>JAPQVY010000012.1:36068038-36668038 GCA_028535165.1 Quercus tomentella
ATACCTTGGTTCTGTCCAAAACTTGATAAACATTGATAAGTAGTTGGTTTCCCCATAGGTTTGAGTCCGAGGACTATACAGTACCTTGGTTCTGTCCAAAACTCAGTTTTCTCATCTAAGTAGTTGGTTTCCCCATAGGTTTGAGTCCGAGGACCATACAATACCTTGGGTCTGTCCAAAACTCAGTTTTCTCATCTAAGTAGTTGGTTTCCTCATAGGTTTGAGTCCGAGGACCATACAATACCTTGGTTCTGTCCAAAACTCAGTTTTCTCATCTAAGTAGTTGGTTTCCCCATAGGTTTGAGTCCGAGGACCATACAATACCTTGGTTCTGTCCAAAATTCAGTTTTCTCATCTAAGTAGTTGGTTTCCCCATAGGTTTGAGTCCGAGGACCATACAATACCTTGGTTCTGTCCAAAACTCAGTTTTCTCATCTAAGTAGTTGGTTTCCCCATAGGTTTGAGTCCGAGGACCATACAATACCTTGGGTCTGTCCAAAACTCAGTTTTCTCATCTAAGTAGTTGGTTTCCCTATAGGTTTGAGTCCGAGGACCATACAATACCTTGGTTCTGTCCAAAACTCAGTTTTCTCATCTAAGTAGTTGGTTTCCCCATAGGTTTGAGTCCGAGGACCATACAATACCTTGGTTCTGTCCAAAACTCAGTTTTCTCATCTAAGTAGTTGGTTTCCCCATAGGTTTGAGTCCGAGGACCATACAATACCTTGGGTCTGTCCAAAACTCAGTTTTCTCATCTAAGTAGTTGGTTTCCCTATAGGTTTGAGTCCGAGGACCATACAATACCTTGGTTCTGTCCAAAACTCAGTTTTCTCATCTAAATAGTTGGTTTCCCCATAGGTTTGAGTCAGAGGACCATACAATACCTTGGGTCTGTCCAAAACTCAGTTTTCTCATCTAAGTAGTTGGTTTCCCCATAAGTTTGAGTCCGAGGACCATACAATACCTTGGGTCTGTCCAAAACTCAGTTTTCTCATCTAAGTAGTTGGTTTCCTCATAGGTTTGAGTCCGAGGACCATACAATACCTTGGTTCTGTCCAAAACTCAGTTTTCTCATCTAAGTAGTTGGTTTCCCCATAGGTTTGAGTCCGAGGACCATACAATACCTTGGGTCTGTCCAAAACTCAGTTTTCTCATCTAAGTAGTTGGTTTCCCCATAGGTTTGAGTCCGAGGACCATACAATACCTTGGTTCTAGCCAAAACTCAGTTTTCTCATCTAAGTAGTTGGTTTCCCCATAGGTTTGAGTCCGAGGACCATACAATACCTTGGTTCTGTCCATAACTCAGTTTTCTCATCTAAGTAGTTGGTTTCCCCATAGGTTTGAGTCCGAGGACCATACAATACCTTGGGTCTGTCCACCCATATAGTGTTCACGTTCCTTATTGGAGGATTTGGCAGGATGATCCAGTTATCAACTTTAGGATCAAACATCTCAAAGTAAGCAAAGTTTTCATCTGAGTCCCAGCGGCTGCTTCCAATCACGTAAATCTTCTCATCGGCCACAAAGGCCAGGGGGCTGGCCTTCCCACAGTTCATCGCAGTACTGGCTTTCAGTTCACGGTAGTTGTGGTCATTGGCTAGCTCAAAACAATAGACGTCTTTCGGAAAAAGATCCCGGACAGCGAGCTTCTTCTTTACATCTTCATCAATGTATGGGTTTTTGATTTTCATTTCACCACCCAAAAAATGCAACATGGAGCCCAATTGAACACAACACATATCATCAGCGTATTTGCCGGTTTTAAGTTGAAGGATAGGGGAAAGCGGCGTTGGATTCCTTATTTTATCGTCTTGGACTGCTTTTGATGGTGGAGGAGGAAAAGGTATTGGTACGTCAACCTCATACAAGGAATACCTGACTGGACTAAATACGTGCCAGAAAAAAAAGTAGAGTTTGTAGCTTTCCGATGGCCCCGGCAGTAGATCAGATTCAGATGGCAGTGACTCGACTTCCTTTATTTCCGGGTCCACGATCTTCAAGTGGAGCCTTGGATGTGATTGTGAAGGTGGTGATTCAGCTTCCTCTATTTTTCCTCGGGGAGGCAAATTTGATAAATCCAAATTCTTCATTGCCCTCATTTCGGCTTTCATCGCGGTTTCTTCCTCTTCCAATACTTAATATTTCTTTGTTTCCGAATCAGCTTCTTCGTCTTTATGTTTCTTTTCCGAATCGGCTTCTTCCTCTCTCTTTATTTTTGAATCATCTATATTTATAGTTAGGGTTGGGCATGGATCCGGCCCGCCGACCAAACCGCCTTACCCGACCCGAATGTCTTTGGAGGATTTTATGTTTCCCGGGTCGAATCCAGGTCAAATACTCAGATCACGGGTTCAACCCCGACCCGCCAGATCTTTAGTATTTATAATTAAAAAAAAAAAAAAAAAAAAGGAGAAGAAGAATTATTCCTAAGATTGACGGTATGAACTAATCATTCTATCATATACTTATATTCCTAATTTATAATATTCAAAAAAGAATTATTCCTAAGATAGATTTTTTTCTTAACTTACAATATTTAGTAAAAATTCTTTGCCAACCATAATCATCTATTGGATTTTTCCTAATGCAAACCTTTTGAAAATCAAAGTTTCCTTTTAAGTTATGTTTTCCTTCATTAAACCTTGATTCTAAATTTGAATCTCATAACAAATTAGAAATTTTGCAAAGTACGAGTCAAACATAAATTTATTAATTAATGAGAAAATCAAGCAATCTAAATATATTCTAAGAATTTAGACTCCGTTTGGGAGATGATGAAAATTTCAACCTATTTTAGTCTTTAGCTTTTTTTGGTACTATTCGTGGATCTCGTTGCAATTTTTGGTATTATTCACAAGGCCTATTGTACTATTTAGCTCGGTTTTAACTTATATTTTTTTCTACACTTTCAGCAAAAAGTTTTCAGTTTGAGCTAAATAAGCTATTCCCAAACAGAGACTTAAAGTCTCACTTGCAGATATGGTAACAGGTGGTGTCAACTACGTGCTTTTTAGCTTCATGTTGGTAGGAGACTATGATGTTGGTGTATATATATGTAGAAGAAGCATTGTCGCAAAGCATATGATAAACACATCTAAAGCTTATGTTCATTCCACACAGGGCGTTATAATGTTTTCTTTATTATGGTATAATTAGCTGGACCTATCTCATGCTATTTGTATATGTATTTAGAGAGCACTGTTATGTCTGATAATATTCTTTGTTTTTGTCTATGTTCAACATATTATCCGTAGGACCCCAAAACTGAATGTGTTTGTGAGTTCCATATGTGAATGTTATACATTTATCTCCATGTTTAAATGCTCAAGTAAAGACGTACACTCATGTTCATAATAGTTTGTCTTCTTGATATTCTTATATTTATTTAGTTTCTTTGAAATAGAATCAAAAATAGAATCAAGTTATATTTCATGCAAATATTTTAGAATGTCACAACACCTGATAATATTCAATAGGATCAATATTTTACCAGGGAAATTACACTTTACTATCCTAAACTATACACTAGATTACACTTTGCACCCTAAACTATTCGAATGCACACTTTGCACCCTAAACTATCACACTTATGACACTTTGCACCCTGACATTAGTTTCACTGTTAAGTTAAACAGAAATTAATGGCACATGACTTGCACATGATTTTTGCTTAAGTGAAACAAAATTAAAAGACAAAAACACCCCTCTTCATAATCAATTAAAACAAAAACTTTTCCTTATTTTTTCCAGGTCATTCTCGCTCGCGAATCATTGATAGAAAGCAAAATATTTTTGAACATAATCAACTTTTCTTATAAAATGCTCATTATGCATAATCGTATACTAGAAATATCTTGGTGTGTCATAAGTTCTGCAAGAATGAATCTGATTATCTTTCACCACAAAATGGGGATTACATCATATACAAAATGGTGGAGACTACATCATACACCAGGTGTAGACTCAAAATCAGTTTGATAAAATCATACAAATACTCGTACGCACCAGGGTAACAAAAAGCCATTCTATAATTGCAGCTTTTTTCTGTTGTTCCTTTTAAAATGAAAAATCACATGCTAAATATACTATTACTATGGGTTCTATATAGTATATTGTATATATTTTGTTTAGCGGAAATCATTGGATCTGTACCTGTAACTCTGTACGCATGCGAGAGAGAAGGAGCTGGAAAAAATAAAAATAAAAATGAGATAAGCTTCTGTTTTTAATTGTTTATGAAGAGGGTGTTTTTGTCTTTAAACAATGTGTCACTTAAGCAAAAATCATGTGCAAGTCATGTGCTATTAATTTCCGTCTAACTTAACAGTAAAACTAACATCGAGGTGCAAAGTGTAATAAGTGTGATAGTTTAGGGTGGAAAGTGTGCATTCGACTAATTTATGGTATAAAGTATAATCTAGTGTATAGTTTAGGATGCTAAAGTGTAATTTTCCCTATTTTGCCAAACGATTATTCAACATCTACATTTCATTCTCTTTCCTTTTTAGGTTAAACCTTGTTCATATTTCCATTTCCCGAACTTTCATCTTTTAGGCTCATATTCCTTTTTTTTTTTAGGTTATGCCTTGTATAAATCCTGCCTGTTATGTATTTTTCAAAAACAACCCTTAAAGATTCATTATACATACTATCACATACATTATCAAATTGCAATCCAAGCAACGCAAAAACCATGGATGATATTTTCTACAATTCTAATTCCTATACATCCTAAAATTATGCTTTTTCAAGCTCATACTTCAGGGGAAGCTTAAGAAAAGTTGAACAAGAAAAATTTATGCAGAAGGTCAAAATGAATCCTAAAGGAGATATTTTAGCATAGGGGAAAAAAATACAATGGGTTTGGTCCACAATAATCTTCCTACAATACCAGGCTATAAGGCCATAGGATTTTGTGCACATGGATATTGAATTAAGTGCAGTTGTGAGGAAAACCACAAGCCAATGTATATCTATATATAAGCTTATTTGCAACATATAATATGGACATTTTATCAAGCTACATGGCAAAGAAATGAGAGATTGGAAACAATACTTTCTATTCAAGACATTGGTAGGGAATACTCATTACGCACGTATACGAGTTAAAGAAAAATAAAATTGGATGAAAAGAAACGAAACATTGTGGGTCCATTTGGATTGAACTTATTGTTGCTGAAACTGAAAACTGAAAATACTGTAACAAAATAATTTTTAAATATGTGAATAGTATCGTGGGACCCATTTTTAATATTTTTTAGTGTGTAAACAGTGATAAACAGTGTTGCTACAGTACTGCTACAATGCTAGTTGTCCCTGAAACGCGTGAAGTGAGGAAAAAAAAAAGGTAAAATGCAGCTTTGGATTCAGCGGAAAACGTTGAATCCAAACGGCACCTGTATAACAGTATGAGGGAGTTTGGATACGGCGTTTTGTTTGCTGCGTTTTCCTTTTTTTTTTTTTTTGGAGCACGCGTTTTACCCCAACAGCGGTTACTGTTCATGTACTGTACATAAACAGTAACCACAACTTTTGACCAGTCTTTCGTGAACAGTGCATCTGTGTACTGTTCACGGACCCACAAATTTCATTTTTTATCAACTTTTTCATTAAAAATGGGTCCCATAATACTATTTACACATTTAAAAATTATTTTGCTAAATGTCTAATAAGTGGTAACTGAAAGAGCCCCACCAAGATTAGTCTAATTTTGTCAAAGACTGAGCTTTGGCTACATACTGCTACTTAGGCCAACAGCATCCTCTATGAGAAATCCAATTGATTGCTCAAATGTTCTGAAGTCTTAAATTTAAAAACAACGAATGGTGTTTCCTTCAGTGCCACTGAAAGCCACAAAATCATTAAAACCACCCATAATAAATCGAGGAAAAAAATTAGAACCCCAAAAAGTAATTAAATCCATATTCCTTAGACAGGTACTAAAAGCTAAAACTAAGCTAAGAATATAGCAATCCATCCACAATAAAAGGCACCCTTAAAAATGAAGGTTGATGTAACCACTTCCATCCTCTCTTGGTTAAATACAGGTACTTTACCCGACCCTATAAACCATACTCTTATTACTCTTGTGCCAAAAGTGGATAACCCTGAACTTGTAATGGAGTTTCGACCTATTAGTCTATGCAATGTTCTCTACAAAATATATTCCAAGGTCCTAGCTAATAGACTAAAGAAATTCCTTCCATCCCTAATCACTGAACACCAATCTGCTTTTGCTAAAGATCGCCTAATTTCAGATAATATTATGGTTGCCTTTGAAACCCTCCATCATATGAAGCATCATAGCTCGGGTAGACATGGTTTTATGGCCTTAAAACTAGATATGAGTAAGGCTTATGATAGGGTGGAATGGGTTTATTTGGAGAAACTTATGGAGAGAATGGGATTTTGCTCTAGGTGGATTGCTCTTGTTATGAGTTGTGTTAGAACGGTGACATATTCCATTATGGTTAATGGTGAACCCATGGGAATGATTCATCCCAAACGTGGTATAAGGCAAGGGGATCCACTCTCCCCGTTCCTTTTCCTCCTCTGTTCTGAAGGTCTACATGCTCTCATTAAACACTCGGCGAGAATTGGTGATCTCAAAGGTTTTTCCTTATGCAAGAGAGGCCCGAAATTAACCCATTTGTTTTTTGCAGATGATAGCTTGCTTTTTTGCAGGGCAACCTATGAGGATTGTAATAATATTTTGAAGTTGCTTGCTGAATATGAGTCGTTGTCGGGGCAAAAGATCAACAAAGACAAGACTGCAATTTTCTTTAGCAAGTCTACATCGGAAGAAGCAAAAGCAAATATCAAAAATCTTCTCCAACTTCAAGAAGTTAAATCCTACGAGAAGTATTTAGGGCTGCCATCTTTTGTGGGTAGGGGAAAAAAGGCGAGTTTTGATTATATAAAAGAAAGGGTATGGAGGAAGCTTCAAGGATGGGAGAGCAAGTTGTTATCACAAGCCGGTAGAGAGGTACTCATTAAATCTGTAATTCAAGCTATTCCTTCCTATGCCATGGGTTGCTTCAAACTCCCCATTGGGCTTTGTGAGGATATTGAGGCTATGATAAGAAGATATTGGTGGGGCCAAAGGGGCGATCGTAGGAAAATTCATTGGCTTCGTTGGAGTGAATTAACAAAATCTAAGATGGTAGGAGGAATGGGCTTCCGTGACTTGGCTCATTTCAATGATGCTCTCCTAGCTAAGCAAGCGTGGCGTCTTATCCACAATAAGGACTCTCTCTTTTACAAGGTGTTTAAGGCGAAGTTTTTTCCTCATGGCTCTTTAATTGATGCAAAAGAATCCTCTTCCGGATCGTATGCTTGGAAAAGCATCTTGAGGGGTCGTGACGTGGTCCTAGAAGGAGCTTGTTGGAGGGTAGGCAATGGGAAATCTATCAAAATCTGGCAACATTATTGGCTGCCACAAAAACACCCAACTTTGGTAGCATCTCCGATGGTGGAATCTATGGAGGAAGCTACTGTGGATTGTTTGATAGACGAAGGGACACGCACATGGAATGCTGATATGGTGGATGGAATGTTTGCACCGGAAGAAGCAGAAGAAATTAAGAACATTCCATTGGCCCGGGTAGCTACTGAAGACTCACTGTTTTGACCACTAGCACAGGACGGTAAATTCAATTGCAAGCTGGGGTACCGGTTCTTAAAGGAAGCAGAGGATGGTTCTCACAGGGAGGCTTGGCCTGATCATGAAAAAGGCCTATGGAAGAAAATCTGGGCTCTGGCATGTCCGAATAAGGTGAAGAATCTAGTTTGGAGAGCTTGCCGTG
This sequence comes from Quercus tomentella, assembly GCA_028535165.1. Classification (NCBI taxonomy): domain Eukaryota; kingdom Viridiplantae; phylum Streptophyta; class Magnoliopsida; order Fagales; family Fagaceae; genus Quercus; species Quercus tomentella. Next base: position 36,075,844 of record JAPQVY010000012.1, read on the forward strand.
ACTCCCTTCCATCAAAAAGCAATCTTCTGCATAGAACTATTATCACGGATCAGACCTGTGACCGTTGTCGAGGTGAAGCGGAAGACATGATTCATGCAGTATGGACTTGCAAAAACCTGGATTGTGTGTGGGATAAGGATACCGCATGGAGTTTTCGGAACCAGACTTCTTTTTCCAGCTTCAGTGAATTGATGGCTTGGGTATTTGAGCATCAACGGAAGCCAGCTCTCTTTGCTTTCACGGTGTGGTCCATCTGGACTCAAAGGAACCAGATGCGCTCTCAACAATCATGTTGCTCCCTGAACCTTCTTTCTCAATTTGCAGCTGAGAGATATTCAGAATACCAAGCTATCTTACCGCCATCTTCACCTAGTAGACCACGCATGAGGACACGTTGGAAGCCACCTCCATTGGACGTCTTCAAAATTAATTTTGATGGAGCCGTTTTTGCCGAAGAAAATTGTTCAGGGGTGGGAGTTATTATCCGTAACAGAGAAGGCTTGGTGCTAGCAGCCATGACAGAAAAAATTCCCCAGCTCCTACAGCCGATTGAAATTGAGGCCAGGGCAGCCACAAGGGCTCTTGAGTTTGCTAGGGAGGTGGGCATCTCAGCAGCTGTCCTTGAGGGAGATTCTTTGCTGGTGATTAAGGCGTTAGAAACCAAGGATGTTGGACTTGCTCCATTTGGTCTTTTGATTCAGGATGCTTACAGTTTTATTCCAGCTTTTTCTTTATTGTCTTACTCTCATACAAAGAGAAAGGGCAACCTAGTAGCGCATGATTTGGCGAAGTTAGCTGTTACTATCCCAAATTGTGTAGTATGGATGGAAGATGTTCCACCGGAAGTTGTTGATTCATATCAGGCTAATTTGGCCGAGTTTTCTTAATAAAAGTTCGTAGTTTTCATTCTCAAAAAAAAAAAAAAAAAAAAAAATGATATATAGATTCAAAGCATAATTGAACTTTCAAACATAATTTTCAGTCTCATAAAATGATCACAGGATAGAGAACTAGCATTGAATGATTAGTTATGACTGAATTCATTCATTTTTAATACGCTAGACCTTTATCAAACAAATATTTGATCACATTTTCATCTTGCTATTATACCCAAATTAAGAAAGGAATTTCTGAATTTTAAATTCATACTAATTTGCTAAAGACACATTGTGAAATTGAAATAATTTGGAAAGGAAAATATACACCTACAGAGACGCCGCTTGATCGATCTCTAGGATGCTCCAATAAAACATGTTTAACTGTGATAGTTGATTGAAATACTTGGTATTTGCAAACCCAGAAAATAATCAAAGTTAGCAATTTTTTTTAATAACGCAATGACAAATATAAATATAAATTTATATTTTTAATGAATATAAGTTTAAAAATCCCAAAAGCAAAATATACAAGAATTTTTCTTTTCTAATGAATATAACGGAACTGATGGGAATGACGAGATTACATCCCACAGACGAAGCTAACACTAATGACGAAGAAAGTGTCCATGACGAAGTCGTCCTGGATAACGAAGAAACCGGTCATCACTGACGAAGACAGGGGAGTCGTTCAATGCAGTCAATCAATGACCTGGGCAGTTACCAAATCAACCAGGCAGACCGTTGGGAGCCTCTTAAAAGCCCCATTATTGGACCAGAGGCGTTACCTGGGAAAGCATTAACAACCACAACGGCTAGCCCCTAAAGCCACATGTATAAAGCCCTCACACAGTCAACAGAAGGTATGAACATACGTTCACACTTTGAGAGAGCACTCTGGTTTTTTATCTTGTTTTTCATTTCATAAGCTGTTTTCATTATTCTGACTTTGGCATCGGAGGCGTTGTGGCAGGCACCACACCGGTGACCCTTATAGAGCATACACTCACACTAACAAGGGATTCCATCTGCCCACTTCTACTGACGAGCTCGTGCTTCATCAGTTTGGCGCCGTCTATGGGAATGACATTTTCAGATTCATATTTGAAAACGTGGTTTCCATTAACTCTCTACATTCAGATGGAATCCAACCCAGATTCAGCAGCCTTGGCCCAGCAAGTTCAAGCCCTTGCAGCCACCATTGAAGAACTCACCAAACAAAACCAGGAAATGAAGCTACGACTCCAGCAAGTTCAGCATGCTCAACAGGACATAAGTCGGTCCAAGGGTAACTTGGAGGGAGAAGGGGATAGCCATGGGAGAGGTACCCCTCAAAGGCCAACTACTCCGGACGAACAGAACTCAGATCTCCTTCGAGAAATGAGGAAGGAGATGGACGAACTAAGGAGCGCCATTAAGGAGAAGACGGACCGAAGCGTAGACAAAATGGTAAGGGCTACGGATTCGCCTTTCACCACAGCGGTACTTGAATGCCCTGTATCGTCAAAGTTTCGCTTACCTCAACTTGAGCCATTTGACGGACTCAAAGACCCTCAGGATCATCTTAATACCTTTAAGACGACTCTAGGTCTTCAACAACCACTTGACGAGATACTGTGTCGTTCCTTCCCAACCACTCTCAAAGGAGCTGCAAGAGAATGGTTCACGAAGTTGCCGACCTCGTCCATAGACAACTTCGATCAATTAAGTAGTGCCTTCTTACGCCATTTCATAGGGGGGCAACGTCCAAAGAAGTCGGTAGACTACTTACTCACCATAAGACAGGGAGAGAAGGAAACTCTGAGGTCGTATGTCAAATGATTCACCCGGGAGACTCTGGAGGTGGACGAAGCTGATGACAAAGTGCAGCTGACAACCTTTAAGGCGAGGCTGAGGTCCAGAGATCTCGTGGCCTCCCTCGCAAAGAATCCACTAAAGACGATGGCGGAAATGCTCTTGAAGGCACAGAAGTACATGAATGCTAAAGATGCTTTAGCTGCCATAAAGGATGCCGAGAAGCCAGGCGACAAGGCCAAGAGGGAAGACGACCGTAGGGGGCAGAAGAGAGATCGACCAGATCGTCGGAATAATGACGGGAACAGGAGGAAGGATGATAAAAGTCCTCGGACGGTAAGATTTACTCCTTTAGTTATGCCTGTTGACAAAATTTTCACGCAGATCAAGGACGAGCATTATCTCAAGTGGCCCAGACCATTGCACTCATCCCCCAATGTCCGTGACAAGAACAAGTACTGCCAGTTCCACAAAGATCACGGCCACAACATGGAAGATTGCAGAGACCTAAAGGAGCAAATAGAGGAGTTAATACGGAAAGGGAAGTTACAGAAATATGTGAAGAAAGGAGAATATAGCAAGTTCAGAGACGACAATAAAATCCAGCATGAATCCTTCTCCCGACCGTCCGTCCCAGCCTCCACACAAGGTGATCGGGGAGATAAACACGATTGCAGGAGGGTCGTTTAAATCACTCAAAAAGGCCTACCAGAGATAGGTGAACAGCGTCCACGCCGTACCTCCATCCAAGCACCGACGAACATACCAGGAAATGTCCTTCAGTGAAGGAGACGCAATGGGAGTAAAGCAGCCCCACAACGATCCCTTGGTCATAATGCTGAATATAGAGGGGTTCAATACCAAGAGGATCCTCGTCGATAATGGCAGCTCCGCGGACATCATCTACCTCCTAGCCTTCCAGCAGCTGAGACTAGATCTGAAAAGATTGCGCCCTTTTGACTCTTCACTCGTCAGTTTCAGCGGAGACAGGGTCTACCCTAGGGGTATAGTGACATTGACGGTGACGGCGAGGACCTACCCAGTGCAGTTTACCCGACAAGTGGACTTCCTGGTGGTAGATTGCCCCTCATCTTACAATGTCATCGTTGGAAGGCCCACTCTCAATAAGTGGAAGGCGGCAATGTCAACCTACTGTTTGAAGGTAAAATTCCCAATAGATAATGGTGTCGGTGAAGTGAAAGGAGATCAAGTCTTGGCAAGGGAATGCTACCAAGCCGTTCTGGTTGGGAAGGAGAACCACACATGGATGATTGAAGAAAAGAAAGAAGACAGGATAGAGGCCCTAGAGACGGTGGAATTGGTAGAAGGAGAAGCGAACAAGATGACCAAGATAGGAACGACGTTGAGCCCCGAGATGAGAACAAGACTCATAAGGTTCCTTAAAGAGAATCTAGATGTTTTCGCATGGAGCCACGAGGACATGCCCGGCATATCTCCAGAAGTCATCCAGCATAAGTTAAATGTGGACCCAGAACAGAAACCCATCCAGCAAAGATGAAGAACCTTCGACCCAGAACGGGACCAGGCAGTTGCAGACGAAGTCACCAAACTCCTGACGGGAGGGTTCATCCGGGAGGTGTATTATCCTGAATGGCTCGCAAATGTCGTCCTGGTAAAGAAAGCAAATGGGAAATGGAGGATGTGTGTAGACTTCACCGACCTGAACAAGGCATGCCCAAAGGACAGCTTCCCTCTACCAAGAATAGACCAGCTCGTGGACTCCACAGCCGGGCACAAGTTACTGACATTCATGGACGCCTTCTCAAGGTACAACCAGATAAAGATGGCTAAGGAAGACCAGGAGAAGACCGCCTTCATCACAAGTCAAGGACTCTACTGTTACAAGGTAATGCCTTTTGGGTTGAAGAATGCTGGGGCTACGTATCAGAGGTTGGTGAACAAAATGTTCAGCTAACAAATTGGCAGGAACATGGAAGTGTACGTAGACGATATGCTCGTCAAGAGCAAAGAAGAGCTCACACATCTAGACGACCTGAAGGAGACATTTGCAACCCTCAAAACACACCAGATGAGGTTGAATCCAAGTAAGTGTGTCTTTGGGGTAGCTTCGGGAAAATTCTTGGGATTCATGGTGTCCTAAAGAGGAATAGAAGCAAACCCAGAAAAAGTGCGAGCCATCATCAACATGATGTCGCCCAGGACCCTCAAGGAAGTTCAAAAACTCACAGGAAGAATAGCAGCTTTGAACAGGTTCATTTCCAAGGCTACAGACAAATGCCTGCCCTTTTTCAAGACCTTGAAGCAGGCCTTTGCCTGGATCGACGAATGCGAAGCTGCGTTCCAGGAACTAAAGCGTTATCTGAGTAGTCCACCCCTCCTAAGCCCATCCAAAGAAGGGGAAAACTTATACTTATACCTAGCAGTGTCAACCTCGGCAGTAAGTGCAGCCCTGATCAGAGAAGAGGGCAAGAAGCAGCTCCTGGTTTACTCCGTCAGCCAAGCCTTCCAAGGAGCTGAGTCTAGGTACCCAAGGATCGAAAAGATCGCATTTGCGCTAATAGTAGCCTCGCGCAAGCTAAGGCAATACTTCCAGGAAAATCCCATTCTTATGATGACGTACCAACCCATCAAGAAATCAATGAACAAGCCCGAAGCAGCAGGAAGAATGGTCTAGTGGGCGATTGAACTTAGTCAATTTGACATCGAGTACCATCCCAGAACGGCGATCAAGGCGCAAGCTCTGGCGGACTTCATCGCAGAGTTCACTCTTCCAGACGAAGACAGGATTACCGACGAGGTAGATAGGTGGACAATACAAACTGATGGTTCGTCAGCTCAGAGGAAGGGGGGAGTAGGGGTCGTCATAACCACCCCTAACGGAGAAGTGCTGAAATACGGGGTCCAACTAAAATTCCCGGCCACCAATAACGAAGCTGAATACGAAGGGATACTGACGGGACTGAGGCTTGGAAAGGCTCTTGGTGCCAAAAACTTGTTGATCCAAAGTGATTCAAAGCTAGTGATCGGGCAGATTCGGGGAGAGTACGAAGCAAAGGAAGAAAGGATGTAGAAATACCTCAAGCTGACGAAACATCTAACTCAGAAATTCGATGTAGTGGAGTTCGTGCAGATCCTAAGGAGTCAGAATATGGGGGCTGACGAAGTCTCGAAGCTAGCATCATCAGAAGAAGGGGAGATTAGCACAGATCTGGCGATGGAGGTCCAAAAACACCCCAGTATTGAAGAAATTGCAACATTCACCATCCAGAGCACAGACAGCTGGATGACACCTATAATATCCTACCTCCAGGACGGGCACCTCCCTCAGAGCACGGAGGAAGCTAAAAAGATCAAGAAGAGGGCGGCCAGGTTCACGATCTTTAATGACGCCTTATACAAGAGAGGCTTCTCTATGCCTTACTTGAAGTGTGTCGACGAAGAAGAAGCTAGATACATCCTAGAAGAAATCCACGGAGGAATTTGCGGCGACCATGCTGGCCCCAGATCCCTGGTGAACAAGGTAGTACGAACAGGATATTTTTGGCCAACCATGCAGGTAGACACTGCTGAGATCGTCAAGAGGTGCGACAAGTGCCAGTGATACGAGAATGTGCAACGGCTCCCAGCGGAAAGACTGACGACTATAGCTTCCCCATGGCCATTCGCACAGTGGGGAATGGACATCGTCGGCCCACTACCCCAAGGTAAAGGTCAGGTAAAGTTCCTGCTTGTTGCTATTGATTATTTCACAAAGTGGGTTGAAGCGGAGGATCTAGCAACGATTACTGAGGCTCGAATTTGGAGCTTTGTGTGGAAGAACATAATCTGCAGGTTCGGGATTCCCCTGACAATCATATCAGATAATGGGAGGCAGTTCGACAGCCAAGGCTTCAGAGAATTCTGTTCAAACCTTGGAATCAAGAATCAGTTCTCATCCCCGGGGCACCCCCAGGCAAACGGACAAACGGAAGTGACGAATCGGACGCTGCTCAAGATTATCAAGACCAGGCTAGATGATGCGAAGGGTGCCTGGTCAGAAGAATTACCTAATGTCCTGTGGGCTTACAGAACCACAGCCAGAACCCCGACAGGAGAAACCCCCTTCAGGCTTACCTATGGCACGAAAGCAGTAATCCCAGTGGAAATGGGGGTAACGAGCATCAGACGAGGAACGTTCAGCGAAGGACTCAATGACGATGAACTGCGACTTAACCTGGACTTTCTGGACGAAGTAAGAGACAACGCATCCAGCAAGATGACAAAGTATCAGAAAAAGATGGCCGAATACTACAATAAGAGGGTTAAACTCAGGCGACTGGACATAGGAGACCTCGTCCTATGCAAGACCACCACAGCAACTAAAGATCCTACCCAAGGAAAGCTAGGTCCTACATGGGAAGGACCTTATCGAGTCATTCATTACTCAAGACAAGGAAGTTACCACCTGGAAACCATGGACGGACAAAGGCTCCCCCGACCATGGAACATTGAGCATTTAAAAAAGTACCACCAGTAAATGTAATAGACGAATGCATTCATTCTTGAATTTAATAAAAGAATTATTCCTCTGATGTCTTTGTGCAAACAGGTCTAGTCAATCATAAGGCATACAAAACCTAAGTAACAAGATTCCGCCTCGACGGATGTAAGTTACTAACGACAACCCCAACGGGTATGAGACATACTAAAGTAACAAGATTCCGCCTCGACGGATGTAAGTTACTGACGACCACCCCAACGGGTATAAGACACTAAAGTAACAAGATTCCGTCTTGACAGATGTAAGTTACTGACGACCCTTATAACAGGTACAAAGGTTATAAAAGCTAAGTGATAAAATTCCGCTAAGACGGATGTAAGTCACTAACGTAGCCTGAGTGACAAGATTCCTTAAATGGATGTAGGTCGCCAAAAAATGACTAAGTGACAAGATTCCACTTTGACGGATGTAAGTCACCACAGGCACAATCCTCTAGCAGGTGCAAGTGACAAGATCTCGTCTGACGGACTCACACAAAAAGAAAGGAAAGAGAAAAAGAAAAGGGACAAGAACCTTGCAACAAATAACACTTAGACTACATCCAAGCTCGTCAAAACAATCAAATAACAGATCATTGATGAATAAAGAGATCGCAAAGTGCAAAATATGGATGAATGTAAATCGGCCAAAACATCTGTTAAACAAGTAAGTATGCTTCATTAAAAACCCATAAACACTGGGCCACAAGCATTGTTTTCAAAATAAGATAACAATTGATTGTTCCAGAATTAGATTTACACAAAAAAAAAAAAAAAAAAAAAGAGAAAAAGGCCCAAAACATGACGGGCATCCACCAAAAATAAACAAAAGAAAATTTTTCTAAGTAACAGAGTCAGGCGTCAGCAGCAGCATCTTCACCGGTAGGTGCATCAGTAGCAGGTTCAAGGGCATCACCATCTGGGCAGAAGACTGAGCAGCTTCGTCCATAGCCATCTCCTTATCCACCTCCTCCAGGTCCAGACTCTCCATGTCAACCCCAGCAAGATGCTTGACCAGATACCGCCTAAGAAGCTCGAAGCCTTTGAAGTACCAACTGAAGAGTACGGTATTGTACTCGTCAGTGATCTGGAAAGCCTCCACAAATTTGGCAGCGATGGTTATAATTTTCTCATTGGCGGAAAGAAGCTGCTCATCCTTCTCCTGAGTCAACTTGTGCTCAACCCTGAGGTCGTCATCCAGTGTCTTGACTTTCTCCTTCAAAGAAGTTGTCTCGTCCATAGAGGCAATCAGATTCTTCTTCAGGTCAGAATTCTCTTTCTCCAGAGCCTCCATCCGGGATGTCAGAGACGCCACCTTGGCCTCTTGAGTGAGGTATTCGGAGGTAATATGAAGACTCTCCCCCAACACCTGGAAGAAATCATAGAGTCGTCAGTAAAAAAAAAAAAAAAAGAGGAAGGAGAACACCGTACCTGGACGAGCTTGTGGACATGACGAGACGCGACCTCATTCAGTGACATGTCGGAAAGAGCCCTCAAATCCGCTGGAGTGACAACCTCGTGAGCCCTGTCCACGGCCAGCCTTTCATCATCCCATATTGTGGACGAACGAGTATCAGCCTTCTCCTTTTCCTTGCCAGTCACACGTGGCCTTTTGGAGCCTGGAGTGGGGATCTCCTCTATTGACGTGTTTGGAGAGGCCATCCTCATCGTCTCAGTAGCAGAAGCTATAGGAGGGACGGAGCTAAGGGGAGTGGGGGCAGGGCCCTTCTCGGTCACACGCACGGTTTTCTTCCCCAGGTTGGACAGCGGTTCTTCCTTTTTGGACCTCATCTTCGCATACATGTCTTTGTTAAATTTGGTCGTCATCTCTGCAAGAGGAAAACGTTTAATAGGAAATCCTAAGTGTACATGAGAAGAATCAACACGGACGAGGATAATACTTACTTTTTTTGCCCTCAATACTGACTTGACGAAGAACGTAAGGAGACGGGTTAGGACCGAGGTTGTAGAAAGCGAGGGTCTGGGGATCAACTAGGTCGTCCCAGTTCTCGATCGTCCCAGCGTACCCGATTGCAGTTTCAATGCGTTCCTTGTGCCTGCTCTTAAGCTTAGGCCGTCTCGTAACTGTACCAAATAAGAAATAAAGGAGTTAGCAATACTAAAGCCTCAGAGGTGGCAAAATTAAAACGACGGGGAGAAATACTGACGCACCTAAGGTCGGGGTTCCCCACCGACGAAGCAACCTCGGGATCTCGCCCCAATCACTGCTGGATTGAGTCTCGAAATCATCCCCAGACACAAAGAAAAAGCGCGACTTCCAATATCTGAAGGACGAAGGTAAACCCTTGACAATCCTCGTTTTTCTCTCCCAAGGGACTAACTCATAATACCCACACTCCTTGGACTTTTTCAAACGGTATAGATAGGTGAGTTCACCCATCCTGATCATATCTCCATTGGAGGCCAACCATATTTGCATACAGTTGATCACGATCCTCCACGAGTTGGGCATGAGCTGCCCTAGAGCAATACCAAAATGAGCTAAAAGTTCCATCAGGAACGGGTGGACGGGGAGCCTAAGCCCGCAGGAGAAGATTGACTCATAAAAACACACTTCACCCGGAAAAAAGTGGCAGGCCCTATCTTCGTCCTTGGGTAGACGGACACGAACCCACGCCGGAAACTGGAACCTATCTTTGAATCTATTCACAGTTTCGGCGTCCAAACCACACACCTCCCTGAGGGCATAAAAAGCCCTAACCTCCCGAGGAACAGAGACGGCTGTGTCCCCTTCCACTAGGTCGCCATTAGACGACAACCCAGTCTTGAGATTGCTAGACCTAACCTCAGACATCACTTCTCTCCTTACTAAACCCTCGAACCAATTAAGCGATTGACGAAGCAAAGGCAGCAAGTCGCCCAAAACCACACTTAGACAATTACCCTCAAACACAAAATTTTCCAAAAAGGGGAAAGCACTCGAAGACGCCCCTAGGCGCGCAAAAAGAAATGAGATCGATGGGCAAGCTATCCTAACCTCCAAGCTATCAACCATGGAAATATAGAAAACAGAGGGCAAAGAAAAACAACACAAGCTAAATCCCCAGAAAATCAAAGACCGACAAAAGAAAAGGAAGAAAAGAAAAAGAGAATCAGAAACTACACTACAGTAAGATAAAAGGAAAAGATAAGGAAAAGACCGGTAAGGAAAAACATACCTCCAATAGCGAAACACCAAAGCACAGCGCAACGGTTTGAAGAAGAAGGAAGTCTCGAGAAAAAAATGCTCAGAGTATCGTTTGGGTATTTTTGTTTTGCTTTCTGAAAAGTAAAAGAAATTAGAAGAGGAGAAGTTTTAAACTTAGGCCAAAAAATGATTGAAAAACCAGCGGGAAACCCAAGAGTCATGCCCTTAACTCCACGGATCAGCACGCGCCACGTGGCCACGTTGCGTGTAGCGTCGCCACTAAGCATTAAATTCGAAACAGAACCCCAAGAGTCACAGACAGCTCAAGAAAACTTTTCATCTTCCGTGATCGTCATGACACGTCACAGACGACCATAGAACCTGGGGGCAACTGATGGGAATGACGAGATTACATCCCACAGATGAAGCTAACACTAATGACGAAGAAAGTGTCCATGATGAAGTCGTCCTGGATAACGAAGAAACCGGTCATCACTGACGAAGACAGGGGAGTCGTTTAATGCAGTCAATCAATGACCTGGGCAGTTACCAAATCAACCAGGCAGACCGTTGGGAGCCTCTTAAAAGCCTCATTATTGGACCAGAGGCGTTACCTGGGAAAGCATTAACAACCACAACGGCTAGCCCCTAAAGCTACATGTATAAAGCCCTCACACAGTCAACAGAAAGTACGGACATACGTTCACACTTTGAGAGAGCACTCTGGTTTTTATCTTGTTTTTCATTTCATAAGGTGTTTTCATTATTCTGACTTTGGCATCGGAGGCGTTGTGGCAGGCACTACACCGGTGACCCTTATAGAGCATACACTCACACCAATAAGGGATTCCATCTGCCCACTTCTACTGATGAGCTCGTGCTTCATCAGAAATAAATAAATAAGATGAGGCATTAGAAAAGAAACCAATAAAAACTATGCAGAAAAGGAAGTAAAATGGGTGGCTCATGCTCGAGATTGCATTAGAGTTCGGGTGTTGCCGTGCTCATACAATAGTTCCCTGAGCCCTTTCGAATAGTATTGTATTAGTAAAGTAAGCTATTTGGACGGTGATGAAATGAAAGGAATTTTTTTTTTTTTTTTTGGAGAAACAAAAAGAGCGCGTTTGTTTGTGAAAAATAAAACGGGCTAATTCTTTTTCTATTTAGTAGAATTGACCTAAGGGAGGGGCTAGCCGAATACTCTAAAAAAACAGAAAAGAAAAAGGAAAAAAGATTCTCAATGGTCCATCACACTATCATTTCCCTACACAGTAGTAGTACAGTACAGCTACAATATTTATTATTAAAAAAATTTACATGAAAATAATTGGGAAAATTGAGGTTTTACATCCCAGAAAAAAAGACATAAAACTTAAAATACTATAAACCTTCAGAATGTGTAGTATAATTTGAATATTTCACGCTATTAGTTGTATGATGAAATTGATAAAATTAAAAATGTTATTTTGCTTTGGGTTCATTATATCTTTGTTAGGCAATTTATACCTTGGCACAGGAGTAGCTTGATGTATTTGGGGGATTAAGGTGAAAATTGATTATCTTGTTTTAGATGTAAAATTACTACTAATTAATATGAATTACGTATGATTTTTTCTTCTCTTCTTTTTTTTTTTAAAAAAAAAATTTTATAAATAGAAAATTTATCAAAATTTTTTATATTTGTTGATGTGGCAGATTAATAGTGGTAAGTAAAAGAGTGGTGTTAATGGTAGATTTAGATGAAAAATTGTAAAAGTTTGCTAACTTAACTCTTATTATTATTCTTATTTTTTTTTAGAAGTGCAACATTCACAATATTTTTTACAACAAATCCTAGATTTTAAGTTGCTTTTTGTTTTCTATTTAAAAATATCACTATAATTATTCTTTTGCCATCAATAACAGGCTATAGCAACCTGCTACTTAGTATTAGTTGTAAAAGTGTTGTGAAAAATATTGTGAACGTTGCATTTTTCTCTTTTTTTTATTTGTTTTTTATCCAGTAAAAAAATATTATTTTATTTATTGATTATGAATAACCCTTTTGGTTAAAATTTGGAGGCCTTTTTTTTTACTTGGGACCTTAGGCAACCGCATCTCTTGCTCTACCATTCAGCCGACCGTGCCTTGGCGGCGCCAATTAACCAATTATTAAGCCAAGTGATTTAATTAGTCCAATCATACTTATAGCATTGGTTAATGTAAACAAACACAATATTGTGTAAAACAAATTCACTATATAAAATTGAATTTTTACAAAATAGATTGATCATATTCTAATCTGATACCACCTATAGTACTTACTGACATTACCCAATGAATCTCCCAATCTATAAACTATTCTTTATAAGAATTTCGTTGCACATGAACTTCTCGCTCATGACTTCAAGTACCCACTTGAAGCTTTCTTCCAATTGGTTGAAAGTATCTAAATGCAACAACGTCAATCAATCACCAGATCTTCAGTGTTCTTCAAACTTGATCTCTAGATAATGCTTTGAGGGAGCTTGGGATAACCTAACCCAAGATGCACATTTGCTCCAAAAAAAAAAAAAAAAAACCCCAAGATGCACAATGCACGGATCTCCAAAAAAGACTCTAATCATGTTTTCTAGGTTTTCATATATAGCTTGGCTTTGGAGGCACGAAACTTTAGATAAACGACGGTTGATTGAGATAGAATAAGATTTCGACAAATCTCAATAGGTCAAGCTATGGTGTTGATTGATCGACTTAAGTGAATCTTGACTGATTGACTTGGAATTAGAATTTATTAAGTAGGGACTTGGATTTGTTTTAAGTGTGTTGCATTTTGGGTTTCGTTAATTTAAAATTTATTATTCTTAATAGTATTTGCCTTCGATTTTGCTTGGGACATTGGCAATTGCCTCAAAGCTTTTTATTATATTTTGATTGGTTAAGAACAAAGGTTGAATTCTCCGTTGATGCTCATTGATTTGACTATTTAATTTCAATTTCAATTCTTGTTACTATTATTTTCTTGGTAGTTAGCTTGTGGGCCTCTGGAACAAGTAGGGGTGTGCATGGGTTGGGTTGAGGGGATTTTTTGACCCAACCCACCATGGTGGGTCAAAAAAAAATCAACCCAACCCAACCCATCACATAAGTCCAACCCAACCCAACCCAACCCACATGAGTCGGGTTGGGTCGGGTTCAACCCACGGGTTAGACAATTTTTTATTATTATTATTATTCAATTGAGTAGAAAAAAATATAAATATTAATATATTAAAAAAACTTAAAGATTAGTATCAATGTAACTCCTTAAAGGTTCAACACTAATGACTAAACAACAATAGTAATTTATTAAGATTTGTGTGAACTAATTGGCTTTTATATAGGATAATAAGAATTGGTTATTTAAAAAAATTTATTAATTATATAATATTATATATATATATATATATATATATATATATTAAATTAGTATTAGTAGGAGGAATTGAGGAAATGTTGCTCTACAACTAGTTTTTTTTTTTTAATTATTAAATATATAATATATATACCTACAATTGATTTTTTTTTTTAAATTATTAAATATAAAATATATTTTAAATATATATTAAATATGGATGGGTCGGGTCGGGTTTGGTGGGTTTGTAATTTTATGACCCAAACCCAACCCGACCCGCTATAAATTTTTTTTTTGTAACCCAACCCAACCCACCAAGCCTTAAAAACCGACCCAACCCGGTGGGTCGGGTTGGGTTGGGTCGGGTTTGGCGGGTCGGTGGGTTTTTTGCACACCCCTAGGAACAAGGCTGTGTGCTTTTGTGTTATCCTGGGATTGCAAATATGTTCTTTGTGTTTTTAATTTGTTTTTCAATTTGATTTTGTATGTGCAATATTTATCTTCGACTTCCTAATATATTTGAAATTGTTTTCTTATCAAGGATGTTATCGGTGACCAGTACAGACCACGAAGACGCCGAAGTGAGAGAGAGAAAAATACATTCTAATTTTTAAGCCTAAAATTGAGCTAGCAGTTACAACGACTTTCTTAAGCAATTTTTGATGCAATTCTATGGTTTTCATATTGATCTTCAAACTAAACTTCAAATTGAATCATCAAGAAGTACAATTCGACAATGTTTTGAACATGGTTTGCCAATACATACAATACATAACCCTAACAAAAGTGAATCTGGGCTTGCTTTCCCTTGAGATTGATGTTTAAGGAAAGGTACGGATGCTTATTAATAAATAAATCACCATTGATTCATTGTCAAAATGGCCAAGCCAGAATTGGATACCTTTACTTTTTCATTTTCTTTCTTAAGGCATTTACACTCTTATAAAAAAACATCCACTTGCTCTTTCTCCGTCATCCTTTCAATTCTTCCTTAATTACACTTAAAATCGATCATCGATCAAAGTGCTCTTCAAGTCTCTCTGCTGCAACCTGCGATTTTCTGTGGTACACTTCTTTGCTTTGTATAGGAAGCAAAGGTAAGTAACAGAAACATTTCCATCCTTTTGGTGTTTTTTGAATATCTTTCCACGCCTGGTTACTCCTAAATTTTTCTATGGCAATGCTTCTTTGATTTGCACTTTGTTTCACAATTCTGTTACTTTTCTATTTATTTTATTTTGTTGTTTAGTTATTGGTTGTCAACTTGTAGTTCTACATCTCATATAGGAATTCACAAAACAGAATATAGAATATTGCTTTCTTTTTTTTTTAAACAAAAAGAACATAGTTTATAAAAATGGAGAAAATACACTCTCTTTAGCAATTTAGGACAATTACTCATTCCTTAAAAGTTATCATGACTTTTGAGTAGAGTTTATAGTATGTTTTTGTGTTAGAATCTCATACATTCTCCCTTGTGTGTGTATTTGTTTCTAAAATAAAATAAAAAAATAGTGAAAATAATGAAAATATATAAATATAATAAGCTATATAAAACGAAAGGCAAAATTCAAAAAGTACCTTGGGGTTAGGGTCTGAGACTCTATGCTATCAATCTTGTATTGTTTCGTTAGCTATTGAAAATGGTCATATGTTATACAAGTGTTATTTTAAAATAAAATTTATAGTGAAGTAGTCCTGTACATATCGTGTGATAATTTTTTATTAGTTACAGTTAATAGAACTAAGATAGAGGCGTTAATTTGGACAATTCTTAAATCTCATAGATCAATAATACAAAAAGTGCAACTAACCTTGACCATACGGTGTCTCATTTCATTTTGGCCCAAGAAAAAGGTGAAAACAATGTAAGTGCAAGATTAAAACAATTTTATTATTTGATCTCTTGTGGCTATGGATGGAAATGGATAACATGATCCATGAACATAAAACAATTATTTACAAATTCATGTTCAATATAAATGAGTTCACGTCAAAGCAAGTTCAATTAGTTTACACAGCTAATAAATAGGTCAATTTTGCGTTGACCTCCTTAACCCATAATCATCCCAAAATGATCTAGTTCATTATTCGTGTCAAGACAAGGTTAATCCATTTTGATACAAATGCGTTTAACCCAATAAATATGTCCATAAACTTAAATTATATATATATATATATATATATATATATATATATATATATATATATATAGAATTGAGTTAAAAGAATTTAAATGGTTATATTAGTAAATATTCATTGAAATCCTAAAGTCCCTGCCTTTTTTTTTTTCAAAAAAAATTTAGATTTTGTTTTTCTAAATTTTAATGGAGTTTCATTGGGTTCAAATAAGAACTTTTAGATTGTATACTATAAATCGACCTTAATACGACCCGCCAACATGAATTGCCACCAAAATTGCTCATAAAGGCTTAAGTGTTACACCCAACATTCCTATTCACAAATTAATATTGATAGGAATTCTAAATACATAGTCATTTGGATGATAACGATCAATCGCTAACTGTTTGAAACTTATACCAAGTTTAGTTGGTTAGGGTGTAAGAAAAATCAAACATAGCATTTATGCAATGGAATAAATAAAACATCACTCCAACCAATGTTGTCAAAGTATTTTGAAGAGAAAGACAACAGCTTGAAGAAAAGATTTTGGGGAACATTATCACTGTCAGACATTCCTTGTTTTTTTTATCTTTCTTCCTCTGTGAACACACTAATTGATAAACTCATTTACTGCTCATTTATACTCGCTATTATGGTTAATGACAAAAGTATTATATGAGTTAAAGAAGAAAAGAAATAGCTGCATAAAGAATAAAATTGTCTATCAAAATTCTTACCTAAGTATATATGTAAGTTTTTATTTTTTTTCCCTTGAGAAGGAAGTCTGTAAGTTGGTAAACGATTCTACAAACCTTTGCATAAAGAATAAAATTGTCTATCAAAATTCTTACCCAAGTATGCAAGTTTTTTTTTTTTTTTTTTTTTTTTTTTGAGAAGGAAGTATGTAAGTTGGTAAACGATTCAACAAACCTTTATCTCTCTAATATTTCCTTGAGCAAAATGAAATTCATAAATTGAGTTGTGTAACGAGTTCCATTACTGAGCTTTCAAAAGTAACAAAACTAACCCTTAAGTTTCAATATATATCAAATCTTCTACATAAAATAATAATAATAATAATAATATATCAGATCCTGAGCTTTCAAAATGTGACAAATTTATAAAAACTTGTAGAATTTTAATTGGAGCAACGTTTAAAGTTGCTGAAACTTTAGCAATAGCATTCTAGTTGGACCAAATCAATATTATTATTATTATATATATAAAAGCAGAGACCTCATGCGAGAGAGCATGAGGTTCTATCAAGTGGCGCATTGTATGACATTTTTTTCATTTAGGCTTCCACCTCATCCAAATTTAGCATTTATGTCAGATGCATTCTAGCAGTTTTTACTTTTTATAGCTAATCGATTAAGATATCCTTCTATCAATTTTCACTCTATTATAATTACAATCTTTGAAAATCAAACTTTTCTTCAATTAAAATGTTAATGTGCCTTAATTTTATTTCTCATATCAATTTTGAAATCAATGAAAAGCTACTTTCATTGATATAAAAATTGTAGGTGTTGATATAGAGACTTTAGTGGCATAAGAAATGTAGAAATTAACACTATAGAATCTATATATAAAGCATAAATCATACAAGAAAGACACCTAGGAATCAACAGTTTGTAGGTGATAATGTGAACTGTGATCTGATGATATTTATTGGTTGTCCATTTGGAGCAACCACAACGTATGGGATATAATTTTTATTATATGGTATATAATATGATATAATTTGGATATGAATTTATATAATATATAATTTTATTCTAAATATTTTGGTGACAATAAATAAATGACTGATTATTATATAATTTCACAACTCTTGTCTATAAGGACAAAACTTAGATACAATACCTTAGATGCTGTTCTTTAGATTCCCTACTTAAGATTGAGCCATGTGGCTACTTAACTAAAAATTACACTTCCATCCTATGAGGAAAAATCCACATAACAGAATCTTAAAAAGGGAACCTAAGGAACAACACCTTAGTATTGTACCTAAGTCTTGTCCTGTCTATAATATATCAAAGGTATTATAATTTCATATTGGATGGTTTTTGTGTTTTAATAGGTTTAGTTACAATTTGTGCAAATTTTTGTTTTTTTAATTAATAGTAAGTTAGTAACAAAGTGAGACACTAATTGAAATGATTTAAAAATTATATGATTTTAATTGAAAATTTTAAAAAAATTAGGATTTAATTTGAAATCACCCAAGATTTTATGGAAATTATATAAATTTACTCCCCTCCACTCTCATTCAATCAAAACTAGCCCTTAATAGCGGGTAAGGAATTGAGTAGATTATATATATATAGTAGTATAGGCTTTTTCTTTTCTTTTCTTTTTGAGATAAAAGATAAATATTTTATTGAAGGAAAGTATGTATAACAAAAGTACCACTGGGAACAACACACCCCAGAGAGCAGGAAATAAATCCAACAGGCTGGACAATAACAACAAAACAAAACAACGACTAAAACATCACCAGAGACAGAAAAACAAAACAAATCTACCAACTCAATAAGAGCTAGTTTCTATTCTGTAAAGCACACAGTCTCTGATACTCTTCTAAAAAACCAATAGCCCCATCTAGGATGATTTTTGGATGCTGCTGGATTCTTTCAAAGTAGAATTTATTCCTTGCGTTCCATATTGCCCAAGACACCATTGCCCATCATATTAACTCCAGCTGTGGGAGCTTCTCCACCAGCAATTGGAATAAATAGAAGAACTCACGAGCCTCATTTGAGCACTTCTAAAGCAATTGGAATATATGTTTTTTTTCTAATGTTTAGAACTCTTGATTCTAAAAGAACAGAAAATTGATCACGCAAATATAAATGAAAGTCAAAATTTAAAACTACGTATTTTCTTACAGAGAATCCAAAAGAATAAAGCCAAGAAATGAAGATTATTTCACTTATCGTTGACATTGGAGGACACTTGGTGGCGCCAATCAGAAAACATTTTTGCTATCTAAGTTGCTACAATAGCCACATCAAGAATCTCGAAGATCAATTTCAGAAGCTGGGTGACAAGAGAGCTGGGGTGCAAATAGAAATTGATGCAGCAAAACAGAACAGAGAGGTAATTGCACCTGAGGTTGGGAGCTGGGTAGAAAAGGTAGACAACATCAGTGAAGGTCTGCAGAGATTCCTTGAAGAAGATGTCAAAGCGAATGCGATGTGCTTGGATGGATGGTGTCCCAATCTGAAGTCACGTTATTTCTTGAGTAGGAAAGCTAAGAAGAAGACTTTGGAAATTGATGGGCTTTTAAGGGAGGGACGATTTGATAAAGTGTCCTATCCTCCTCCTCCACCACTGGGAATAGTAACTTCATCCAGGGAAGGTTTTAAGGATTTTGAATCAAGAATACCAGTCATGAAAGTAGTTTTGAATGCTTTAAGGGATGACAAGATCAACATGATTGCCATATGCGGGATTGAGGGGATTGGAAAGACGACAATGGCAAAAGAGGTAGCAAAAAGAGCCAAAGATGATAACTTATTTGATGAAGTTGTGATGGTAGTAGTGTCCCGTAAAAAAGACTTGAGCAAGATTGAAGATCAAATTGCTATGATGCGACGTAGGGAAATTAACTTTGAGAATGTCCTTGTAATATTAGACAATGTTTTGGAAGAACTTAATCTAAAGGACGTAGGAATTCCTTATAAAGTTGAACTCAATAGTTGCAAAATCTTGTTAACATCAAGAAGCGAAGAAGTTTGCAATCAAATGAAATCTCATAAGATTGTTAGAATTGAAGCCTTAACTGAAGAAGAAGCATGGAGATTTTTCAAAGAGATGGCAGGTAATTGTATAGATACTCCCAATCTACATCCAATAGCAGAAAAGGTTGCAAAGGAATGTAAAGGCATACCCATTGCTATAGTTACTGTTGGAAGAGCTCTAGAAAACAAGAGAAAGAATGAGTGGGTTGCTGCACTTCAACAGCTTAGAAAGTCTATCTCAAAAAATAATTCAGGTTTGGATTCAACTGTCTATTCCAGCATAGAGCTCAGTTACAATTTTCTAGCAAGTGATGAAGCCAAGTCATGCTTTTTGCTATGCTGTTTATTTCCAGAAGATTATGATATTCCCATTGAATATTTAGTCAGATTTGGAGTGGGACAAAGGTTGTTTGCAAAGATTGATAAGGTGGCAGAAGCAAGAAATAGAGTCCATGCAATGGTTGACAATCTTAGAAGATCATCTCTTTTGTTGGATAGCGATGAAGAAGAATGTGTGAAAATGCATGATGTTGCACGGGGTGTTGCCATATCAATTGCTAATGAACATGTTTGTTGGGAAGAATGGATAGAGAAAGATACATATAAACATTATGCTGCGATTTCGATTGTATCTCGAGAATTGAAAAATCATCCTGATGGCTTGGAGTGTCCAAAACTTGAGCTTCTACAACTATCATGTGGCAAAGACGCTACTAGACAAAAGCTCCCAACCAATCTATTTAAAGGGATGATGGGATTAAAGGTTTTGGCTATGCAAGGTATGTCTTTTCCATCACTACCACAATCCATACAGGTCCTTCAGAACCTTCAGACATTGCTTCTGGAGTATTGTGAGATAGAAGATGTGTCAGCAATTGGAGCACTTGGGAAACTAGAAATGCTTAGCTTTCTTGGTTCTGAAATCAAGCAGTTGCCAGGAGAAATAGGAAATTTGAGTCATTTAAAGTTGTTAGATCTGTCACAATGCTCTGCTCTTCAGCACATTCCACCTGGTCTACTATCAAGTTTATCTAGACTAGAAGAGTTGTACATGGGAAATGTCTCTGTGAATTGGGAACCAACGGAAGGCAATAGAGAGGGAGCCAACACAAGCCTTGCTGAACTAAGGTCATTCTCTGATTCTTTGATGGTTTTACGTCTTCATATTATAAACATCAAGTTATTGCCAAAAGATTTGCACTTTAAAAATCAAATGATAAAATTTCAGATATATGCATGTAAGGAGCCATTTATGCATTGGAGTTATACCATCGATTCTACTTTCTGGAACAGAACTCGGTATATATTTAAAAATAGTTTGGCACTTCATGGATTTGTTGCAAGTGATATTGCAGAGAGTCGGATACCTCGTCTACTGTTACAGAAATCTGAAATTATATTGTTGAGAGAAATAAAAGATTTCAAAAACATTCTCTTCGAGTTAGACAGAGAGGGTTTTCCATGCTTGGAGGTTCTAAGCATTTCATACAGTGAAGATGTAGAATACTTAATTGATGCCACATCATATCAGACTCCTCATGTCGCCTTCCCTATCTTGGAGTCATTGGAACTATATGAATTGCCTAATTTAAAAGAGATATATCATAGCCAAATCTCACAGAGATCCTTTAGTGGTACACACTCACAGCTTGCTTGTTTTGGCAAACTAAGATCAATTGATCTATTTGCATGTAAAAAACTAAGATATTTATTCCCACCTACTGTTGCAAAACTACTTGTGGAACTTCAAAGCATTGAAATATGGTGGTGTGACATGATTGAAAACATTGTTCAAAGAGATGGAGAAGAAGAGGCAGAGGATATCATCTTGTTCCCTAAACTTACTTCCTTCACTTCATGTTTCCTGCCAAATCTCATGAGTTTCAGTATCGAACCTTATTCTTTTGGATGGTCATCCATCGAGAAGATCGATATGTGGCATTGTCCGAAATTCAAAACATATGGGAAGCTGCAGAAAATTAACTGGGAATTGGATTCAATACCCCAAGACCAAGAGCCATGCCTTGAAGGCGTACCACGTGGCAGGAATGATAGTCCAATGGTTGCGTCAGACCAAGGCACCACCAAGAAATTCCAAGACAGCTCATCTGTGAATAAAGAGGTACGTATCTCACAAATAACAATCCCTGCCACCTTTTCTTTTAATAATAAGAAAACAACACAATGAAATTTCTAGATTTATGCACCGGTGCCAATGGATAAGATAAATAGACATCAACATTTTATTGCTTTTATATTTGTTCATCCACTCTGTTTATACCATCTTCTTTTGTAGATGGATATATATATATATATATATATATGTGTGTGTGTGTTTTTTTTTTGCTGTCGGGCCCATGGATCCAAATAATTTTGATGGATATTAACGAAATGATTATTTAGTTCTTTAAAAGTAATTGATTATCGTTGTTTGTAGGGTATTTTGACTAAGGATCCAAGAGCTAATGATATCGACAACAACTCCGAGACATGGTCTCTTTTTCCATCCCATTTGATTGTGTGCTTAAAGAATCTAAAAATGATGGAATTGAGAAGCGGTGATTCACTGGAAGTTATATTTCAACTTGAGGAACTAGATGTTAAGGAAAGTCACATGGCACCAGTACTTGATCAGTTAAGGGAATTGGATCTACGAGACTTACCAAAACTGATGCACATATGGAAGAAGGGCCTAGAAAGGATCATGGGCTTTGGGAACTTGAGATTTTTAGATGTAAGGAGATGTAACAGTCTGACATATTTGTTCTCGCCATCCATAGCAAAATTGCTTGTGATGTTAGAGAAAATAAGAGTTGTTGACTGTGAAAAAATTGAAGAAATCCTTGCTAGAGCAAGAGAAGAAGACGAAGAAAAGGAAGTTTTGTTCTTCAAAGTGAACTCAATCGTGCTTCGTCATTTACCAAATTTGAAGTGTTTTTGCTCTGAAACTAATGCTTTAGAGTGGCCATCGCTGGAGGAAATAAGGGTAATTGGATGTCCTAATTTAAGCACGTTTATTCCATCTAATCTAAACACACCTAAGCTAGAGGGAGTATACAATAGTTATTGGATAGAAGAAAAAACGTGTCATTGGAAGGGAGACCTGAATGCCACCATAGAGTACATATTCAATGGAAAGGTACGTCACATTCACACCACAAGTACCCCACTAATAGGAGAATTTTAACACTTCCGTATAAACAATCACTGTATATAATTTGCAAATATTTTTAGCTTTTATTAATTAGTAGAAATTAGAACCTAGTTTTATTAAAATGAAAAAATAAAATTTTTGACACAATTGCATGCACCAAGAAAATATTTTGACAAACAATAATTTTTTCACTTACAATCAATTACAGTAGCAGCAATAGCAATTACATAGCACTGTCGTTTTTCCATAGAAAATATTATGGTTGCCTAAATCACACATAATTTTTATATAGGAAAAGCCGGTGGATCATCAGACACATTAACAAGAGCAAACTGAGATCAGTGAGACGAAGGTGTGATGCTGGGTAAGACATACAAGTGGTGAGCACATTACCTTTTCTTATATTAGTTTAGTATTTGGTCAATATCCAAAAATGCATAAACATCATAAATAAATAAAATAAAATTGAATGATCATTAATTATAAGTTTCCTAGTTCTATAAAATCTATAAAATCATATTTGGTAAAGCATAATATTGTTCTATCCATCCCCATCATTTTGCTATAATTTTATATTTATATTATAAGAACAAAAACATCATATTCTAGTAATTAAGTTGAAATCTTTAAAATATGATACTAATCAAATTCTTTAAACAATAAGTGTCCTTTTTCCTCATCATATATAGATGTATGAAAGCAGTGAAAGTAAGCCCATTTAACTCACTGTAAATCTAATGTCTCACTTGCATGTATATGGTAACAGGTGGTATTAATTACATGCTTTTCAGCCTCAAGTTGCTAAAGAGGATATGATGCTGGCATATACATGTAGAAGGAAGCATTGTCATAAAGCTTACTAGAAATACATCTAAAGCTTATGCTCATTCCAAACAGGGCCTTATATTGTTTCTTTTAGTGGTGTAGCTAGCTGGATCTATCTTATGCTATTTTTGCGTGTGTGTATATTTATATATATTCCAAGAAGACCATAGTGTGATTATATTCTTGTTTTCGTCTATGTTCAATCTTTTATCTATAAGACTCCAAAATTGAAAAAATTGAGTGTGTTTATGAGCCCTATGTGTGAATGCCATGCATTTATCTCCACATTTGAATGCTAAGTAAATATACTCATGTTCATACTAATATATCTACTTGATAATCTTGTAGTTATTAAGTTTCTTTAAACTAGAACCAAGTTAATGTACGTTTCTTTGCACAAGAAAGCAGTAAATCATTTTGATGAAACCCAACAATAGCCAAACTTCCCCAGCACATGATATATTTCCGCATACAAAATTGACTTTCCACTAAAACCAAACGATACAGCCAGCCTACGGAATTCTCATAACCAATGAAATTGTGCATAAAAACATATTACATGTTGAATATGAATTAAAGAAAATCCAAACACCAAAAATGAATTCTTTCACCAATATATAATCTAATTTTGGTATACAAACTGATTACTGTAACCTACATTACAAATACTATACTATTGTCCTTCCTGGTTCTATTAAACATCTAACATAATCAGATTATTAGAACTATAGTTTAAACATAAGAAATGAGAATAAACGACATAGGTAAACATATGTGACACTAGAAGTGCATATGGAGGCCAAATCAACAACATAAGAAATGAAAATAAATGACCTAGGTAAACATATGTGACACTAGAAGTGCAGATGGAGACCAAATCAACAACAAAGAGATTTGCAACTTTCAATTTCATCATCAATATGACTAATGCATGACAACCCAATCCCCAAAGGAATTTGGGGTTAAAGATCGACAACAATCCACTGAATGGTGAATCATGACTGATCCAATACGAACTCAATGCTTAGCGATCCTTTGATAGGATGGGTTGAGTCAGTCTTCAAAAGAACTTCATCAAGACAATTTTTGTGCTTCTCATTTCCGTGACCGCACAGGCCAGAGGAGACTAAGGGCTTGAAGACGAGAGGAATAGTCATTTATTGCAAGAAGTGCACGAGCTGATTGCCTGGGTATCAATATATGGTGCATTGTTATAGTGTTTTTTTATGCACATTGTCAACCTGGTAATTGCAAGAAAAGAAAAGAAAAAGTGACATAAAATGGCCTCATCAACAGTTACAAGAAGACCAAGTTATGTACAAGTTGCATCAAAACTAGCACCAAGCCTTTTAAATGCATGATTTATTTCACCTAGAAAGAGGACCAAGTTTTTACAGACTCTTTTCTAAAAAAACAAATAAATACATAATGGGAAGTTAATGAAAAGTAACCAGACTCTGTTTTTTGCAGATCTACCCCACCCCCCATAAAAATTCCCAAGCAAGATTAAATGCATAATGCTTTGAAGAACATATAGGAATACAACAATCACATGTAGGATTTGGTTTATTCCTCGTGTTCCAAATACCTGAAAACATACCAAAGTGCGTTTAATCCTAATGCTATGGGAACACAAATTGGCTAATTATGGACAAAGAATATGAATTAAAATTTTATAATTGCGCAAGGGGTATTCCTCAAAACAATTATACTTATAAATTTCCTACTATTTTACTGACAATATCAAAGTAGCTAAAGAATTTTCAAGCAATCCCAAGAAGCAATATTCTACCATGTGTAAGGATTATCCTAGCACTGCAAATCTAGCCTGTTTCAAAATTGAGTTTCATTTCATCATCATTCCTTCCTAGCAATGAGTGCTTGAACGATAGTGAGAAAACAAATAAGTGGGATTAAACCAGAATAGAAAATTACCTGGCGAAAGAATCCCTCAAGTGTTCCAAGCTTTCCTATGTAGTTTGCTACATTCCCAGATGATCCTAACCGGCCAGGTGAGCCATTGGCCAATGTCTCAGCCAGGGATTGTTGCAATGCCTCCATGCCTAGTATCAGAGGATCTCAGTTAAAGGCTCCAATTGATTCACAAGAAGCTGCACCATTTGGCAATTCAGTAAAAAACGTTACAAAATCAGTTTTAAAAATAAAGAGTAAAGAAGTGCTGCCAACATAGAAACAAGGTATTAAAGATTTTAATTTTTGACACAAAGTGCCCTTTTTTTTTTGTCACAACATGTAAAATACATCCGTTCCAAAAATGGGTGATGAATAAGAAAGCACAATGTAGAAATCAGAAGGGCTAATCAGAAATTCCTTTATGGTTAAGAAAACCAAAACTTCCATTACTCAAAATGTAAGAAAGAAGATAATATAGTCCTTACATTCATGTACATAAACTCCAATGTAGGAATCAAGGAAAAACAAAAAACGGTGGGCAAAAGAAGAGGGTGGGGGGGTTCATTTTATACAGACATCCTTCGTTAAATATGTATGTGTGTGTGGTGCATCTTCCCCTACTAATGCCATACATGTGTTAGAAAAATGGTTAAGTAACTAAATTCATCATTGCTTAATAGTTTAAACTTTTGGGACAAGTGGTAATATGTCATACTATCAGAACAGGTGGCCTTGAGTTCAAGCCTTTGTTTTCTTGATTACAAAAGCCACAATTTTAACAAGGCTAAATTCTAATCATGCCACAATTAAAAGAATTGATAATGTAGGGAATTTTTTGTAAAACCTACGGCCAACTGACCCTGCCTAGCAAAACTAGTTGCCAGGTAATCTAGGGGCATTCACCGATGACAGACTAAGAAAAAAAATCACAATAAAGGCCAAATTCAAAAAATAAAAAAGTGGTTTGAAATTCAAAAATAAAATCAGAAATAATAAATTCTGAATTAATTTTGGTGCTCCTTGCATCAAAAGACACACAATGACATTGAGATACATGTTAAGAAAATTTCCATGTGACATTATTAGTTTTCCAACTTCAGGCATTTGGAGCGTACCCCAGTTAGGTCAAACAATATATAAGTGAATCTACATGTTAAGTTGATTTCAAATAGGTAACAGCAACCGGTTTTGAGAATTTTTGTAAAAAACAAACTAAAGCTGCAATGCAGGTTAGAGTTCATCTTTAGCAAAGAAACCTGAATGAGCTATAGAAACACCTTGGCATGATTAAAACCCTTTAAGGTGTCCATATCAAATTGTATGTTGAGCTTGCCTGTGGTTTATCATGCCACGCAACTATGAATATAATTGATCATAACCTCAGTAACTTGCATATTTAAGCTACAACCATGTGGTTACATTATTAAGGACCTTAACACAAGATACTAAGAAATATGATTCTAAAGATTTTAGAGATATTAATTGAGGATAACATTGTCAAACCTGCTGGCGGGCTCACCGGAGCTCTTGTTCTAGTTGATTTAACTTTAGGCGGCTACTCTCAAGTTGTTGCACATATGCCTAAAAAATGAAGTAAAAACAAGTTGTTGCATCTTATCCACAAACTATTATAAGATGGAGCAGCTTGCATTCCAGCATATGCAGCAATTATATATTGAAAGCACAGCAAAATAACAATGACAACAATGTTCATGAGGAGAAAAGAACTAAAGACACAGACTTTTTTCCTTAATCAGCTTTTTCTGGCAGCTTCACGATTTTGAGTAAGCTGGTGTAACATCCATGAAATTTTGATTTGAAACTTTTTGAATGTATATTATTTAAATCATATTGATCTGAAATTATCTGAATATACATTGTTTAAATCATATTACCTTTTGATCCCCTGATTTCTCTTTTGATTTATCACTGGAATCAGAAGCCACAACAGCAGTCAATTGAACCCTTTCATGCTGCACAAAGACAAGGAAAGCACAAACTTAAAGTCACTGGTAAAGAGCAGCCAAGCTTTCCAATGAAATAGAAAGTTCTTACATGCAATATTACTTTCACATGGCAACACAACACCAAAAGCAAAGATAGTTCTCATTACAGAATTATTGTATGGATCTAATGAAAGGGCATATTACCTTTTAGCATCAAATTACTACATAGCAGCATTACTACGTACGAGGTATTTATAGATGACATAATCTCTAGAAAGTTGAATAAGATGCATAAACAATGCGAGAGACATCACCCTTTGATTCTTGTCATCTGTTGAGGTATCAACCCTGGGGTATGCTTCTGCCATCGTGGACTCCCCAGTTCTCACAATGGCCACTAGATGTAGAAATCAGATTCGACTGTGCTTCTTATGTGCTCGTCATCAGAGTTCTCGTTCTCACACGCTTCCGTGAACCCTTTCAAATTCAGAAACAAAAGAAACAGAGAGAGAGAGAGAGAGAGGGGGGGGGGGGATGAAGGTGGGGTTGGCCCAAATAGGAAACGGAGAATAAACAACATAGGTAAACAAATGTGACACTGGAAGTGCATATGGAGACCAAATCAACAACGTAAGAAATGAGAATAAATGACCTAGGTAAACATATGTGACACTAGAAGTGCAGATGGAGACCAAATCAACAACAAAGAAATTTGCAACTTTCAATTTGATCATCAATGAGACTAATGCATGACAACCCAATACCAAAAGGAATTTGGGGTTAAAAATCGACAGCAATCCACTGAATGGTGAATCATGACCGATCCATTAAGAACTCAATGCTTAGTGATCCTTTGATAGGATGGGTTGAGTCAGTCTTCAAAAGAACTACATCAAGACAATTTTTGTGCTTCTCATTTCCGTGACACAAGCCAGAGGAGACTAAGGGCTCCAAGACGAGAGGAATAGTCATTTATTGCAAGAAGCGCACGAGTTGATTGCCAGGTTATCAATATACGGTGCATTTGTTGTAGTTTTTTTTTTAAGCACATTGTCAGCCTGGTAATTGCAAGAAAAGAAAAGAAAAATTGTCATAAAACGGCCTCATCTACATTTACAAGAAGACCAAGTTATGTACAAGTTGCATCAAAACTTGCACCAAGCCTTTTAAATTGCTTGATTTGTTTCACCTAGCAAGAGGACCAAGTTTTTACAGACTCTTTTCTAAAATAAATAAATAATGGGAAGTTAATGAAAAGTAACCAGACTTTTTTTGTTTTTTGCAGACTCCCCCCACCCCCCATAAAAATTCCCAAGCAAGATTAAATGCATAATGCTTTGAAGAACATATACAAATACAACAATTACATGTAGGATTTGGTTTATTCCTCATGTTACAAATACCTGAAAACATACCAAAGTGCATTTAATCTTAATTCTCTGGGAACACAAATTGGCTAATTATGGACAAAGAATATGTATTAATATATTATAATTGCACAAGGTGTATTCCTCAACACAATTATACTTACAAATTTCCTACTATTTTACTGACAATATCGAAGTGGCTAAAGAATTTTAAAGCAATGCCAAGAAGAAATATTCTACCATGTGTAAGGATTATCCTAGCACTTCAAATCTAGCCTGTTTTAAAATTGAGTTTCATTTCATCATCATTCCTTCCTAGCAATGAGTGCTTGAATCATACTTGGAAAACAAATAAGTGGGATCAAACCAGAACAAAAAATTACCTGGCGAAGGAATCCCTCAAGTGTTCCAAGCTTTTCTATGTCCATGGCCATTTGACCTATATAGTTTGCCACATTCTCAGATGATCCTGATGAGCCAGGTGAGCCATTGGCCAATGTCTCAGCCATGGGTTGTTGCAATGCCTCCATGCCTTGTGACAGATCATCTTCAGCCTGCTTGGATGACTGCTGCAAGTTGTAAATGCCTACCAATTGTTGCTTAGTTAAAGGCTCCAATTGATTCACAAGAAGCTGCACCATTTGGCAATTCAGTCAAAAACGTTACAAAATTATTTAAAAAAAATAAAGAGTAAAGAAGTGCTGCTAAGATAGAAACAAGGTATTAAAGATTTTAATTTTTGACACAAGTTAAAACAGAATGGCCTAAAAGTTCCTTTTTTTTTTGGGGGGGGTGGGGGTGTCACAATATCTACAATACATCCGTTCCAAAAATGGGTGATGAATAAGAAAGACACGATTTTGAACTTACTCAGAAATTTAGAAATTTAGAAATCAGAACGGCCAAAGCCAGAGAAGGGCCTCTTTTTTCCTTAATCAGCTTTTTTCTAGAAGCTTCACGATTTTGAACAAGCTGGTGTAACATCCACGAAATTTTGATTTGAAAGTTTTTGAATGTATATAATTTAAATCATATTGATCTGAAATTATCTGAAATATACATTGTTTAAATCATATTACCTTTTGATCCCCTGATTTCTCTTTTGATTTATCACCGGAATCAGAAGCCACACAACAGCAGTCAATTGAACCCTTTCATACAAAGACAAGGAAAGCACAAACTTAAAGTCAATGGTAAAGAGCAGCCAAGCTTTCCAATGAAACAGAAAGTTCTTACATGCAATATTACTTTCACATGGCAACACCAAAGCAAAGATACAGATAGTTCTCATTACAGAATTATCGTATGGATTTAATGAAAGGGCATATTACGTTTTAGCATCAAATTACTACTACATACGAGGTATTTATAGATGACATAATCTCTAGAAAGCTGAATAAGATGCATGCATAAACAATGCGAGAGACATCACCCTCTGATTCTTGTCAGAGTTCTGGTTCTCACGCGCTTCTGTGAACCCTTTCAAATTCAGAAACAAAGAAACAGAGAGAGAGAGAGAGAGAGAGAGAAAGAGGGGATGAAGGTGGGGTTGGCCCAAATAGGAAAGGCCCATTAATGCTTATGCCACAAGAATGGATTTGTATATTCATTGAGTTGGGATAAGTTCTAGATAATAGACAAGAGCCAACAAACTACAAAAGCCACAATGGGCCTTGGCTTGATTTTGTTAAGCAAAACCTTATCTAGTAAAGGAATATTTGATATTTAAATAGATTTCCTAGTACTACAGAAGGGTTTAAAGCCTATCTATCTACGGGAAAGAGTTATAACTCGTCGAAAGAAAAAAAAAAAGATGAACCGGTAAATTACGGATAAAACTTATGTACTACTTTTATATTCTAGTTTATTATCCAACAATTACAATTTTCTGAACACAAAAAGTTGGACAAATGATTTCTTATCATTATTTTCCACTTCGTTGGTACATACAGGATATTATTATCCTTACCTACAGTGGCTAGCAAGTGAATGTGGACAAAAGAAACACAAAAGTAAGCCATGGATAAGTGTGGATTTGATTAAGGAAATTCTAAACTTTGTGGACAAATTTGGGATAATTTTTTTATGATTTTATTCAAGAGTGCTCTACTGGTTTTTATAATTTCTCCGAAAATAGAGGACTCACAACAACACTACTACACGTCTAAGCAAAAGACACTAAACCGCCTAAACAACTTATAATGTTAACACTAAAATTACAAATGGAATTGAACTCAAACTCTAAAGTAATTGAAGATGATCAGCTGATATCCCACAAGTAACAAGACCCACATCTGGGTCCTAATCCTTTGTCGTTTCGACACCCACTCGAGTTGCTGAATTAATCTGAGCAGACCCGCCACCATTAAGCCCAACACCACTGACGTGACCCATCGAGATTGAGATTCTCCATCAATCCCAAGCTCCACCGTGACCATGCTGATCTAAGACAGGGAGAGAGAGAGAGAGAGAGAGAGCGAGAGAGAGAGAGAGAGGTCTGAGTGTGTTTGCTGGGAAATATATGAAAAGAGAAAGAATAGAAAAGAAAATTTGAGTGTCGATAAATGTATGATTAGTATTTGGTTATAGATTGCTATGTTTGTTGGGTGTTGTGTTTGGTAACTGAGGAAATGCAAGAATACAAAAGTAAATAAAAGAAATTGAAGATTTTATTTTAATTCACTTTCTTTATTTGTTTTCTTTCATTTAATTTTTGCATAATTTTCTTGGCTGACGTGGATTTTTATTTTTCATTAAAATGCTTATGTGGCTTTTTAATCTTTAATTATTTAATTTTATATTATTATTTTATCTACGTGTGCGCTAACAATGCAAACCGTTTGACACATATGCATTTTTCGTTAGTAACTTAATGATAGAGACCAAAATAATTGCAAATTGAAAATAACTGCTTGCTCACTCCCAAGTGCAGGAGATTGTAGCAATATAATTCTCAGAATGCCGATGTCGAACCACAAGGAGTATGATAAATTCCAAGACAATATAATTAAACAACAATTTGGGTGAAGAATAAAAGTACTTTTGCTTGGTGATTGTTAATAAGAATAATAATAAAAACTTATTTAAATTAATAATGTAAATACTAGGGCATCGGGATGTTTCCCTATATCGATATGAAATTCTTTGTAATCTAAGAAATTATATATTTCATAATTGATTATTCTTATACAATTAAATATTTATGATTCGGTTGAACTGAGAAAATTCAAGAATGCATGATAACCTAGACTAATAATGCGGTTAGAAAAGTTTTCAAAAAAACTCATTCACTTTAGAACCTGATTTCTATTTGAAACTATTAGAAATTCATTAAACAATAAGAAAAACATGATTGAACTTATTGAAAGCATGGAAGAACTAATACATCAAAAGAAATTTAATTGAACAATCAAATATGTTGTTGATAAAATCTTAGAAAGAATCACATTGAATATTCATACCGTATAAAAAAAACATAACCCCTAGCCCTAGCAAAGAGTTTAGGCTGCCATTAGAGAAAAGAAAATGCAAGGATTTCTCTACCAAAATTCGTTCTACCAACCTCCCTTCCAAAACCCTAACGTCTAAGTGACCAAAAAAAATAAAACTTTTATTATTTTAATTTCCATCCAGGTTTATAGAAGTAAGTTGTGAGTTAATTTTGGCGTTCAAAAATTGAGAATTTTGAAAAACTCAAAACTGAAAAGTTGTAGATATTTAAGTCACGGTTCCAACCCATCCAACCTTGTGTCAATTGGATTTTTGAGGAGAGAGATACACCCAAAATACTTATCAGTGCTCAAATCAGATTTTTCCTTTTCAGATTCTGTCTTTTTGATTTCTTTCCTTATTTGAAGCTTCCAATCATGGTAGATGATTCAAGCACTCCAGCTGCACCTCCTTAGACATTTAAGCATGGTCCTTTAGCTCCACTTTAATTCTAGTTTGGCCTTTATCCTCTCACAAATTCCTATAAACTCATTTTTCTCACATGATTTCTTGAAAGTAGGAAATTATACACAATGAATGGCATCTTATTAAGAAATTATGTAAAGATAAATAATAGAGACTAATGCAAATCATAGCTTAATTATACAAATTAAGCATAGTAATAAGGAGATAACGCCCACATAAATATATAACAAGTATATATTTTAAGGCGTTATCAATAACATGGACCAAATTAATGACACCAGAATGTAGAGACCAAAAAAATATTTTCACCTTAACTTTAAATGCAACTAATTTCTTTGCATGAATATACCTTTCTTAAAGAATAAAAAATGTCAATCGACTCTTTCTTTATTTCTACTAGTGTGTAGCCCAATTCATATGCACGGGGATAATTAAAAATAATCACAATTATACGGTTTAAATTATACATGGTATTAGCTTACACTTTTTTTAAACCATACATTTTTTAAAATATGTAATGGTTTCTCATTTTATATATATATATATATATATATATATATATATATATATATATATATATATATATAATTTAGAATTTAATTGGTTTTAGACTCTTCGGTTTTTTTTCACTCAATAATTCATTTGCCATAAAAATTAAAAACTTAGATGGACATGTGATGGAAAATTGAACTCTAATTAAGATCGAATTTAAAATCTAATTGAATTTGGACTCTTCGATTTTTACATTCGATAATTCACTTAACACAAAATTAAAAATTAAATAGGACACGTGGCACAAAATTGAGAATCCAATTAAAACTTAATTGGATTTTCTCTGAATTTTGACTATTAATATATACTAGTATGTAGCTCGTACTACCGCAAAGGAATGGATATATTATTAATCATGAGTTTATTCATGTTTAAAAGGCTCAATTAAGTCTAAATTCATATTATTAACCAGAAAATTTCATTAACAAAACTTAGCAGTATATATATATTTGTTGATGAGAATGAGTGGTGGGGTAAGATAGAACAGATGAAAAGAAGAGGGGAAGAGGAGATGATAATTAAGCACAATTTCAATCGAGCAGGCTAGCAAACCTTATATGATATAGCTTATCAACTAGGACTTTACTTGTAAGTGCTTATAAATAATTGGCATAAGAGTGGTTTGTGTGCATAGGTGAATTGTGAGTTGGGCATATAGGAAATGCTGTTTGTATTGTCTATCTTCTAGCTTAGATGAGTATAATTTGATTGAATTTGTATAATTTATTTGTGGGAGCTATGTGATGTGTTATCAATGGATGGTTTACTTTTATTTTATTATATTGTGTGCTTCCACATGAGTATGGTTCACTCTCATCACAGTGACATAAAATATGCTTTGGACAAGAAAGATTATGCTTTATTATTTAGCAGGTATTGTTTGGTAGATCGGATGTAGAAATGCAGGGATTTTTAGTTAGAAGTACGGGGATTTAGAAAGAGCTAACCAAACAGATTCGGGGATTTAGCAGGTATTATGCTTACCAAACACCACTTTATCTATTTTACCAACCCATTTTTAGAAAGAGCTTGTAACTCGTGCAAATGCATGGGATTTTTATTTAAAATTTTTTAATAATTTTTTTGTTGTATTTTTGTAGCATCTCAAAAGTATTTTTCTTTTTTATATAACATCATCAAAAGTAAATCAAATCATACTTCATTATAGTAACATATATTAACACACTTTGAATAAGGGGGAAAAAATTAAACTTACAAAAGTGGAAAAACAAATAGTTTTCTTCATAACATCATAAAAATTTAGGTACATAGCTCAAAATAACATTTATAATCTTAAAATGAACCAAAAGTCAAATAGTTTAACCCCTTAAAAGTTTATGGGTCTAATGTTGTGAGCAACCAAGCCATTGATGACCTTTTTGCATACCTGGACATATCAGAACTTTTAAAAAAAATATGTTAAATTGATTCCAAATAAAGAACACATACAGATGCGAAATTAGTCCTACCATCTCAAATCTAAATCACATGAATCAGTGTTAGATAGCTTATCATTTCTTTTTCCTTTCAACAAGTCTAATAAAAATCTCTAAATCGGAAAAAATAAAAAAATAAATAATTATTTTTATGGCAAGCATTAATCCCTTGGACAATAGTATCATTAAAAGTACATAATCTAAGCATGAATCTCCATTAATACACCAAAGAAACCATGCATAGATTATGCAATCCTCTCCAGTCATCTTAAGGGTCACATTTATATAAAAAAATCCTCTAATTTCCTTTTAAGTTGTAAACTTATAGTTATTTCTTTCTGCAGATTATGCATGTGTGATCCTAACAAAAATTAAAGGTTTAGAGATTAATCTAGAGAGATCCTAAACCTTCCTACTTTTTGAAAGATATTAGAAATAATGCATTGAAATACTGAAGGAAAAAAAGGGCACAATATTATAGTGAGTAAATAGACATTCCTCACTATGGTTAAAAAAGCATCACATGGTCCAAAATAACGCTGAGGCACCCTAGCCAATAATTTTCCTTCAAATTAAAGTTTTTTTTTTTTTGACTGAAGGAGGTATCAAATTAAAGTTTTGACTATTTGCAATCCACACAACATAACCCAAAAAAAAAAACACAATTAAATAGTAATAATCAAGTTGTATCTCTCTTCAATAACTACCTAAAATCTAAAAGATAGAACAGCAAGGAAACATCTTAAAGAAACAAACTTACCTTCTTCTTTTTTTCCAAACAGTTGCATAATTTTTTAGTGGTGCATTGGTCAGATCCAAGGCAAACTTCACATATGACACAAAATCTCTTTCTCGTGATTTGGCTTAGTTGCCCTCAGTTCCTACACATAAATCAAGTGCACTCAATTTGCATAGAGTAAGAAAATGTAAATATTAAGTATTCAAAATGGCACAATGGATTCTACATAGCCATCTTCCCTAATCATATCAAAATATGCCCAAAGGATCCAAAAGGCAAGACAAAGTATTCAAATTAAAAACTTTCACCCCTAACCATAACACTATTTGCCTTATAAACAACTTTTGCATGTCAATTCCCAATTATTAAGACTACGAATTTTGGAGCAAAGCAAATGAGGATGGCTATTTTTCAATTACCGATATACGTCTTAAGACAACTACAGGTATTGTTTTATCAAATTTTATTGTTTATCTTTCTCCCAATCTCCCACTAAGTTATGCATTAAAATATGAACTTTGATAGTTTTAGTAACATGTAATGCAGCATCAAAATTGATTAAGAAATTTAATTGATTTTAAAAAATTACGTGTCCTGTTTTATTCAGGTCCAATTTCTTTGTCATATCTGTTCCCTTTAAGAACAAAGAATGGTTTTGGGTTTTATTTATCAGAACCTATATTTGTTCTACGTATTCACTGAAAAATTTAAACAAACACACAGAAAAAACACAAAGATAACCAAGACAAAAGTTATTTAAAAAAAGTGCAGAAAGTTATTCAAAACAGAGCAGATTTAATGAAATAGTGCAGTGCAGTGGAGACTTTTTATGAATCAGCGCAGTGTAGATTTTGTGAAACAATGTAGCGAAGATTTTAGTTGCAAAGAAAAGCAGATTTTAGATGTGTAACAGTGCAGATTCTTTGTAGAAGAATAGTGCAGAAAAATAACATTTTGAAGAAGAAATCTTTTTAACAAATTGGATCCATAGACCAAATTTTATTCACTGAGAAATTTAAACAAACAAATAGAGAACAAACACAAAGATAACCAAAACAGAACCTTCAAACTCACATTGCTCATTTTATAGAACTTGGCAAATGAAACAAAAATCCCAAAGCCAAAGCTTATTAGTAAAATCACATACCAAATAAAATGGAGGTTATAATGTGGTTTTGGAGAAGGAGATGGGCAGAGAAAAAAGAGCGGATAGACTAACAGAACACAACGTATTCAAGGCCTAGTGATACCCATTGAGAAGCTTCAAACAGGGCAAAAAAATATCCTTTGAAAAACCTTTCTTTTAAAGGTATAGATAATAGGTTATACAATATCAATTGATTTTTTTATATTCTAGATAAAATTTGATTTGTGGTAAATTATGATAAAATAAGCTTCAAGACCCCTTTATTTATAAACCACTTAAGTCAGAACGTAAATTCCCAAAGTCATAATCTATTCATTCTAAAGATAAACCACACACAAAGACATTTAGGGTCCGTTTGGATTAAGTTTATTTTTACTGAAACTAAAAACACTGTAGCGAAATAATTTTTAAATGTGTAAATAGTGCTGTGGGACCCATTTTTAATGAAAAAATTGCTGAAAAGTGTAATTTGTGGGACCCGTGAACAGTGCACGGTGCACTGTTCACAGTTGACAAGTCAACTATTGCAGGCTGAAAAAAAAGAGAAAACGCAGAACAGAAACGCAAACGCCAGAATCAGTGCAATCCAAACGGGTACTTAATGTTCTTTCAAACATTACCCTAACAAAAACATGAGAGAGAGAGACAGAGACAGAGACAGAGACAGAGACAAAGAGGGGGTAATTATAGAGAGACAATGTGAGAAAACTGGTGAATCTAGTGGACAAAATTCTATTTTGATTAGTATATTAAAGCCAATGAATGTTTTAGAAACCAAAGAATGTTGAAGGCTGATAGCAAAGGGGTTATGAAGAGACCATTGTTGATTTATTTAAGTTTTAATTTTCTTTAAGAATACCTTACAAATTGGCTCCTTGACTAACTCTTCTCCCTTGCTTGGTTGAGTAACTATTCTTGCTGAAAGAAACTGATACAAAGGGAAAAATACAGAGGCGTTTACAATTTAAAGAAAACAGGTTGAACAGCCAAAATTGATGATATAAACTTTGCAACATTTTCTAATATTGCATAGCAATAAAACAAAAAAATAAAGCAAAGAAAACTTAATTTTGCAGAGAACTATCCCAAATACATCAATTGGCAAAATGTAATCCAATGGATGAATCCAATGATACTGATATTGAGATAGAAAAGAGAAGAAGTCCATTGGAGAAACAACGGAATCAACCTAATGGAAGTCATAGGATAGAGAATGAGAAGAATGATAGTTAGAATGTCTAACCTGCCAGTTTTATCCAGCAATGTTTCTTAAAAACACCTGGTGAACATCATAAATCTGTCTAAATAGAGGTAATTCAAACAACAAATACATAATGGATAGAATCTATTACAAAGTATAAGATAAACGAAAGAGAAATTAATCTTTCATAAACAATGTTGACCTAATCTCCAAGTATGTTTGATCAGATCTAAAACAAAATAATAAAGTACCAATATACCTCATTGTCATAGTCAATCTTTCTTTAAAAGACTGATTTTCAATTGGTAATCTTATCACTTCTATGATACCAATTCTATTAAATGCTCTTCAATTGGCATATCTCATCCATATATGTAAAGAAATCACACTGGGTTAATTTGCATATTTTAGCAAGTAACAAATATTGATTTCGGAGTTTAATCAAACAAATTGGAATCAAAGATAGACTATATACCAATTATGAATAGCTACCACATTGAATTCAAACCCACAATCCCATTGATTAAATAGTACAAAAAAATTAATATTTTTTGGTCAAAGTAATTTCTCTTTCATGAACAGCTTTTGTTATATTTTTTTGGAACATAGCTTTTTATTTATAACGAAAACATATAAACATTGTAAATACCAAGACAAAGAAGAATGTACAATAGAGGGAAAATGTGAAGTTACAGGCTATAGATTAAATCAGACAGATATTACAATTTTACAGGTCAATTCAATCCAAATACTTGAGGAAAAGAAAAAACTAAAATATGGAAAATAATTATACAACAAAAAAAGGCATGAGTAACAATAAAGAAAGTCAATTATAAAGTCATCAAAGGATAAATATAATTAACAAATTAGTAAATAACAGAATACTGGAATTGTTCTTCCATGAAATCTAAAGACCAAAACCAACAAACACCAAAAAAGAATAAATGCTATAGAGACCACAAACCAAATATAAAACCTGATTTGAAACTAAAATTAATGATTACATAATCATCACTACTAGAAAACTCAAATCCTTCAAAAACAACACAATGTAATCATTGAGCTACACTGAATAGTAAAATTGCACAAAAACAAATAAGCCAAATTGATTGCAAAGCAGAGCAAACATAAAAATAAAGATCCATGGACTAATCAAAAACATTAATGTGTTCACAAGATTTTAGTTTCAAGTTTAACACTTTTACTACTGCTTTGGTATCAGTTTGGTAAAACTGCCATTATTTCCGATTGCTCAAAAAATAAATCATAGCAGTTTTAAATTGCAGCAGAGAAAAATGAAAGAAATACTGCAAAAAAAAGCTTGAGAAAACATTGAACATATGGGTTGAATTGTCAACAACACACCATTTAATCAAATCTATGTCATTTATTTCTATGTTTCTATTTCAAAGAAGGCAGTAAATAAACGAAGAAAACAATAATTTCAATTTGGAAAAGATTATAATGTTACTAAAACAGGAGAAACAAATATTATAATCTAAGACCAAATCATTCAAAGAGAGAGAATAAACAGCCGGATTTTAATTCAAATTTGAATAAGAAAAAGTACCGGTGAGGAGTTCCTGAGAAATTAGTGCATACCTTCTGAATACACTGGGTTTTAATATGCAATAACACCAATCAAGCAGCGACAACCAAGAAAGAAAGAATACCACCTTTTAAGCTCGTGAAAAGAAAAAGAAAACACAGACACACACTCTTGTTTAGAGAATGACCAACCTGGCATCAACACATGATCTAGAAAAAATTATAATTGAAATCTCATAAGCTATAACTAATGCAGATTTGAAATAAGTAGAAGGGAAAATTGGCTAAAAAAATCAATTTGTAAAGAAAAAAGCAGGCTAAAGCATGCAAATCAGAGCCAATTGAAACACAAATACAGTAAATTGACAAAATCTAATACGAAGTATGAGATAAGTAGAAGGGAAATCAGACTATCCTAACCTATCAGTTTGTTCCAACAACTTCTTACAAAAATGCCTGGTGAACATTATAAATCAATCTAAACAGGACATTTAACATGTCACTTTTGATATATAACTTAAGTATTAAGCATATGTCAAAGCATAAAAAGGAATCTTCCACTCAAACCTGAGGCATTTAGTAATTTAAGATGCCCAATAAAAACTCACACACCGTGACTGTTGGGTCAATTGGTATCTCTTGATGTCCCTAAGTTACACGTTTAGGATTTGCACCTCCTCTCCTCCTCTCTTAGCTTAATGCAGAAAAGGAAAAAAAAAAAAGTTCAAACCCCACGTGGAAACAAATAATCCAATCTCTCTCTATTAGTTAATGAACCACCAACCTCTCCTTCAATTTCACATACACTGTCTGTGGAAGACACTAACAAAAACTTCATAGACACAAAGGAACTGTTTGGGTTTAATTAATATCAGCTCAAAAAAAAAAAGGGGAAAGATTTGCTCTGATTTAATCAAATAAAATATATGGCACTTGGGATTTGCAAATAAAACAGTAAAAGAGAGACCAGAGAAAAGAGTTTGAAGTAATCGTTGTAAAAAACAGCGCCTAAAAATCTGTTGCAAAGTGTATAACATACTTTAGTTATCAATCTGTTTATTTGTTATTTTAAAATGCAGTAATTAACCCAAAAAATCCCATAATCCCACTTACAAAGAACTTAAAATTACTATACACTCTGAAGCATCCATGTTGAAATCTGTTTATAATCCCTAATGTATAATACAATAGACCAAAGAAAAATAACAGTTTATACCTTGTACAAAAGAGAAAGTGTATAATACAATAGTCAAATTTTGGCCGAATGGCTTTCACAAATGGTTTAATTATTCATAGCCTGTTGACCTCATGTAAACATTCCCGGCAGAATTCCATTCAAGCAAACTATAATAAACAGTAAAATGGTTTTATTTTTCAACAATCTTCTCAATGTTCCCCTTACATTAAGAGGTTGGTTTGATTTTTCAAGAATCACCATATCTAGAGGTCAGTCTGATTTATATAAAGCCATTATTATATATGTCCTTTGGAGATGGCCTCTCGTGATTCTAGGGTTCTGCCATTCTTGTCCATGCCGTAAGAATTAATATTGACAACAAAGAAACTAAAGAAAGAGAATAAACATCCAAATTTCAATTCAAATTCAAACACAGGGAAGTGATGCGTACCTTTCGTCAGTCTGTGTTTAGTTCCAATTATATTGGTCACGGAGTAGTGCCGATCCTCAATCTCAATCCCTATTGCTTACGGACTGTATCTATCTCTCTCTATTTCTGTCTCTCCATTTCTCTATATCTGCCTCTCTCTATTACCGGTGCCAGTTAAGAGAAAAACCCAGAAAATTTGCAGCAACCACTGGTTCAATATTTCAGGATAGTTAACAAACTTTAACAACGAAAATTATTCAATAATCCTAACCAGGTAAATATCATAAAATTCGTATTTTAAAAAATTATCTCATTGGACCCATTATAATAGCTTCACATATCAATGGCCAAAAATACCATTCAGATGCAATTAATAACATATCAAACAAACGCAAACACACAAAAAATAATAATAATAATAAACAAACAAACAAACAAAAACAAAAACAAAATTTCTTCTTCTTTTTTTAATTTCCCAAATAGTTTTAGCCATGAAACTAAATCATGGTTTGAGCGCTATTACAATATTAAAAAAAATTATTTAAAAAAACTCTTAAAAACTGCCAATCTAAGAACCAAACACAGAGGCAATTGTTTGACAGAGCCATCCGTAAATGGGTTAGGGGAAACGATGGGGAGACTAAGAAAATAAGGAGATAGAACTGTGTGAAGAAGAAGAAGGTCATGCGAGTGCATTAGAAAGAGAGAGAGTTTGATCGGGTGGTTCTGTTATCCAAAAGAAAAACCAAATCTAACACAGATATCTGATATTAAAAACCATTCTATCCCAAATTCCTTACTCAAAACTGAATCTAAGCCAAAACCTAAATGCAATCCAATACATTCCAATCCAATCCAATCCAATACAATCAAAATACCCAGACCTAAATCATATTTAAACCCAAATTTAAAGAACCAAAAAACAGAGACTAACCGATGGAGGATACGGATCTGATGGTCTTTTATAGTGAAGAACCTTAATTTCTTGTCTGCCATTGACAGAGAGAGAAAGAGCTGTGAAGGATTTTAGAAAGAACCCACCTCGTGGCGCAAGGTTTTCTTTTTTCTCCTTCCCTTTCTCTGTATCGCAGTGTCGCTAGGGTTTTCTAGTTGAAACGCTATTTTATCTTATTTTATTTTAACCAGTAGAATGTTTTATTCAACCAAATCCCAAAAAAAAAAAAAAAAAAAAGAAAAGAAGCACAGCGTTAATTGACTCTAATTTCACATTGAAATTGGTGTGCATACATGGCACACTAATTTAGAATTATAATTTCACATTTTTTCTGCTTTACCTATTATTTTATATATATCATATCATATTATATATTATATATTATATATATACGTGCTCAGAGGCTTTTCTATTTTTTGGATAAAGGTTAGTTTAGAGCATTTATTATAATTTGGGATTATTACATTTTCCAATCATAAAAAAAAAAAAGAAAAAAAAAAAGCTAAGGGTGTGATGAGTAAGTTATTTTGGATCAGATTAAATTTTACCAATTTTTAAAATTTTAAAATGAAGTAACATTTTAAGCTATCAAATATAAGATATATTTAAGGGTGTAGGTTTTAACCCCTAAAAGTTAGTTTATTATTTAGAAGCAATTTTCACCACAACTTTAAAATTTTATCTTTAAAGATAAGTTCTCCAGTATCATTCTTGCTATAGTATCTAAATAATAGGCAGAATAAAAATGCTTAAAACATTTTTAAAAAAAATTTAAATGTAAAACAATGCTGGCATATTATTAAAATACCTAAAATATCGAGATTTTATTTTGCTTGAAGTTGTAAAATAATAGGAAACCAACGTTGAAGGACTCACCACCCTTAAAAAAAAAGAAAAAACAAAACAAAATGTTGATGCAAATTTATTAACTGAGGATATGTAACACTTGATGCAAATTCAAAAGGCATGGTTTGTTTAGAGTCTTTTTGTCTTTGGTAAGTTATTTTGGATCAAATTAAATTTTACCAATTTTTTAAATTTTAAAATTCAAAATGAAGTAACATTTTAAACTGTCGGACCGTGTGCCTTACCAATCCATCCAACCACCAATTGGTTAAGGATGAGGGGGCACAAATCTTTTATAGCATTCGATCGCAGACCAAGCCCATTGGTATTGGAGCGAATTGTGAAATCCCTCACAATCCCTCCCTCACAATGCGGCTCCAACGACTCGAACCTATGACCTTGGCTCTGATACCACTTGTCGGACCGTGTGCCTTACCAATCCATCCAACCACCAATTGGTTAAGGATGAGAGGGCACAAATCTTTTATAGCATTCGATCGCAGACCAAGCCCATTGGTATTAGAGCGAATTGTGAAATCCCTCACATAAACTATCAAATATAAGATATATTTAAGGGTATAAGTTTTTACCCCTAAAAGGTAGTCTAATTTAGAAGCAATTTTCACCACAATTTATCGAACGAATTGTGGGTTTCATCAATCACAATACCATGCAGTAATCTAAAGAAACAATAACAACGTGAAAGTGAAAAGAAATTATAGAAATTCACAAAATGTACCAATTGAAATTCATCCCTATAACAAAATGAATGAAAAAAAAAAAAAAACCTACCATACTAAAAAGGAGAGACACTTCTCTACAAACTGCTTTTGCTCATCTCCACAACCGGTGATTTGCTGCTCCAAAACAAAGACTCGCGAGATACTTTAAAGGCTGCATTGAAAGAAATGATTGAATTCTCTTGCTGCAAGGTTTTCATTCTTGGGTCAGAGGATTGCAACATGTCCATACCATTACCTCTGTCACCACGAATCAGTAATTCTAGCCACCCACATGTCACTTCATCACTATCATCATTAAAGCCTATAGTAAAAGTGTAAAACAACGAATAGCCAAAACACAATAAGACCCAAAAATTTACATAATCGAACTATAAAAGGAAAAGAAAGAAAGAAAAAGAAAAATTTTAATTCAAACAATGACCTTCTGTGTTCTATTTTGATTCTTCGCCTCCCTTGGTCCATTCTCGCTCTAAATAAAATCCAAGAACATTTTTTCCTTGCAGTCACGTTACAGCCTTATTGCAGATAGTTTTCAGTTGCATAAGAAAAGTAGCGGATAGAAATTTGGAGGCGTACGGTTGTAGTTGGGCAATGAAGGATCTAATTGTTGAATTTAGGGATCAGTTATTTCAACCAATTTTGAGTTTGAAACCGTGGGAGTGGTCCTATTTTTTAGATGGTGTTTTAGGTGGGAGTTAAAGAAGCATTTTTACCAAGTTCTGTCCCTACTTAAACGTAGACTGTGGGGGTATTTTAGACCCAAAAAAAATCCAGTCCAAACAGGTGCAGCCGCTTAAATAGTAGTAAGTATAGATAATAAAAGTTGGGCTTAGACACCGTGGTTACGTCATGTGACTTCACCAAATTGCATAAATTTTCATAAATTTTTAGATTTTAAGAATAGATATATACATATTTTTTGGATAAATATGATAAATAAAGTAATGAAAGAAAATGGTATTTCGTTTACAACTATAACAGTTGTGTCTATCTAAAATGTTATCAATAGAGCCTAAAATCAATAGAATAGAATT
Source organism: Quercus tomentella (assembly GCA_028535165.1). Taxonomy (NCBI): domain Eukaryota; kingdom Viridiplantae; phylum Streptophyta; class Magnoliopsida; order Fagales; family Fagaceae; genus Quercus; species Quercus tomentella. The sequence continues at coordinate 36,120,333 of JAPQVY010000012.1, forward strand.
ACCTAAGGATAAAATTTAAATGAAAAAGAGAGATAAAAAAACGTAAAAGAAAAAAAAAATCGAATTTTCATTTTTTTTTCCTACATTTCTTTAAAAAACATAAAATGAAAAAAAAAAAAAGATAAAACTTGCAATTTTTTTTTCCTATGTTTATTTTATTTATTTATTTATTTTTTTTGGGTGGATGAAAGCATATATATTGTTAGAGTCCCATTTGATATAAAATTTAAATCCTATTAAAAATATAATTGTTAAAAAAACGTGTTATACTGCCATACTAAAAAAAATAGAATTAAAATAAGAAACGTCATATGAATAGAATCAAAGAAAAAAAAAAGTGATTGATGGTTGAGGCAATGAGGATATAAGATAATTTTTTTTTTTTTTTAAAGGATATATATTTTTAGAGTCCCATTTTTTATAAAAGTTAAATCTTATTGAAAATAGAATTATTAATCAACGTGCTATATTACCATACTAAAAACAAAATAGAATTAATGGTTGTAAGGAAATAGGATATGATTTTTTTTAAAAAAAATTAAAACCTAATTATCAAACGTAGAAAGTTTAAAATAAATTAAAAAATCCACAAAGAACAACACAACTTTATCCTAAGAAGTGATAAAACAATAGATGAAATTAAAGTTGATAAGAACAAATAATATGTTATATTTATCTTTAAAAATCATTGTAATTAAATATAACAAATAATATGTTATATTTATCACCCTTCCTACCTATTTAGGATACTATACATCTTAAATGACCAAATATCAAGCTTTTCAATTGGAAGGATCAAAATTTTCTCTAATAGTTTTTTATTTTTTTATTTTTTTGGTTTTTCTCTTGCAATAGGCCTCTAAATATTTATTTTTCCATGATTTATATTTCATTGAGTCCAAACATATTTCTTATTTTGTTATTATAACCATTTGAATGAAATCAACACTAAAACAAATTATTTAAATATCAAAATAAGAAATAAAAATTAAATTTCTTTTAAGTGTACAAATACAATTTATTTTTTAATCTTAAATTTTGTATTAATTCTTTTTTCATTTTATTTGTTATTAAATTTAATTATATTATCAAAATATTTTTTATTAAGCCGTGCATCGCACGGGCATAATACTAGTATAGAATATAGACTAGCTTGCAACTTCATGCATATGCATGGATATACTTAAAAGATATACATAAGATATATAGTATAATTCTTGCATATATAATTTAAATATTATTGATAGTAATTCATTTTTTTTTTAACTCTTTAAAAAGTCTTGTAAGAATATTATTATGAACAAAATGTAAATCGTTCATTTTTTAATTTTAAAATTTTTTTTATGTTCATTAATTCTAACCTCTTTGATTTTTGTACGCAATAACTCATTTGGATGGATATTTATGATATGGCCTCACATTTGACTCTAAAATTAAGAAATAAAACACTCTCTAAAAATAAATAATTTATGACACGTCTCGCAAAATTGGATTTATATGGATTTTCCTTTCTCTTTGTCCAAAAATGACCTAGAAAATGATGGTGAAATTTTTTCATTCCACCTCATGAGTAGGACTATGCATCTTATCATGTAGGGAATAATCCTTTGTTAGACAAATGACACAACAGCTTCCCTAAGAATAGTAGCATCAAGTTAATTTCCTAAATACTAAATTTTTAATATTTAACACACCAAACACAAAAAACCTACCTATATCAGATGTTTCAAATCTCAAAAAATTTAGCATTCTACCACAGTAATGTTCTAAGAGCATCAACATCAAAAGTTCTAAAAATAAGTAATTTTAATGTATCAAAAAACTACTTTATTATATTAACACATCATTTCACAATGCACCCTACATTACATACTCTATTCTTCAATTCATACATTAAAATAATATATATAACACATTAAAATAAGAACAAAATTTGGCTAAAATCTTGATTGTAGCTTAAGGCTACAACTTCATTTAATATCTTTTTATTAGATGTGAATTTTGACAAATTTACAATTGAATTACATTTTCTTCTTATATCCTCTATGCTTGCAAAATTTCCAGAATATTAATGATTAATAACTATGTCATCAATCAATTATTTAAATTGCAAGTTTTTGTATTCTAAAATTATGTATAAAAAAAAAAAAAAATCTATAGATCATATAGTAAATAACGTTCGATTGGCACAAAATTTGATATGTGTATTTAGAGTATAAAGAATATGCAATCCAATAATTAGATTTTGAAAATATGTAGCTATGTTAACATTTTAATAGAAGTAGTAGTCTTAAGGTACAACAAAATTTGTAGTCAAACTTTATCCTTAAAATAATATTAACTCAAAAGTAAGCACAATACAAAACTATTGTAGCATATTGCTAAATTTTTTGAGATTTGAAACATCCTATATAGGTGGGTTTTTTGTGTTTGGTGTTCTAAATGCTAAAAACTTAGCATTTAGCACATATGATAAAAATTCGGGAGGTTACAAACAGATGTTGTAAACTTTTTTATTTATTTTTGTTTATGTTAACATAAAAACTTATTTTTTTATATCTTATATAGATACTTTTTAAAACACTCCACATAAAATTATCTATTTTTACTATATTTTACTAAAATATCAATTTTTAAGGTACACTTATTTTACTCATTAGGATATTTCTCTCTAACTTTAGCTTTGAGGCATTTCATTTTTTATTCTTTGAGATTACCGTATTTACAGCTAGCAAATACTCGAATGAATGACTAGCCATAAGAATCTTAAAGATGTATTCTCAATTTGTTAATGACTAAAGGAGATTGTTTAGGAATTGTGTGTGCTTTTTATTTATTTATTAAGTTACCTTTTCATCCTAAATTTATATATATATATATATATATATATAATTATTATAACAAGTGTGAATGAGGGATTTGAAATCTCTTGATGCAGTGATCACTCCATAAATATAAATGCTTGTGGGGTGTTGGGGGCAAGGGTTGGGGTTCAAGTCTTCAGGAGGGAGCTTTACACATGTATACAGTTAGATTAGGCTAGACTAAAAATTCTATCTTGTATCCACAAAAAAAAAAAAAAATCTCCTCGCAAAAAAAAAAAAAAAAAAAAAACTCATTAATACCACTGAGCCACAAATTTCACATTGAAGTTTTTTTTTTTTTTTGAGAAAACTTTCACATTGAAGTCATATATTAAATAATATTTAAAAAAGTTATATACATAGATACATATATATGTTGTTGTTGTTGTTTTTTTTTTTTTTTTTTTTTTATTATAAAATTTATACAAGATACAAATTTTTCTCTAGCCTAATCTAAGTGTATATGTGTGTGAAACTTTCTCCTGGAAACTTGAACTCCGACCCTTACATCCCACACCCCTCCATTATATATATATATATATATATATATAGGCCTAAAAATATTTGTTATATTTAGTTTAGAGCTTTAAGAGATACATGGCTATGCTACTTGTTCCACCCAAGATGTTATCAGAGAAGAAGTAAGTTTCACTAAAAGGACGTATATATTTTCAAAGTTCAATTTTTCTTTTCAAATCATTGATCAAAACTATGTAGAGGCTAAACTAGAGTATGTGTCAATACTGAATACTCTCATCTCAATAACAATAGATAAAATAGATAATAATGTAAAACAAATACATAGAATAGTAGACTTAGATCTCAAAAAATAGACTAAAAGGAAAACTTATAGGTTCAAATAATATCAAATTACTAAAAAAAAAAATTATAAGAAAAAGAGGGAGAAAAAAGTTGTAGCGATAGTGTATATATATATATATATATATATATTTTTTTTTTTTCTTTATTGCTTTATAAATCATCTCATTGTTGGGTTGTGACTCATGAGTTTCAATTAACTCAACTGATAAAGTCTCTGATAGTTTTTTTTTTTGGAAAATACTAAATAATTTTTAACACACACGTGGGGAGAGGGGAGAATGTTTTTTTTTAAAGAAACTTATAGTGATATATATCCAAAAGGGTCTAAGTCTTTGATAGTTGAATAAAAAAATTAAGATTCAATTTTCACCTATACCAATTAATTAATTAGCTACATGTTCCGATAAAAGTAGCTGTCTACAATAAATGATATCTAAAAAAAAAAAAATACTCATTGTTGGGTTGCTTTCGTTGCGGTAAAAGTAGCTGTCTACAATAAATGATATCTAAAAAATAAAAATAAAAACTCATTGTTGGGTTGCTTGCGTTGTGGTAAAAGTAGTTGTCTGCAATAAATGATATCTAAAAAAAAAAAACTCATTGTTGGGTACTATTTTTATTTTTAATTTTTTTTTTGAGAATCAAGACAGCAAAATATTATTAGCTTAGTTGAATAAGAGAATTGAGATTCAATTTTCACCTACACCAATTAGTTAATTAGCTACATGTTCCGATAAAATAAGCTATCTACAAAAAATGATATCTTAAAAAAAAAAAAAAATACTCATTGTTGGGTTGCTTTCGTTGCAGTAAAAGTAGCTGTCTACAATAAATGATATCTTTTTTTTTTTATTTTTTTGAGAATCAAGACAGCAAAATATTATTAGCTTAGGCCACTTAAATCAATCATGTATAAAGAGTTAAGGTCTGGTGGTATTTCTTCCATCCAGATAGACATATCAGGGGTAGAGGATGCTCGTCAAGCTAAGGCATGTGCCAATCTATTACAGTGTCTCCTAACATGAGATAAACTAAGCAATGAAAATCGAGACATAAGAATATGAATATCTATAGTTAAATGACCATAGTGAGCTGTGAGCTAGAGAATTGTAGCATTGTTGGGTACTAGGGTTGCTTTCATTTTGCAAACTTGAATCTGAACCCCACCTAATTAAGTTTAAAATAAATAAATAAATAAAATCATAGTGCATGAAAAGTGAATAACCAAGACCACTACAAAGCTGTTTCATCTTTCTATCGACTGTGACATCCCCAAATAATTGCTGAGGTGTGATATTTAGATTAGTAATGCAATTAATTTTTTTTCTAACAAGATAAAAATTCTACTCTAGTCTAATATATATCATATCATATCATATTATATCATATTATATATAATAAAATTGGGCTTAGAAGCCGTGCTTGCGCCAAGTGGCTTTACAAAATTGCAGAAATTTTCTTAGATTTTTTATAAAAAAAATAGATATAATTTTTTTGTTATTATCTTCTTCTCCTATAATTTCTAAATCGATAACAATCATAATTTGATTACAATCCAAATTCTTCATCTTTATTATTATAATTTAGAAGTTGATAAAAAATCTTAATTGATAAAAAACTGCTACACGTAATTCTTCTTCTTCTTATCTTTTTTTGATAAAAATTCTTCTTATCAATTAATACACTTCTTTTTCTAGCCTTAGGTTTCTCTTCACTTCCAAATTCTCTTTATCTTATTATTTTTAAATTAATTAAAAATTTTAATCTCATTATAATTTAAAGTTCTACATTAGTTAAACATCTTTTTAAGTTGATATATTATCTATTTTTTTGGAGAAGAGAAACTCATGTGAATATATAAAAATCCCCTAACCCTTGGCTTCTCAAGCTCACGCTTAACCCTATGATTTCTCAGAGCTTTTACTTTCAACATGGTAAGCAAAGCAAAGAGCAAAGCAAGAAGAGCAAGAGGTTTGGTTTCGTACTAGGTTTTAGGTATATGAAAGCTAGGGTTTTTACTTTAGTTAGAGAATGCTAACAAACCGTTTAATAACTCCATTTAAAAAAAAAAAAAAAAATTCTATCATATTTCCTTGGCAGATTACAGCCATCAATCACGTTTTTTTTTTAAAATGTTAACGTTGATTAGAAATTATAATTTCAATAAGATTTAAACTCTATAATTATATCATAGGATTTAAACAACAAAGGTTAGTGATTCTCAAATTTTTTTTTCAAAGAGAAATTGAAAGCAAATTCTTAGTAATTTGGAAATAATGTTGTTTTTCATTATGGAATCAGATCTCTCAAAGGATCTATGAAATACATGTTTCAGTTGCTTTCTTTTATATAGTTTTAGATCTATTATTTAATTTAATTTTAGTTGTTTAAAAGCAATTTTTGATATTAAGATGGAAAGGTAAGGAACTTTTTGTGTATTAAGATGAATAGGTTCGATTTATCACCATATCTCAACTCATTCCAACAATAAACAATAAAGGTTGGTGATTCTTTTTTTTCTTTTTTTTCTTTTTTGATGAGAAATTGAAAGCCAATTCCTAGTAATTTGGAAATAATGTTTTTTTTCATCATGGAATCAGATCTCTCAAAGGATCAATGAAATACATGTTTCATTTGCTTTTTATTTTTATTTTTTATTCTATACAGTTATCATATTATATCATATACTATATAATAAAAGTTAGGTGTGGTTGCATCAAGTGGCTTTGCCAAACTGTAGAAATTTTTTTAGATTTTTAGATTTTAATATTTTTCTTCTCTTATAATTTCTAAGTTGATAAATATCTTAATTTGATTATAATCCAAATTCTTCATCTAATTCATTTAATCCTTATTTTTAGGTGTAGTGTATTATAATCCAAATTCTTCATCTAATCCTTAATTATTTTTTAAGTGTTGTTTAGTTACTACACTACACGTATTTATTTGATTTTTTTTCTTTTTTTCTTTGAGAGATAAATTTAGTTTTTTTGATGCCATACAACTATTGAAATTCAAATCTAGCCACATGTCAACACATTAGGGATAAAGCAGGTTTGGCATGCAAATTCTCAAAGAATTTCACTACGTAACGTAATAGAGGTGTATGCTTTGGCATACGGTTTTTATATGGATAAACATAAAATGAATCATAGTAAATATATGCCTACCGTCCCCCCTAGAATTTTGAGATGAATAAAAAAGCTACTGATTTCGTTAAACCTCCCTTAAAATTCGGCTGTAGTTGGTTATGGGAAAAAAAAACCATTGTAAATCAGGACTCTTCCTAATTTATATATATACAAAATTTGACAAAAAAAAAACAAAAAAACAAAAAAACAAACAAAAAACCTAAGGCCTTAACTCCACAAATTTGCAAAGCCACGAGCAACGAGTGCTCTATAGTTTGCTTCACAACTCTACCGGTGTTGACTCCCTACAGATTTGCAGTGGTATCACTCTCTTAACTCTCGCTCTCTCTGTTTGTGTTTTAATTTAGATGTAAGTGTGCTATTTTGTTTTGTTATTTAATATTAATTTGATTACAATCAAAATTCATCATCTAATCCTTTTTTATTTTACGCGTGTATTATAAAAATAAAAAATAAAAACTTTTTTTTTAATTACTACACTACACGTTTTAATGCATCTTTAATTCCAGATTTTTTTTTTTAGATTTTTAGATTTTTTTTTTTTAGAATATATATATATATATATATATCATTTTTTTTCTCCTATAATTTTTAAGTTGATAAAATTTTTAATTTGATTATAATCCAAATTCTTCATCTAATCCATATAATTCTTATTTAATTTTAATTTGATTACAATCCAAATTTTTCATCTAATCCATTTAACAAACAAGTTTAAGTTTAAGTAAAATTCTAATTCTATTTGTTCTTATCTACTTATTTGGATAAAGTAACAATAAGTATTGTATCATTTTTTTTATAAAGTAACAATTTACTTTTAGCCTAATTTTAACGTTAATTATTGTTTTTTTTTTTTTTGTATAAAGTATCAAATGATAGCTAATATGTATTAACATTAACGAAAACTTAATTAAAAAAATTCTAATTTAGATAATGTCAAAAAAAAAAAAAAGGGATAAAGTAACCCAAAAATAAATAAATAAATAAATAAATATATATATATATATATTTATATAATGACAAATAGACGCCGTGGTTGCGACAAGTGGCTTCACCAAATTGCAGAATTTTTAAGTTTAAGTTTAAGTAAGACTCTAATTGTATTTGTTCTTATCGACTTATTTTGATAAAGTAACAATAAGTATTATATCATTTTTTTTATATAGTAACAATTTTACTTTTAGCCTAATTTAAACTTTAATTGTTGTTGTTGTTTTTTTTTTTTTTTTTTTTTTTTTATAAAGTATCAAAATTTTACTTTTAGCCTAATTTAAACGTTAGTTGTTGTTGTTGTTGATTTTTTTTTTTTTATAAGCTATCAAATGATAGCTAATATGTATTAACATTAACATAAACTTAATTTTGAAAAATCTAATTTAGGATAAAGTAACCCAAAAAAAACTAATATATATTTTAAATAATGACAAATTTTACAAAAAAAATAAATGATAAATTCAAATCCATGTAAGTTTGAAGAAAAGCTTACAAATTTTGTTTCATGATATTGACCAAAAAAAAAAAAAAAATCATCTTATGCATTTTGAAAACAAACATATTTATTGCACTTTTTTAATAAATTATTACTTATATATATATATATATATATATATATATATGCATTTAATAATACCTTAGTTTCACACCATATGAATTTATTATATAACTTAAAAGTAAAATATTTATTTATTTTTATTATCTATTCTATTATTTAATTTTAAGTAAATTAATAAAAAAATCTATTTACATATGAATTTTGATTAAACCGTGCATCGCACGGGCATAATACTAGTATATATATATATATATATATATTGTGGGGGCCTGTCAATCAACAGGCCCATTAAGGTCAGGATCATTGGGCTTGTGGCCCATCCGAGGATGTATATCCGTCCGAGGAGGCCATGTCAGGTCACAAGGCAATTGCCGAAGGGGGGTGGTGGTCAATATCACGAAGGTAGAGTTCTGTATTCGTCCGAGGACGCTATATTCCTCGGCAATACGTGTCTGAGGACGAACAGGACGCGGCCTTGTTGCAACCAGACTCCAGAATTACGTCACCACTGAAGATAAGGATAACAGACCAAGGGTTAAAGAGAAAAGGAAAACAAATATCTATAACTACAGCTGCCTCCGCATTAACTACCTCTCAACCAACTCTCTGGCTGCATTAATGTGGAGGTGATACCTGAACAGTAGGGAGGCAGCCTTACAGCTGCCCATAGGAAGTTCCAGGAGGTGGTAGATGGGACAAAAAGAAATCCTTGAAACCCAACCTACACGTGTGCGGTGAGGATGGAATGCAAAAGGTGGTATATAAACTGAAAGAAAAACATGAAGAAGAGGATCGGAACAAAAAAGAAAAAGAACAAAAAGGGAAAAAAGAGCTGTATCGATGACCAAACAAAACGATCGTTGTGCCAGCTTTGAGCTTTCAAAGAAAGGTTAACCTAGTTCTTTACACCCACGCTCTACAAATCATATTGTTTGGGCCTATTTACGTGCGAACCCAGTATCGTTTTGGGTCGTTCCAAATCGTGTCCTTATAATTGGCGCCGTCTGTGGGGAGAGCTTGTGTTAACTTAAGCGACTTCCGGTGCAGCGTTTCTGATGGAAGAAGTGGGTCCACATCACCCCGCGACAGGACCGCATCAGGAGAATGTCAACTTGCATCAAGCAGAGTCAAGGGGCTCCCAGCATGGTGATCCTCGAAGGAGTCCCGAACGGAGAGAAGGCCAGGAGGGGAGTGTACGTATAACTCATACCACCAGGAGCCATTCTCGGGGGAAGAGTCACGTCTCCCACGCGAGGCATAAGGGGAATCTGCAACGTGAGATTGCAGATTTGAAGAGAGAGTTGCGCCATGCACGGCGGGAACGCTCCCCACCTTGCTTCGAACCATCATCTGAGGAATCGGATGGAGCTAGCTATAGGCGGAGATCGAGAACCCCGCCAAGCGAGACTTTCTCTTATGAAGAGGAACACCGCCATCGACGTAAGCGTAGAAGTCCAACTAGTAGGGGCTTGGGAAACGATGCTATGAACAAAGCTTTGAGTCAAATTTCCAAGTCGCCCTTTACGAGAAACATAGACGATGCGATTCATCCTCGGCGATTCCATCAGCCTACGTTCTCCCTGTATGATGGCCATTCAGATCCGGTGGAACATGTAAGCTATTACAGCCAGAAGATGGCTATTCACTCCAGGGACGAGGCTTTGATGTGCAAAGTTTTTTAAATCGAGCTTGGGTCCGACGGCGATGAGGTGGTTTAACGGCTTAAGGGCCAATTCTGTTGGATCTTTCAAAACACTAACTCGGGCTTTTGGTGCTCGCTTTATTACATGCAGCAGAACTCCTCAGCCTCTGGGGTCTTTGCTGACTCTGTCCATGCAAGAGGGCGAGACTCTCAAGAATTACTCGGATAGGTATTGAGAGATGTTTAACGAAATAGAGGGAAAGAACGATGCTGTGGCTATAACCACTTTCAAAGCTGGTCTCCCAGCTGATCACGATTTGAGGAAATCCCTGACGGGTAAACCTGTCACCAGTGTGCGCCAACTGATGGACAGAATAGATAAGTACAGAAGGGTAGAGGAAGATCAACTTCAGGGAAAAGGAAAGGCCAAGGTGATCCCCCAGGAGAGGAGGGATTTCAGGTCGGACCGTTATAATAACAGCCGACCACGGAGGGACTTTGTTGGGCAGTTTCGGCGGACGCCCAGGTTGTTAATGCAGTTTTTCGAGAGCCAGTTCAGCAGGTTCTGGAGAAGGTAAAGAACGAGCCATTCTTCAAATGGCCGAACAAGATGGCAGGAGAGCCTAGGAAACGCAACCCGAATTTGTACTGCCATTATCATCAGGATCATGGGCACACGACGGATAACTGCAGGAATTTATGGGACCACTTGGAACAGTTGGTCCGTGAAGGGAAATTAAAACAACTCTTGCATCACTCCAATGGAAGGGCGAGCCAAGCAGGTTCAGAGGTGCGCGGAGACGCTTCATCAAGACTCCCCCTGGGTACGATTAACGTTATCTTTGCGGCCCCGGGAAGGACTGGATCTTGCCTCGCTAGGGTGTTGTCGGTGTCCCGATCCTCGGCCGAGGATCATTCCCAAGCATTGAAGAGAGCCAGGACGCGTGTCCCCCTGATTCTAGGCTTTTCAGATGAGGATATGGTTGGGACCATACAGCCCCATGAGGACGCTTTGGTGGTAACGTTAAGGATTGGCAGGTACGATGTCAGAAGGGTGATCGTTGATCAGGGTAGCGCTGTGGATGTGATGTATCCAGACTTGTACAAGGGGTTGGGTTTGAAGCCAGAGGACTTAACAACCTATAATTCCCCTCTGGTAAGTTTTGAGGGAAGGTTGGTCACTCCCAAGGGACTAATCAGGCTGCCCGTGCAGTCAGGTTCGGATGTGGTGGAAGTGGACTTTATTGTTGTAGATGTTTTTTCTCCGTACACGGCTATCATGGGCAGACCTTGGCTTCACACCCTTAAAGCGGTCTCGTCTACTCTGCATCAGAAGGTTAAGTACCCATCCGGAGACCAAGTGTTGGAAATAGTAGGGAATCAGGCGGCTGCTCGGCAATGCCTTGTCGCGGCCATACAGCATCGGCCAGAAGCAGAAACCTCGGCTACTACCGATAATGAGTTATAGCAATTAAAGTCCCTAGTATTAGGCTTAGACGTGCCAGCCAGCGGGGTAGAGTGTGAAGATCTGGAGAAGGTAGTTGTTGCTGATGATCCGAAAAAATTCTTCCAGGTTGGGGCTAAATTGCCGTTGCCAGAGAAGGCGAGGTTGCTGGAATTTCTCCGAGCCAATGTGGACGTTTTTGCATGGAACCCATATGAAGCCCCAGGGGTGGACCCGAATTTTATTTGCCATCGACTCAACGTGAATCCCGCCATTGTGCCCAGGAGGCAACCTCCTCGGCGACCGTCTAAGGAACACGCCGATGCGGTCAGATGTGAAGTTGCCAAGCTCAAACAGGCTGGGGCTATCAAGGAGGTTTTCTATCCTCAATGGTTGGCCAATACGGTGGTAGTAAAGAAGAAGACTGGAAAGTGGCGGGTGTGCGTGGATTTCACGGATCTTAATAAGGCCTGCCCCAAAGATCCATTTCTTATGCCAAAGATCGACTAGTTGGTGGATGCGACCGTGGGTCACCCCAGGATGAACTTCTTGGATGCCTTCCAAGGGTATCACCAAATACCGCTGGCCGCCAACGATCAGGAAAAGACTGCTTTTATGACCCCGATTGGGAACTACTATTACAAGGTGATGCCCTTTGGCTTGAAAAACGCTGGATCCACTTACCAACACATGATGACGAAAATGTTTGAACCGCAACTTGGTAGAAGCATTGAAGTTTATATCGATGATATGGTCGTGAAAAGTAAAGTGGCGTCTGAACATGTGGAAGACCTCACGAGTATCTTCGGGATACTGAGAAAACATAAGTTACGCTTGAATGCTTCAAAGTGCTCGTTTGGTGTCGGTTCCGGGAAGTTCTTGGGGTACATGGTGACCCACAGAGGAATTGAGGTGAACCCAGACCAGATTAAGGCCATTAATGATTTGCAAGCACCTCGGAATCCAAAAGAAGTGCAGAAACTGACTGGGATAACTGCTGCGTTGAATCGATTCATCTCCAGGTCGGCTGAGAGGTGTCATCCTTTTTTCTGCCTATTACATAGGTGGCAAGGATTTGAATGGACCGCGGAGTGTGCTGAAGCGTTCCAGCAGTTGAAAGAATACTTGTCCAGACCACCTATCATGTCTAGCCCCGAGGTGGATGAGGTGTTGTTTGCTTATTTGGCGGTAGCCCCTTATGCAGTTAGTTTCGCTTTGATACGAGAGGATAATGGCGTCTAAAGGCCAGTTTATTATGTAAGTAAATCCCTCCATGAAGTCGAGGTGAGGTATCTGTCATTAGAGAAGGCCATACTGGCGGTGGTCCATGCAACACGCAAACTCCCTCACTATTTTCAGGCCCATACCGTGGTTATCTTGACCCAACTGCCTCTTAAGTCCATACTCAGAAGTGCTGACTACACCGGAAGAATTGCCAAGTGGGGCACGATTCTGGGTGCTTTTGATATCAAATACATGCCCCGTACCTCGGTGAAAAGTCAAGTCTTTGCCGATCTGGTGGCTGAGTTTGCCGAATGCCCAGAAGAGATTAATATGAATCAAGGTCACATGGATGAAAAATCGGTTGGCCAAATATCCGCACAAGGCGAGTCCTTCTGGAGGGTGTACGTAGACGGGGCCGCAAACCAACGGGGAGCAGGATTGGGATTGGTGTTGATATCTCCCGAGGACGTCATCATCGAGAAGTCGTTAAGATTGGGGTTCTCGGCAACTAACAACGAATCAGAATACGAAGCTTTGATAATGGGAATGAGTATGGTTCAAAAAATGGGTGGAAAGACAGTGAAATTATTCTCAGACTCGAGGTTGGTAGTCGGCCAGGTGAGAGGAGAGCTGGAAGCCCGAGACCCGAGGATGCAAGGGTATTTGGACCAGGTTAAGCATATGCGAACGAAATTTGAGTCTTACAACGTAATATATATTCCTCGAGGTGAAAATACCCACGCTGATTCCTTGGCAACCCTTGCCACCTCCTCAGTACGAAACTTTCCTCGGGTGATTATCGTCGAAGACCTGTGCACCCCCACCTCACCAGAGAAGGAGGTTTACCAAATCAATCAAACCAGTCTGTCGCCAAATTGGATGGATTCCATATTAAAATTTCTTGAAAGTGACATATTGCCCGAAGATAAGGTGGAAGCTGAGAAAGTACGAAGGAAAGCTCCTCGGTACTGGTTATCTGAGGATAAAAAGTTATACAAGCGGTCCTTCTCTGGGCCATACCTGCTCTGTGTGCCTCCTGAGATAGCAGAGTCAATACTGGAGGAATTGCATGAGGGCATTTGTGGAAGCTATACAGGAGGAAGGTCTCTATCATGTTGGGCCATCACACAAGGATATTGGTGGCCAAATATGCGAAATGAAGCGCAGGAGTACGTTAGGAAGTGCGATCAGTGTCAAAGATATGCTTCAAATATCCACCAACCGAGAGGAGTTCTTAACCCTCTCTTTAGCCCTTGGCCTTTTGCCCAGTGGGGACTGGACATTGTCGGCCCTTTCCCTAAGGCTTTAGGAAACAAGAAGTACTTGCTGGTCGGCACGGACTACTTCACTAAATGGGTTGAAGCTGAACCCTTGGCGAACATCAGGGACGCAGATGTGAAGAAGTTTGTTTGGAGAAACATTGTTACAAGATTTGGAATTCCTCGTACTCTTGTCTCAGATAATGGACTCCAATTCGATAGCAATGACTTTAGGGAATATTGTTCAGAACTGGGTATAAGAAACAGATATTCCACTCCGGCTTATCCACAAGGCAATGGGCAGGCTGAAGCTGTTAATAAAGTGATAGTCAATGGGCTTAAGAAGAGACTGGATGACGCGAAAGGAAAGTGGGTGGAAGAATTGCCACATGTGCTTTGGACGTATCAGACAACTCCCCGACGTTCAACGAGGGAAACTCCCTTTTCCATGACCTATGGGGCTGAGGCCGTCATTCCCCTGGAAACTGGATTCCCAACGTTAAGGACCAGTACATTCTCTTCAGATAGTAATGATGCGATGTTGGAGAGAAGTTTGGACCTGATTGAAGAGCGGAGGGAGAGCGCGATGGTTCAGCTAGCTTACTACCAACACAAACTCAAGCAGGGCTATGATAGTAATGTGAAGATGAGGCCGTTAGCCGTAGGAGATTTGGTGCTGAGGAAAGTTCTGGGGGTCACCAAGAATCCAAATTGGGGAAAACTGGGACCTAATTGGGAAGAGCCATATCGAATCACTTCTGTAGCGGGAATAGGAGCCTACTATCTGGAAGACCTAGATGAAAAAGCCGTACTTCATCCTTGGAATGTAAATAATCTCAAAAGGTATTATTATTAATAAAAGTGTTTCAATTCAAGTATTTCTTTTAATTTACGTCAACCATACATCTTGTACTCCTGCGTCCTGTGTTGTATATTGAAATGTTAAACAGAAACTAAGTTATGCCAGGTCCTCGGATCGCAAACTTGGTGAAAATTAACGTCCTGTGTTGTATATTGAAATGTTAAACAGAAACTAAGTTATGCCAGGTTCTTGGATCGCTAAATTGGTGGAAATTAACGTCCGGTGTGTATATTGAAATGTTAAACAGAAACTAAGTTATGCCAGGTCCTCGGATCGCAAACTTGGTGGAAATTAACGTCCGGTGTGTACGTTGAAATGTTAAACAGAAACTAAGTTATGCCAGGTCCTCGGATCGCAAACTTGGTGGAAATTAACGTCCGGTGTGTATGTTGAAATGTTAAACAGAAACTAAGTTATGCCAGGTCCTCGGATCGCAAACTTGGTGGAAATTAACGTCCGGTGTGTATGTTGAAATGTTAAACAGAAACTAAGTTATGCCAGGTCCTCGGATCGCAAACTTGGTGGAAATTAACGTCCGGTGTGTATGTTGAAATCTTAAACAGAAACTAAGTTATGCCAGGTCCTCGGACCGCAAACTTGATGGAAGTTTACATTCCATATTGTGTATTGAAGTTGTAAGCAGTACTGAGTAGTGATAGATCTTCTAATCACAAACTTAACGAGAAATAACGCCCTGTCACACTCATCGGGGAATCAAAGAGAGATCTTTAGACGTAAGTTGGCGTACAATCGAGGTACTGAGGGCATGAGTTTATTTAATTTATGAATTCTCGTAAAGAATTGCAATTGATTGGAAAGGATACGTACATATCTAAAACGTTTCCCTAAGACCCTGTTGTATTAACGCTTATTGTCTATTACTAATTTTCGATTGACGATATGTATGAGTAAAAATGCCGTAAATAAGCAAAAAATAGTTGAAATAAACGTATCTAAAATACGGTAACACAGTGAACGATTACAAAAATAACATAAAGTAGTAAAATCGATAAGAAAATGAGGAAGGAGGTTCCCTACTAGATGTCTAAATAAGCTACAAAACAAGTTCTACTTTTTTAATTTCAATCGGATCTGTGGGTTCTGGCTGGCGGGTAGGTCTGCCTCCGAAGTTGTGATTCCCTCTTTGGCTTTGGTGACGCCCCCAGTTGATAGAACTGTGGAGTCCAAATCCCGTTGAAAACCTTGGGAGGCCGTCTCTGCCTCCGAAGCGGTGGTGGTCTTGTCGGGGGAAACTCCTGGAGGGGCAAGTCCCTCCTTAGCTGATTCCGGTTGGCCACGGGGAGGAGAATTACGAGGTAAAACCTCCTCGTTGAGGTTAATAACTGAAGAAGGATCATCAACCTGATGGGGTAGAATAGCTGGGGGGCGGATCGCCTCGGGATAGACTATGTTTTCTGGCTTACGTAACTCAGATGAGGCTTCAACCCCAACACGGTTGAGAGCCTCACTCCAAGTTCTTGCACAGTAGATACGGCATACCTCCGGAACCTCGGCTCTGAAAGCCTTCTCAGTTTCAGCTATACCAACCTCGTAGCCTCTCTGCTCAGCTTCGTTCATTGCCTGTTCGGCACAGATCTTCGCATTCTCCGCTTGCTCCTTGGACTTTTCAGCTCGCTCCCTTAACTTCTGAGTTTCCTCCAGATGCTTCCTAAGAACTAGGACTTGCTCTTGAGTCTTCTTTAGCTCAGCGTTCGCCTCCTGCAGGAGTTTTCCTTGGTTCTCGGCTTGCTTTTGGTAGCCTTTTAATGCCGACTCGGCGCTCTTGCGAGCTTGCTCTTCGGCTTGTAACTTTTTCTTTGCATCAGCCAAGTCCTGTTCGAATTTGGATAGGGTCTGTACAGTCGTTGTCCGTCTTTTTCTCTCATCGTCTAGCTGATCGGAACAAGCGTTGAGCATCTCATCTAGCTTGAAAGTATTTTGGATGATCTGTAGGAAAAAGGTTAACATTATAGTTAATAAAAAAGGTGTATATTGGTAAGTAACAGTCACAGAATGAGGAAGATAAAAGTTAGCTCCTTACCATGCCCAAATATCGTTTGTTGTCGAGGACGAGTTCATTCTTCCTCATGTTCTTTATTTCGGCCATATCTTTGGGGAGCAATAAGGCTTCCTCTATGGCCGAGGCTACATGACATCCTATTCCGCCGTTAAAATCCCTTATAGATGCATCATCTCGTAGGGGCTCCCCACCGTGCATAGGTGCGGGCAACCATGCTTGTGGTTTAGGATGCTGGGAGTCAGATTTCTCCTGGTCCCGCGCGACTTGGTTCTTTGGGCATCCTCCTCTTGAGTTGGACGAGACTTGCTCGTGTCCGCCACATCCTTGCCCTTCTGTTCCCTGCGCCTTTTCTGCTCGGCAGCGTTAGGAAGCGCTGGTTGTGGCGATAACCGAGGAGGTTGGCGAGGGGCAGGGGGAGGAGACCTAGCTGGAAGAGATGAAGCCTGGGATGGTACTGTTTTTGCAGGCACATTCTTTCCCGACTTACCTTCCATCAGCTCCAGCAAGCTTTTCTGGGGTTTTCTTTGTATCCCCATCTCGTCAGGATCTTCCTCGGGGCTTGTGGGTTGATCAAAAATCCCGAAATCGTCTGAGGACTCAGATACTGTTACAACCGTTTCCTCGCCTTTCTCCTTTTTCTTTCTCCCTTTTATTTCCTTTTCCCTAAGGGAAGGAAAAGATGAAGAAGCTCCCGCCGAGACGCTGGCTATGAAGAGAGGCTCTGGGTGAGGTGTGTGCTGGGGAAGCGGAATACCCTCTGGAACAATGAACCCTTCATAGGCAACACTGATACGGTGAAGCCGAGGATCGCGTGCTCTAATCACGCACTTCGGTGCCTGAAAAGCAAGAGAAATGGGGGTATAGCCGAGAATTAAGTGTGCCACCCGGAGTTGACCGTCAGCCTCATTCACGTATATTTCGGCCTTTAATAACTTATCCAGGCTCGCCTTATTGACTAACCTGAGATTGGGCTTTGTGTAGCGTCTATCTGCAAAACCGTTGAGTCACGAGTGAAAATTGTGGGAGACAAAAATAATAAAAAAGGAAAAAGTAAACGAAATATGTTCGCGAGCTAAGTAGTGTAAATCTATGACTACGCGCCCACCTGGTGTTCCCTCTACTGTCGGACAAGGCAAACCATCGTGCCATTCCCCAGAGAGAATAAGGAAATCCTCCTTTAGGTTCTTGTTTGAAGTGGGAAGGCACTGAATTAGCCTTACCTCAGGATATCTCGACTTGAGATAGTATCCCTGGCCAGTTAAGTGATGGAGGTTGTACACCCAGTTCACATCATGATGGGTTAGCTTTAAGTCCATTCTCTTATTCAGAGCGTCTATACTTCTCAAGACCCTAAACATATTTGGAGCACACTGGGTGGGGGACAGCCTAAAGAAATTGAGGTAACTCCTAGTGATACTTCCCATGGGGATAGTCATCCCGCCTTTTATAAAGGCAATCATGGGAATAACTACTTCCCTAGTTTGTCTGGCATCAACCCATTCCCCTTGGGCTGCGTACCTCATTCCTATCGATGAGGAGATTTTATACTTAGAGCGAAAGTTTCTAATACCTTCCTCGGATTCAACGAGACATCGAAATGGATTCTTTTGTTTTCCCATTTTTCTAAAAGACTTAGCAGAAAAGACTGTTGGGTTAGAAATAAAAGTGGTAAAGGCTTCGAGAGGACTTATAGGTGCAAAGGAAGGACCTCAGACAAAGTACGATTATTTGTAGTCACCAGGAAAATAACGAGAAAAGAGAAAAGCAGGTTCAATGTATGAGCTCTGGAACCACGTAATCATCAAAGGTAAAGTACAGGGTTAATCTGAGAATACCTTTATAGTCATATGAGGATTGTGAGCGGTAAAATTCCCGCTCACGAAACAGGGGAGGCCTTCTGCCGTTTGATTTAGATCTCACCGTCGAACGTAGGAGACAAGGGCGTTGCCAAAATTTAATGCTGCCTGAATCGGGATGCTGAAGCGTCAGGGGCATGCCCCAAAACACGCATGGGTAAGGGCTTATGACGTCAAAATCCACCTTCCTTCCTGAGGAGTCGAAAAGTAGGATTTTGAGGGGCTATTGTGGGGGCCTGTCAATCAACAGGCCCATTAAGGTCAGGATCGTTGGGCTTGTGGCCCATCCGAGGATGTATATCCGTCCGAGGAGGCCATGTCAGGTCACAAGGCAATTGCCGAAGGGGGGTGGTGGTCAATATCACGAAGGTAGAGTTCTGTATTCGTCCGAGGACGCTATATTCCTCGGCAGTACGTGTCCGAGGACGAACAGGACGCGGCCTTGTTGCAACCAGACTCCAGAATTACGTCACCACTGAAGATAAGGATAACAGACCAAGGGTTAAAGAGAAAAGGAAAACAAATATCTATAACTACAGCTGCCTCCGCATTAACTACCTCTCAACCAACTCTCTGACCGCATTAATGTGGAGGTGATACCTGAACAGTAGGGAGGCAGCCTTACAGCTGCCCATAGGAAGTTCCAGGAGATGGTAGATGGGACAGAAAGAAATCCTTGAAACCCAACCTACACGTGTGCGGTGAGGATAGAATACAAAAGGTGGTATATAAACTGAAAGAAAAACATGAAGAAGAGGATCGGAACAAAAAAGAAAAAGAACAAAAAGGGAAAAAAGAGCTGTATCGATGACCAAACAAAACGATCGTTGTGCCAGCTTTGAGCTTTCAAAGAAAGGTTAACCTAGTTCTTTACACCCACGCTCTACAAATCATATTGTTTGGGCCTATTTACGTGCGAACCCAGTATCGTTTTGGGTCGTTCCAAATCGTGTCCTTACATATATATATATAAAACCAAAACCTCTAAAACTCTCACAATTTTCCACGTCAGCACAATATTTAAATAAAATTATCATTTTATTTAAATAAAATTATTTTTTTTATACCCAACTTAAACTCAAATTCATCATTATCATTTTTTTTTAAACAAAATTATTTTTGTTTAATCTAAACTTAACAAGGAATGAAACTCTATCTCTCTAACAAGTCCAACTTAAACTCAAATTCAAACGTTGATAATTTATATTTTTTAATTTGATTTAGTTGTTTGGTGCTATACAACCAGGCCCGGCTGAATGGTGGAGCAGGAGATGCGGTTGCCTAAAGCCCCAAGTAAAAAAAAGGCCCCCAAATTTTAACCAATAGGGTTATTTATAATCAATAAATAAAATAATTTTTTTTTACTAGATGAAAAACAAATAAAAAATAGAGAAAAATGCAACATCCACAATATTTTTCACAACACTTTTACAACTAATGCTAAGTAGCAGGTTGTTACAGCTTGTTATTGATAGCAAACAAATAATTATAGTGATATTTTCAAATAGAAAACAAAAAGCAACTTAAAACTTAGGATTTGTTGTAAAAAATATTGTGAATATTGCACTTCTAAAAAAAAAGTAAGAATAACAATAAGAGTTTTGTTAGCAAACTTTTACTAGTTTTTATCTATGTCTACCACTAATACCATTCTTTTACTTACAACTATTAATCTACCACATCAATAAGTGTGAAAAATTTTGTCAAATTTTTTCTGTCTATAAAATTTCTTAGAAAAAAAAAAAAACTTACGTAGTTCATGTTAATTAGTAGTAATTTTGCATCTAAAACAAGATGATCAATTTTCGCCTTAGGCCCCCAAATGCATCAAGCCGCCCCTGTATACAACCACTATACTTAAAAGAGACCTAAATTATCACCTAAAATAATGGAATATATCTCCATTAAACGGAATAAATTTTTTTTTTCTAGAGCGGACCAATACTATGCATCTTACCCAGCTGGATCCGAACTCTTAACAGACACGGCTAAGGTTTGTGAAAATAATAGTATGATTTGAGATTTGTATTTTGTTGTTTCGTATGTGAGTTATGGCTGTTTTAAATTGATATTGCACTGATCTTTGATTTGATATGGTTTTATTTATTTATTGGTGGTTATATTTGAGTTTGTGATTTGTTGGTAGTTATATAAAGCTGCACTTGGCAATTGCTTTGAAGCAGAAGAGTGGGGTCCGATTGAGTATTGCATCATGGCGAAACACTTTGAGCGTTAAGGGTTTTTTTTAAAGTTGAGTAGATGTACGGCTCTTCTTATATTATTTTCTTCTCCTCTATTTTGTTAAAAAAAAAAATTATTTTATGATTTTTTATGTATTTTTTAAATAGTAATTTTCGTACATGAACCACCAAACTCTCTTTAACCCTTTTTTATAAGATAAAAAAGCTTGCAATAATTGAAATTATTTTTTCGAATATAATCCATCTTTCTCTTATATTTCTCTATTGTTTAGTCATAAATATTTTGTTTTATTTCAATAAGCCTTTTAGAAGTTTTAATGTATGAATTTTTGAGTTATTTTTTTGCAGTATCTGAAACTGTCCAACAAATTTTTTGTAAGTCATTGCACGTTAAAATAATGGCTTTTTCATCAAATTGTAACACAAATTGAAGTCATACAAGAGCAGATCATGTAATGGTGTAGTTTCTTAAATTTTTTATAAAATTATTTTAGTCTACCTCACAAATAGGTAGATTCCCGTGCATAGCACTGTTTAACGACTAGTATAAATATATATGTGTGAAACTCGTTGCTCTTGTAGACTTGAATCCGGCCCTTACCTCCCATATTTTATCGACATTTATATTTGTAGAGTCGCACCAAAGATGCACAGTAATAAATATAGCTACAAGTGCCGGTAAGTAACGCAATTAATTTATTAGCTACACCTACACGTCCTGGTAATAACGCAACTGTTTACAATAAATGATACATAGGTCCATCCAGCTGTAACAATTAATGATTAAAGACTTTCAGCGCTTTTCATCTCCTCTGGATGGACTACGCTAAATCTTTCCACTACAATAGTCACTAGGGCTTGAAGAACCTTCTACATCTTCCTCAGTTGCCTGTTTGAAATGAAGATAGAAGTGGAGATTGGCCTATGTAAAACAATTGTTGTGGTCTATATTTTGATTAGTAAACTAATTCTTAAAATACAAAAACAAATCAAACAAACTAATTTAAATTAAGTCATTTAAAAAAAATTATTAATAATGTGGTTTGGTTGGGTAACTTAGGTTTTGCCAACTTGAACCCAACTCAATCAAACCTAAGTTTCAAAAAATAAGAAAAATAAATAAATAAAGAACCCGACCCACGAACAACCAACCAAAGTAATATTAGGTTGGGTTGAATTAGATTGGGTTAGCTTTGTGGCGCTGGTGGATTGAATACACATGCGGCCAGTAATTGATAGAAACGTTATTGGTTTGAGCTTGACTTGGAGCATTTAGCAATGGAATAATTAACCTGAACTCAAGATAAGTACAAAATAACTGTACACACACTTTTTGTATTAAAATTGTGACTTGAAGTTACAATTTCAGTTCAAAACTTTTTACAAGTCAGAAAACTTACGGAGCCTCCTCATCTCTCCGTTAACCTTTAACGACGGGCAAGATTCCCACAGATGATAGAATAGCTTCAGGCCAATTAAATTTGAAAGTTCAAATATGTGTATAAAACACCCTTGAACGTTTAGACCCCAATAACAGAAATATCAATTCAAGCTTAATGTCAAACAATAAATGTGCAGAACATGAACATAAGCTAATAATTGAATCGATAAACAATCTAAACCATAAATAATCACAATCACAGCAGTAATTAAATGGTAAAGATAAAAGGGAAGAGAGATGCAAATACAAGGACAACACTCGATGTGTTATCGAAGAGGAAACCGAAACCCTCGGCATAAAACCTCTTCGCCGCCCTCCAAGCGGTCAATAATGCACTAGAAAATGTAGTTGGGATACATGAACAGTAATAGACCCTCCAAGCCTAATCTACTCGATGTACCTAAGCCCTCCAAGCTTCTTGCTCCAACGAGGTTGCGCCGGACCTTTTTCTTTTCTAGCTTACCGAATTCCGCTATAGTCTATAGCATCAACCAATATGAATTGGTCCCTTCCTAACTGCTTCCCAAAACACCAAATAAACCTTCTCACAGATATGGGTATGGTGAGAAAAGGATTTGGCCAAGAACCTCTCAAGGATGTATCAATGGAGAGGAAGAGAGTAGAGGAATTTGAAGAGTCTCTTAAGTGAAGATTGTGGATAAATCAATCTTGCTTTTCTCTAGGGTTTCTCTCTCAAAATTCTCTCTGGAAGCTCTCTTTCTTTTGTGGGTATAATTGGTATTTATATTGGGGTGAGAAAGGAAGGTAAAACGTCAGGTTTTTCAAAACAGGGCTGGCTCGCGGCTTGGCCTCGCTACTTCACTGAGTCGCGAGATCCAGCCGCGAGATAACAGAACGGCCAGTTGTCCTATTTTGTCCTGTAGTGTTCCAGCTAGCATAACGCTTCAACTTTTGGCATGCTTGGCACGTGTGCTGCTTCTGGCGGCTTGCAGCCGCAAGTCACCCGCGAGATCCAGCCACGAGACTTTGTTTTCTTGCACACTCTTGAGCATTCAACACTCTATCTCACTCACTACTCTTACAACAAACCCACCTAAATACAGGGTTACTAATTGCTGAAATACAAACAAATTTGGTACGGAATAAATCCAACAAGATGGTTGATTAAATTCAACCTTACAATCTCCCCCTTTGGCTATTCCGTGACAAAACCCTAAAACAGACTCTAGACTTAACATGTGAGTTGGGAACAGTTGAGCAAAACTCACTCACACCTAATTCTAGAAACTGTGAGGCACTTGAATCATATGAACATGAAACTCCTGAAACACAACAATACACTATGATCATTGTATGCAGAAAACATGAAATGCATATGAAACAAGCATAAAGTGATTAAGCAAAGATGAAGTTAAGAAACAAATCATGGCTTGATCAAACAAGTAATCACTACAAGGTAGTGATCACAATGCTCATTCACACTTGAAATGAACACTTGAACATACAAGCTAACAAGAACAATGCAAGTTACTTGTATGCCCAACACTCAACCAATGCATAATACACTAAGTATATGCATCTAGGAACAATCCTACAAGGGTACAAGAGTGACAGTACTTAACAAGAAAATGCATGACATTTAGTTAGAAGTATTGAATTAACAAAACATAGAGGCTGCATAAAGCATGGTACAGATCATAAAGCCTACAGATAATGAACATAAACCCTAAAAACTTACAAAAGCACCATGGGTACAAACTTTAAAAATAGTTTAAACAGCTAAACATAATCATGAACTATGAGCAGAGCAAAAGCATGGTTAATATAACACAAAGCTCTTTTCGCTCTGTCTCCCGCTATCATATCACTCCCCTTATCATGAATCATATGAGTTGTGATGAACTTGGAACATTTATACCTGTAACCTGAAACACTTGCACAAACACATTAGACCCTCAAGATATAGTAAGTAATAATAGGACAAGTAAAATGAATTTCTTCCCCTACAAATGTGGACAAGAAATAGAATTTCTCCCCCTAAGAGTATGCACAAGGGTCATATAGAAATGACAAAAACTCTCCGGTATACTACTCTAGAGTATACTCTCCCACTTTTTGACACGAATAGACAAAGGGGTCAATGAGAAAAGAGGGCAAGAGATGAAGGTATGAACAATGATAATGATGCAGGAGGGAAAAATGAAAAGTTTTTAAAAACAACTTTGAAAATAACCCTCAATATGCAAAACACGCGATTATTGTGACTGAGTTAAGTCGCCAGGGTAAGCCGCGAAACACTTTGAAAACAAGATTCTTGAAAATTTTTCTAAGTGTTTTTCGCGACTGGCAAGACTTACTCGTGAGGGAGTCGCAAGTTGAGCCGCGAAAATCTCTGTGTACCCCTCGCGATTGGACCTTTCACTCGCGAACAAGTCGCCAAAACTAACCCGCGAGCTCGCGACTGTGGCATGCGACTTGTCTGACCCGCGACAGAGTTGCCAAAACAGGGCAACACTGTTTTTGAAATTTTCAATTTTTGTAAAAACAAAATACTTTTCAAAAACAACTAAAACACTCAAAAATCTTTTTGTGTTTGAATCAACAAAGATTGAGCATGTGAAAACACATTTTATCAAGTACAATCACACAAATGAATATGACATTTATTGAACATAAACTTGTGTGTTGTGTGTGGATATTAACAATGAGATAGTCCTTAGTCTAATGTGAAGTTTCAATGATCAATTCAACCAAGACATACACAATTAGCACTAGATCATGTGACTCATCTCAATTATAGAAATATGCATATATAACCTCCCACAAAAACATTATAACATAACATGGAAGCTTTTCATTTGGCTCCACTACAATTCAGTCATTTGATCATTTAGATCCTTTTGAAACAAACACATCTCATTGTGAGAATGGTGTCTGATATTTCACCTTGATGAGATAGCCTTTGTCTTTTTCTTTTTTTTCTTTTTTTTGAAAAATTATACACTTTTTTTTTTGCTGCTTTCCCTTTTTCCTAGTCGAATACTAGTATGTGCAACAGGTTTTTGCAGCTCAATATCTCTTTACATTTGGAGATTTACATTTGGTGAACTCTTTTTAGCAAAAACAAAAAATAAAGAGTGGGGAGAAATATAGGCACAAGTCTATGCATGTCTCAAGATCAACATAACCATTTACTAATCATTCATGACAAGTTTGAAGATCTATTTACAACAGTCACATAGATTTCAAGATTTCTTCCACAGTGATAAGAGTGCAAAGGAACAAGCTACGCTCGTAAATGCACAAAGCCATTAGCACAAAGGTACAAGACAAAAGTTTATGCATGTCTCAAGATCAACATAACCATTCACTAATCATTCATGACAAGTTTGAAGATCTATTTACAACAGTCACATAGATTTCAAGATTTCTTCCACAGTGATAAGAGTGTAAAGGAACAAGCTACGCTCGTAAATGCACAAAGCCATTAGCATAAAGGTACAAGGCAAAACAAGTTTTGAGACAAAACTCAACAATGTCGATCAAACTTTTTGATTTTCTACTTTTTATGTGGTTTTTGGATTTTTGACACATAAGAAGGAAAAGATTGATCAAAAGCAACATTTTAAAAAAAAAAAAATTTGAATGAAAGAATGCAAAAACAAACAAACAAATTTCAACCCACACAATCAATAAGCAAACAACCAAACAAAGTCACAAAGCATAGGAAGTATTGATGCATGGACATGTTGTAATGCTTATGTATGAGTACCTCTTTTCACCCACACGTCACTTGCGTTTGGGGTGATATCCTTATAGGATTGGGTACGGAAGTTAGGGCTTTCAAACCTTTGTGTGAAGCTTTCCAAGCAGTTGGTGAATGCACCAATCATCTTCATCACGTCCATCATTCCGGGATCACCATTTCGATCTCTTGATGGTTCGCCAGCCCAATTTCTCTTGTCATTTCTTGGTCCTCTTAACCTTTGATTAGTTGCATTCTTCAATGCTCTAACCTTATGACACTTTGGTCGGGTGTGTCCTTGAAGTCCACAGTGATGGCAAACACGGTTCGTTCTAGAACCTCTTTGTGATCTTGGAAGAGGTTTCCCTCTGGCTTCAGACCTGACCATAGATTGGTTCCGGGGCTTATTCAACACCTTTTGGTTAACCACAATCTTCTTCTTTTCAACCTTTGCCTTCTCCACAGTAGGGGCAACTACAACCGGCTCTTTGGCCTTCATAAACTTCACTTCTTTGGAGATATTCGCAGCTGAACTACTTTCTCCAGTATATCCCAATCCGATTCTATTGGAGAACGATTTTTGTTGAGAATGGACTTCATCAAGCTTCTTAGTGGAGACCTTCTCTATCTTGGCATTTGCTTGAACCATTTCAAGCTCAAGAAATTTTACCTTTGTGTAAGTTTCAGTCAGCTTACCATTCAGCGTCTCTATCTCACACTTGGCCTTCTTATAATGCACTAAAAGACTTTTATAGTCCTCTTCTACCTTCTTCATCTTCTTCACGGCTGCCATAGCCACCCTTGCATGCTCTCCCGACTTCTCAAGGAGTGAGTTGTAATTCTCTTGAAGATTGGTTGTGCTTTCATCCTTTTTAGCATCTGATTCTTCAACAACTCCGATTGATTCTTCATCACTATGCTCCCCAAGCTCTTGCACAAGCAAATTTAAGTCCTCTGAAGACTCAACATGAGCAATGGTCATGAGTGCAGAATAGTTTCCCTTTCTAAGACGGAAACCTTCATTTAAAGATCCAATGATGTTACTGCCCGGATGGTTTTTGATCACTCTTGATGATGGCTTCTTTGAGGTAGACACTTCATCATTCCGAGAGATGGGAGCATGAACTTCCGGAGGAGTGAGAGGACTTGATGTCCTAGACATTGATCTTGTTTCCATTTTTGAGTTCACAGGAGTTGATTCCTTTTCCAGTGTAGGTTCTCTAACTTCAATATCTTGGGCTTCACCCTCAGTTGTGAGTTCTTTGGAGCTTGGCCCTTCTCCATCATCAACCATCTCTACTTTTGTTATAGCATCATCAACCTCCATATTGATGGACTCCATTACCATATTTGTTATCTTGTTGAATACTTTATATGTCCGACTATTAGTAGAATACCCAAGGAAGATGCCTTCATCACTTTTCGCATCAAACTTCCCAAGGTTCTCATGATCATTGAGAATGCAACACTTGCTTCCGAATACTCGGAAGTACTTCACTTTTGGCTTCTTTCCATTCCAAATTTCATAAGTGGTCTTCTTTGTTCCCGCTCGGAAGAATATTCTATTACCAATGTGGCATGAGGTGTTCACGGCTTCTCCCCAAAACTTTTAAGGAATTTGCTTGTTGAGTAGCATAACTCTTGCCATTTCTTGAATCACCCAATTCTTCCTCTTAACCACCCCATTTTGTTGAGGAGTTTTGGAAGCTGAAAATTCCCTTTTGATTCCATTCTTCTCACAAAACGACTCAAATCTTGCATTCTCAAACTCCTTGCCATGATCACTCCTTATCTTGACAATAGGAACTCCTTTCTCGTTTTGTAGTCTCTTGCAAAGAATTTTCAATTTCTCACACGCTTCTGATTTTTCTCTAAGAAATTCAACCCAAGTGTATCTTGAGAAATCATCAACAATGACCATAATGTACTTTTTTCCTCCTAGACTTTCAGTTCTTGTGGGCCCCATTAGATCTACATAAAGAAGCTCTAAGCATCATGAAGTGGCGATCACATTCACCTTGTGGTGACTTGCCTTTGTTTGCTTGCCTATTTGGCATGCACCACAAAAAGTCTTCTCCACCTTTCCAAATTTTGGAAGTCCTTTAACAGCTTCGAATTTGGAGACTTTAGCCATTTGTTTGAAGTCTGCATGTCCGAATCTTTGATGCCAAAGTTCCAACATGTCAACATGAGCAATTCTGCAGGAAATTGGTGCTGTAGGAACCACTCCATAGCAATTGTCGGTAGTCCTCTTTCCTTCCAAGACTTGAATCCCTTCTTCATTGATGATTAAGCATCCCTTCTTTGAGAATTGGACAAGAAAATCCTCATCACATATTTGAGTGATGCTCAGAAGATTTGCCTTCAGCCCTTTGATGTATAATACATCTTTCAACAGAGGTAATCCAGGTATCTCAATAGTCCCTTTACCGAGAACTTGAGTATGACTTCCATCACCAAAAGTCACATAGTCACCAACCTTCTCTTTGAGTGTCTTAAAAAGTGATTTATCTCCTGTCATGTGACGAGAATACCCGCTGTTAAGATACCATAAGCATGAATTAAATACCTTCAATGAGGTATGCACAGATAAGCTCGCATGAGACAAACATTCTTGACCTTTAAACAGAATTTTATCTTCAGTTTTCATGCTTCTGTTAGATTGACAATTCATTTTCAGATTATCAATCTTCTCACACAACATTCTATTTCTTCTTTTATAATTCTTAACCAACGAATTAGACTCATATAGACTATTGTGTAAGATGTGATTCTCATTTTCAAAATATTTCAGCATATGAATAAACATTCTAGCATGTTTCTTTGTTTTTAATAACTCTAAGAGTTCATTGTTAAGAAACCCTTCAAACATACTCATAGAGTCATTATCACAAACATGTAAACCACAATTCAGCATGCCCTTTTTCATAGCTTCATCCAAAGCTAAGGGGTCTAGGATCGCACTTAGGTAATTAAACCACAGCAAATACACCCGCTCTGATACCAATTAAAAGTTCAAATATGTGTATAAAACACCCTTGAACGTTTAGACCCCAATAACAGAAATATCAATTCAAGCTTAATGTCAAACAATAAATGTGCGGAACATGAACATAAGCTAATAATTGAATCGACAAACAATCTAAACCATAAATAATCACAATCACAGTAGTAATTAGATGGTAAAGATAAAAGGGAAGAGAGATGCAAACACAAGGACAACACTCGATGTGTTATCGAAGAGGAAACCGAAACCCTCGGCGTAAAACCTCTCCGCCGCCCTCTAAGCGGTCAATAATCCACTAGAAAATGTAGTTGGGATACATGAACAGCAATAGACCCTCCAAGCCTAATCTACCCGATGTACCTAAGCCCTCCAAGCTTCTTGCTCCAACGAGGTTGCCCCGAACCTTTTTCTTTTCTAGCTTACCAGATTCTGCTATAGTTCATAGCATCAACCAATATGAATTAGTCCCTTCCTAACTGCTTCCCAAAGTACCAAATAAACCTTCTCACAGATATGGGTATGGTGAGAAAATGATTTGGTCAAGAACCTCTCAAGGATGTATCAATGGAGAGGAAGAGAGTAGAGGAATTTGAAGAGTCTCTTAGGTGAAGATTGTGGATGAATCAATCTTGTTTTTCTCTAGGGTTTCTCTCTCAAAATTCTCTCTGGAAGCTCTCTTTCTTTTGTGGGTATAAGGGGTATCTATACTGGGGTGAGAAAGGAATGTGAAACGTCAGGTTTTTTAAAACAGGGCTGGCTTGCGGCTTGGCTTCGCTACTTGACTGAGTCGCAAGATCCAGCCGCAAGATAACAAAACGGCCAGTTGTCCTATTTTGTCCTGTAGTGCTCCAACTAGCATGACGCTTCAACTTCTGGCATGCTTGGCACGTGTGCTGCTTCTGGCGGCTTGCAGCCGCGAGTCACCTGCGAGATCTAGCCACGAGACTCTGTTTTTTTGCACACTTTTGAACATTCAACACTCTATTTTACTCACTATCTTTACAACAAACCCACCTAAATACAGGATTATTAATTGCTGAAATACAAGTAAATTTGATACGGAATAAAACCAACAAGATGGTTGATTAAATTCAACCTTACAAAATTAAAATCATAATGCATGGAACATGAATGACAAGAGAATCTATTTCAGCCACATCACTGCAAAGCTGTTTCATCTCTTTTTACTGTGACATCCCAAAATAATTGTTGAGGTCAGATATTTCGATTAATGCCATTAATTAATTAGCTACACTTCCTAGTAAACGTAGCTGTTTACAATGAATGATGTAGGGTCAATCCAGCTGTTCACCATTCAATGATTCACGACATCTCCTTTTCATTTTGTTTCTGTTATATTTATTGTTAGGTTTATCTGTGCTTCTCACAATCTCACCCTCACATATAATAACAACATTACTTGCTTGCTCTCAAACTCTCAATAATCCTTGTGATTCTTCCTCAGTTATATTTGCTCAAAAATCGCTCATGGTGCTCCGCTAGTGTTTGCTAACATCTCTGTCTCTCTATGCTACTCCAGCGCCTATATATTGCTTAAATTTCTAAATAATACACTTCTTTGCTTTGCATATAGAAGGTAGAGGTATGTCCTAAAAACTCTTTCCTTCCTTTTTGAACTTCATTCTACCCAAAGCTGCTACTGAATTTTCCTATTGTAATGATTTTTTCATAAATAAAAAAACAGTCAAAAGAACAGATTCAGTAAATAGGAAGGCATGCCTAATCAGTAATCACCCGGGGACCAAATGAGATTCAGAAAGGAAAATGAAGATGCTCCCATATTTGCATATCCTGCAACTTAACGGAAGATCCTTTTGTCCATTGCTTTGATACAGCTGGTAATTAATGCTACTTTAATTTGCACATTAGTTTCACAATCCTGCTTCTTTTCTATTGTTGTGTTGTCTCTATTCACCAAACACACACATAAGAAGACATGCAATAGAAAAAAATTCAACAATAATATTAAAAATTAAATAAAAGAACAATATGAAAAGAGAAGGGTGAAAATTTTATTTATTTATTTATTTTAAATACTCACAACAACAGAGGGGAGAGGGGAAATGAGAAGGGTGAAAATTCAATAGCTTGTGGGTGTTAACTGTGTTGTGTAGGCAGGGCCGGCTCAAGTTATTTTGGACCTATGATGACATTTTTAAAGAGGGCCTTTTTTTTTTTTAACTTAATTAAATGTCTATCAATATTATTTGCTTTCTATTTAATATTTAATATTTTTCAATTAAAAGTTATTTTTCTTATTTTTTGAAGTTCTTATAAAAAAATTGTTATATTACTTGTTTGAGCATCATTTATTTTTATTATTATCTTCTAGTTGTATCATTTCATTATATACTAACTTTTATATATATATATATATATATATATATATATATATATATATATATAAATTTATTGTTTATTGTGAAAAATTCAAACTTATTTTTTTGTTATAATTTTTTTATTGCTAGTAACAAATTTATTTACAGATCTTTTTTGAAATTCAATTTTTTTATTTTTATATTTATCTCTATACATAAATATTTTTTAGTAAACATTTGCAATAAAAAATTACAAAGAAAATAATCGATATTCATAATAGAAAATTATAATATAACTAGAATAAAATAATATTCAAAGTTCAGAACAATCAACTTGATCTATAAAAAGGCACTTAATAATTTCAACCTACAAAGAAAAAAAATTCATTACATAATTTGATTATTAATACTAACCAAATAAACAGACAGAATGAGTATTGTCAAAACGAAAAACAATTAACAAAAACTAAACAAATATAACAAAATACATTTGACTTTTCTTTACTTTACATTTAAAAATTGATAAAACTATATATATATATATATATATATATATATATATATATAAGTCTTGAATACTCTGGAAGTCTTGTCTCAAATTCTTAAAACTATCAATGAAGCAACACTCCAGTTTACCAAAAAAAAGCAAAAATTAATATTGTTGGGAATGACCATTATGTGTTGTCAATGACTTATGTAAGGGTGTGTAGCCAACTCACCAATCCGTCAAAATTAACCCGATTCAACCCAACCCGTTAAGTTTGGTTGGTTTTTAGGAGTTGATGGGATGGGATGGGTTGGGTTGTGAGATTTTTTTATATTTTTTTATTTATATATATATATATATATATTTTTATATATATATACAGTGGGTCGGGTTGGACTGAGGTCATAAGATTCACAAATCCACCAAACCCAATCCGCCTATATTTAATATATATTTAAAATTTACAAAATATATCTAAATATATATATATATATATATATATATATATATATATATATATTATACAATGTTTTTTATTTACTTTTTTTGCTCCTCTTCCTAACTAAAACTTAAACCCTAAGTTCTTCTTGTATAGTTTGTGTTGGTTTGGTGTTATGCTCAAGATTATTTAGTTATACATTTGCTCTTATTTATGGTGGGGTTATTCTAAAACTCAATTTAATAATAATTGTTAAGTTATGGTTTTTCACATAACATTTATGTTGGCTTTATTCCATGACAAAAAGTGTCGTAATTTCATTAATTTATTTCCTTTTATTTTGTGAGATTTAATTGTAATGGGATTAGTATTAAGTTGGTGAAGATTGCTAAAGACAGTTGATCTCGTGACTGCCTCGGGACTCGACACCCCCGAAAGGCCATGTGAGGAGCACATGTGGAAGTTCAAGACTCAGCATATCTCGCGAGTAACTCGCGACTTAGCTAACCCGCGAGTGACCCGTGAGATGCACTGACTAGTTGGATTTTAAGTGTAACTCTTATACCCTTCACCTATACTATATATACCTCATTACCCACAAAATTGTAAACAGGCTATTCAGAAGATAACACTAAAGAGAGGTTTCTACGACACCCACTATTATAGAGAGAGCTACTCATCCTCAAGAGGAGATTTGTACACAAACACAACTCACACCTATTCAGAGTGTAGAGAGTGTTTTGGAGCCTGGGAAGCATTGGGTATTTGCCAAAATAAGCCGATGAGGCTTAGCGGTGCAATTGGGCAATATTGCAGGATCTAGGAACCTAGTGAAGACAAGACTCCGAGAAGTCCATTAGTAGCTGGAGCTTAGAGGGCTCAAGTACTTTGGGTAGATTAGATTTGAAGGGTCTTTTTGGTATCCTTGCACTCCAAATTATTCACTAGTGAATCATTTAGGCTTGGAGGGCTATGGAGAAGGTTTTATGCCGAGTTCTTTAGTTTTCCTCTTCGATAACATATCACCATGTTATCTTGGGTTTGCTATTCTTTGACCCACTTCCCTTTCCATTTTAGCATTGCACTTATTTGTTCATCCATGTAATTTTTGAATGCTTCGATTGATTAATTTTCTAATCACGTATATTCTGCATTAAGGGTGTGTTTAGATATCGCTTATTTTGCTGAAACTGAAAACTTGTTGAAAGTACTATAGATAAAGGTAAAAGTTAGTTGAAATAGTACAGTGAAGCTCATGAATAGTAGCAAAAATAAGCTGAATAGTAAAACAATTTTAATTTTTAATCGGTTCCCAAACACACACTAAGTGTGTTAAGCATAAAATTAATCAAGCCGTAATTAAAATTGGGGGTTTAAACAAGTTATAGTGTTTTACACTATTGAGCTTTCAATAATAATAGTAATTTTAGAAAAAAAAAATGTCCTATGCATGAGTCCAATTTGATCCACATGGGTTGGGTTGAATTTTTTTAACCTACCATGGTGAGTTAGTTTGAAAAAATCCTGAGGCTTGATTCCAAAATATGATGATCCCTTTAAAATTGTGAAGAGAGTTGGTAATGTTACTTAAAAGTTGAAACTGCCTGAAAGGTTGCAGATTCACCTAACAATTCATGTGAGGGAACAGGTTGACAAAAGGGAAGTGGACAGAATTCTTGACAAGAATGTAACAAGTTATTGAAAGGGTGGAAACACGATAACTTATTAGTTAGTGAAGTGGAAAGGGGCAGCTAAATTAGAAGCAAGTTGGGAAAAGGCATCAACTCTGTGGCAGTTTGAAAAGGAAGTGAAGGTATTTGAATATACCCTACTGACGAGGATGTCGGCTTCTTCTGGTGGGGGTGGTTTGTTAGCGGCTTTACTCGTTACTAATGATGACATGAGGAATGAGGGTGCTTGGGTAACATTAGGCAAGTCACTTGGCTTCATGTTTTCTTAACACATTAATGGCTTTTTATGCCAGATTAGTAATGCTCCTAAGGGCTCTTTAAGGGGGACATGCCCAATCCCCTACTCAAGTTGGATCAATGAGCAGTGTGAAGGAGCAGCATGTGGAGGCAACTTGATCCACATGATGCCCCAAGACCATGGCAAAGTGGAGCCATGGTGGGTAGCATTGGATTTTATGATGGGTAGCAGCAGGTGGTGTTGACTCTATGTGGTGGTGCATGGCATTGGTGGCTTAGTTGCTGGTTGCTTGTGAGTGGGCTTGGTGGCTTGTGTGCAAGGCAGGGCTGAGCTGCTATGATGATGTGCAATCAGATGGTATGTGCAAGGCATTGGGCTGATGGCAATTACTTGGTGTGTGCTGTATGTAGGCATGTTGTATGGGCTATGTTGCCTGATGGGGGACGACTTAGGCATGGGCCAAGCCTCCTAAAACGTGGGGAAACATGTTGTGTGGGTTGTTAAGTGATGGGCAGAAGCCTCATGATCTGTTGAGACATTGGTTATGCATGTGTTAAGGAGCAGGAGCAGTTATCAGGCAGTTACCAAGCAGTTCCTAGTTTTCTTGATGTTTAGACCTGCTATGTAGGGGCTAAAAATGTGGAAATCAGACCAAGATAGTATCGGTTCAAGGTTTCCTAAGTTAGCCCAAGTGGCAGATTATCTAAAACCCAGACAATTCTTTCTTGATTGAGGTGGGTTAATGGTCGATGATTGGACCAAGTGAAGCGGGTCCCGAAAAAGCCAATATCAATCATCCTATAGGTATTTAAGGCACTCTTGGACACCCGCCGAATTTATCCTCTCCCATGAGAACCTCATTGAAGTCCCCTGCAATCACCTAAGGAAGAGAATGGAGTTCAGAAAAAAACATCAAATTGTCCCAAAAAAGGCGCCTTTCTGTAAACCTCGAGCTAGCATAAACTGCAGATAACAACCACAGAGAGTTGGAGGAGATTGGAGTAACCATAGCATGAATTTCCTGCTCTGTCGATGAATGCTTTGCTATTTCCATCCGAGAGCTATCCCAAAGCAACCATAAACCACCAGATAGGCCAATAGTGTTAGCAAAAATTGCCCCATCAAAAGGCAACATGTCAGCAATCCTTTTCACCCTTTAACCACTAGCTTTAGTCTCAGTTAGAATCAAAATCGCAGGAGTGTGAGTGCGAACCAAATCAATAACATTACTACAAAAGGTGGGGTTAAGAGTACCACTCCAGTTCCAAATAAGTAAATTCATATTTACAATGTTAAAAGAGAGGAATACCAGTAGATCAGGAGGAGATAAGAACATCACCTCCTTCATCAAACTGCACACCGTCAATAGGTGCTTTAGGGACCCCCAGCTGATCACAAGGGAGCTCTTCACCTATTCGATCCTCCTCGTCATCCTAGTCCACATGCCTTGATCGAAGAGATGGGTCAATTCGCTTCAGGGAACGTTTAGAGATACCCGCTGATACTATCTTAGAGGAAGATTTCTGCCTTCCATCCGAGGTTTGCTGATTTGAAATCTCCATCAAATGGGGCCTCACCAGATTTGGATTTGGGATAATCTCCATCCCTTTCTCTCCTTCGTCTTCCATGTTTTGCTCCTCCCCATTGGCGTTCGGACAAGACGACTTCACTGTGAGAGACATGGATCCTCCCGCTTTGAACTCTCTAAATTCCGACATTGAAAAATCTGAAGAGCCCAGTGAGCTCTGTTTAGCACCTCCTACCATTGTGGGACCAAAAGGGTTAGCTACTACTTCCTTCCATATAGGGAGTGGCTTTTTGTTGTTTTCTTTCCTACCAACAGAGTCTCGGTTCTTCTTTTTTGTCTTTTTTGACTTTGGGCCTAAAGTAATGACCTTTGCGTCTAACATTTTCAACCCAAGCTTGGGCTTGCTCGAGGAAATGGGCTCATCAATGCGTTCTACCCGATTTGCACTGTGATCCGGGCTAGGCATGGGCTTTCTTTTTCCCTCAGAGCCATCCCCTCCAACTCTATCTGAACCCAAAGCAGGCCTGAAGGGGCTAGAGACATACTGATTCCTTGGGCTTTGGTCATAAGGCCCCAAATGAGAAGGTTGACCTTTGTCTTTCAACACTTTCCTATTGGATTGCCTTTTTTGTGAAACAAGGACCTAAGGTCCAAAGGCATCTCCTGCTTCCTCTGACGAGCTTTGTCTTGACGTTTCTTGGCTATTTCCCACTTCATTCTCAACCCTATCCTCCGCCGACATGCTGATCTTGTAATGGCAGCTCTCCGCCTTGTGACCCACTCAACCACAAGCAAAACACAATGAATTAATCCCCTCATATTGGACTGACTGGTCAATGCTCCCCCCCCCCCCCCCCCCCCCCCCCCCCCCCCTTTTCAGAAGTTTGGTAATAGGCTTATTAAAATTGACTTGAACGCATAACCTGGCAAACGTTCCTTTAGATTCCGCCAATCCTCAGGATTGGTCCGATTGCTTCCCTAATCTCCCTTAGTGCTGAAGGCTCATAATACTCTATAGGAAGCTCGGGGAGCCGAATCCAGACCACCACAGATGACAAGTTTGTTATGGACGGTTTGAAGTTAGGCTCCCAGCACTTGATAGACAAGTAGTGTCCTCCGACGAACCATGGACCTTTTCTAAGAACTCTAGTGTGGTCCTCCTTAACTTGAAACTTGATGAGAAAGAAGTCATTTCCCAAGTCAATGCTATCCATCTTCCCTGCTGGCTTCCAAAGACTTAGGATGCGAGAGTGCAAGAAGTGATAGTCCACGGTTTTCTTGAAAGTTTTCACTATTAGCGCATTCACCCATAAAGCTCTAATTTTCGTTTTCATGTTTCCTAAGAACTTCACCACCTTCGCAATGATTGGCAAATCAGAGAACTCATCATTTGACTCTGCTTCAGTGTCCATGTTAAATTCGAAGTTAAAAGCTTGCTCGAAGGCCCCAGGGATTTCTCCAAGCAGCTTTTTCTTGTATGACATGTTCCCTTCTTGTGGGGAATGGGAAGAATCATTGTGGGGTGTACCCAAGCTATGATTTTCTTTAACCTTTTTGGTGCTCTATTGTAGCTCTTCATCCTCTTCTCTTGACCTAATCGTCGTCTCACTCATGACTCTTTTTGAATGCTAAAACAATTAATATTCAGTATTCACATTCCTATCTATTTCAGTGATTGGCAAATGCTTAAACCTAAATTGGGATGAATGAAAATTTTTGACATTAAAAAAAAAAAAAAAAAAAAAAAGAGTAAAGCCTGCGTAGGGATGAGGCTAGTATTTTATAAACCAAATACCCAAGTGTTGCAAATCGCAGCCTTTGAACTAGACATTGATGATGTCCACAACGGACCCACAACTGGCTCAAGTTTTGTTTCAAAAAGTGATTAAAATCTCATAGAAGGATGGCAAGGTGATCTGATGCCAAATAGATTTTATAGAAAGAATACGCAACAAGGAACATAAGGGGGCTTTAGAAAATGGTTCCCATAGTGATGCCTGATTAATTGTGTATTGTGTGTGTATGATGAGTTTCACATTAAGCATTTACTGGGTTGATCTCAATTTTAAAC
This sequence comes from Quercus tomentella, assembly GCA_028535165.1. Lineage (NCBI taxonomy): Eukaryota > Viridiplantae > Streptophyta > Magnoliopsida > Fagales > Fagaceae > Quercus > Quercus tomentella. The sequence continues at coordinate 36,158,178 of JAPQVY010000012.1, forward strand.
TAAACTAATGTTTTTTTGTTTTGTTTGGGTATAATGTATTTTTCTGCTTAATATAAAGCAATTGACAATTCCAATGGTTCTACACCCAACTTTTTTATTCACAAAATTCAAAATGCACGTAGCACCAACTTATCACAAGTTTATTGGATTAAAGAACACCATTCTAAAAACTTCGGTGATAATTGCAGCGCTAAAACTATCTAATTAGTAGGTCCACTTCAGTGCAATCATCACTTCTGACTTGTTTTTGAATAAATGAAAGTTATAATACTTAAATTTCGTTTATTTGGTTTTGAATAAATGAAAGTTAAAAACTTTAAATTTCTTCTTATTTGGCAGAGAGTCCGGAAGAATACAGCATAGAAATGGATGTTGTTTCACTTATAGTAAACATAGGAGGATACTTTGTGAACCCAATCAAAAAACATTGTAGCTATCTGATTCACTACAATAGCAACATCAAGGATCACAAAGTTAAAATTCAGAAGTTGCGTGCCGAAAGAGATGGGTTGCAATTAGATATTGATGCAGAAGAAAGAAACGGACAGTTAACCGCACCTCAGATTAAGGAGTGGATTAAAAAGGTATGCAAAATCCTTGATGAAGATGTTGAAGCGAATAAGAAGAGCTTGGATGGATGGTGTCTACTTTATTCCTTGAGTAGGCAAGCTGTGAAGAAGACTCTGGAAATTGATGGGCTTCTAAGTGAAGCAGCCCAATTTGTTACTAAAGTGTCCTATCCTCCTCCTCCATCGGGAATGAAACCTTTGCCCGTGAAAGATATCAAGGATTTTGAGTCAAGAACAAACAAGATGAACGAAGCTTTAGAGGCACTAAGAGATGACGAGGTCAACATGATTGCGATATGCGGTATGGGGGGGGTTGGAAAAACATCAATGGCAAAAGTGGTAGCCAACAGAGCAAAATTTGATGAAGTTGCACTGGCAGTGGTGTCCCAGGATAAAGACGAGAGAAAGATTCAAGATGAAATTGCTGGGATGCTAGGACTGAAACTTGATGAAAAGGATCCACAACTTGAAAGAGCAGAAAGATTAAAATCAAGACTAATGGATAGTAAGAGTAAAATTGTAATATTGGATGATGTTTGGGCTGAACTTGATTTAGAGGCAATAGGAATTCCTTATGGTGGTCAACACAAGAGGTGCAAAATTTTGTTGACATCACGAAGTGAAGAAGCTTGCACTTGAATGAAAAGTCAAAAGATTTTTCCAATTAGAGCCTTATCAGGAGAAGAAGCGTGGAGTCTTTTCAGAGAGATGGCAGGAAATTTAATTGATGGCAGCATAGCAAAAGAGGTTGCAAAGGAGTGTGGAGGTCTACCTCTTGCTATTGTAATAGTTGGAAAAGCGCTAGCAAACAAAAGCGAGGTTGAGTGGACTGCTGCACTTCAATGGCTAAAAAAGTCTAACCCAAAAAATATTCCTGATTTGGATCCAAAAGTCTATTCCAGAATAAAGCTCAGTTACAATTATTTAGAAAGTGATGAAGCCAAGCAATGTTTTTTGCTATGTTGTTTATTTGCAGAAGATAGTAATATTCCCATTGAATTTTTAGTCAGGTATGGGATGGGACAAAGGTTGTTTGCAGAGAATGATACTGTGGCAAAGGCAAGAAATATAGTACATGCAATGGTTAAGAATCTCAAAAGATCATTTCTACTGTTGGATAGTGAGGAAGGAGAACAATATGTGAAAATGCATGATGTTGTACGGGATGTTGCAATATCAATTGCAAAAGATCAAGGTTTTCTGATACGATTTAATAAAAAAATGGAAGAATGGCCAGAGAAAGATTCATGCGAGTGTTCTACTGCAATTTCGCTTGCATCCAAAGAACTGAAAAGGCATCCCGATGGCTTGGAGTGTCCTAAACTTGAGCTTTTGCAGCTAGCATGTGACGGTGACACTTCGCAGACGCTCCCACCCAATCTATTTAAAGGAATGAAAGGTTTAAAGGTTTTGACTCTGCTTGGTATGTCTTTTCCATCACTACCACAATCAATCAATGTCCTTCAAAACCTTCGGACCCTGCAATTTTTTGAATGTGAGATAACAGATGCATCAGCAATTGGAGAACTTAAGAAACTAGAAATTCTTAGCTTTGTTGGTTCTAAAATCAAGGAGCTGCCAGCAGAAATGAGAAATCTTAGTTATCTAAAGTTGTTAGAATTGGTAGAATGCAGTGATCTTGAGCGAATCCCACCTGATCTCTTATCGAGTTTATCTCACCTAGAAGAGTTGCACATGTTAGAAGTAAATGTTAAGTTCTTGCCAAAAGACTTGCCCTTCGAAAATGAAACGATAAAATTTCAGATATTTGCAAGTGGTATTTGGGATCATGATTATAACCATTTATTTGAAAATAGTTTGGGATTTGCAAGCTGTGACTTAAGTGATATTGCAGAGAGTCAGATGTTTCTTCAACTTTTAAAGAAATCTAAAATTTTAAAGTTGAAAGAAATAAAAGATTTAAAAAACATTGTGTATGAGTTAGACAAAGAGGGTTTTCAATGCTTGAAGGTTCTTGAAGTTTCTCAAAGTGAAGATGTAGAATATGTAATGGATGCCACATCATATCAGAATCCTTGTGCTGCCTTCCCTACCCTAGAGTCATTGGAATTGCATGATTTATATAATTTAAAAGAGATATATCATAGCCAATTCCCAGAGAGATCCTTTAGTGGTATCCACTCACAGCTTGATTGTTTTGGCAAAATAAGATCAATTAAGCTCTACTATTGCATATGTTTGAAAATTGTGTTTTCATTGTCCATAGCGAAAGGTTTGGTTCAACTCCAAAAGTTACATATATATAGTTGTGATGACATGGAAGAATGTTTTCACATGGAAGGAGAAGATGAGAAGGCACTAAATGATAAGATCATGTTTTCGCAATTAACGTCTATAAAGCTGGGCTCTCTACCAAGACTCACTGGCTTTTGTACAAGCGTGGGTCCCGTTGAGCTTGTCCAACCATCCTTGAATCGAGAGGTATGTATGATTCTCTTTCTCTCTCTATAAAATAGTACTACTATTTAATAAATTGTTGTATGGTTAAACCATTCAAAAGCTCGTTGTTTTATGTTTATCAAATTGATTTATGATCAATTTTTTAACATTTCGTTTTGGTCTGGATTTGATGCTAATAAAATTGAAAAAGTTGAACGCTGATGCTAATAATAATTTGATGGATTCATCAGGTTGGAAGGATCAGCACTGATGAAGTGACCAATCTTGAAAAGCACAAGATGACAGACATTCAACAACATACTGGCCCATTTCCTGAATCAACACCCATTATCTCTCATAAACTCTTCTCATCCACCACCATCTTGTGGGCACCGAATTTAGAAAATCTTAAATTGAAGGATGTTAATTCACTAGAAGTGGTATTTGATCTTGAAGGATTGAAGGTCGACAAAGATTGCCAGAGAATTGCAGTACTTGCTCAGTTGAAAACTTTGAAGGTATATGATTTATCTAAGTTGACATACGTGTGGAAGAATGTTCCACTAGGAATTCAAGGCTTTCAAAAACTAACATCCATTAATGTAAGTAAATGTCATCGTCTAAGATATTTATTCCCAACTTCTATTGCAAAACTGCTTGTGGAACTTCAAAGCATTGAGATAGAAGAATGTGACGCAATCGAAAACATTGTTCAAAGAGATGGAGAAGAAGAGGCAACGGCTATCATCCTGTACCCTAGAGTCAGTTCCTTGAAACTACAAGAGCTGCCAAATATGATGAGTCTCTGTATCAAAAATTATTCTTTTGAATGGTCATCCATTAAGGAGATTTATTTGTATCGTTGTCCCAAATTGAAGACAATTGGTTTAGAAATTCAGAGCCCAAGAAAGTCGAAGAAAATCAATAGGGAATTGGATTCAAGACCCAATGAGCAAGAACTTGGGTCCCCTAGTTTTCTTTGGCGATGCCTTGAGTGTGTACCACATCACAAAAATTATGCTCTGATGGATGTGTCAGACCAAGGCACCACCAATAAATCCCAAAGAAGCTACTCTGTGAAGGAAGAGGTACGTACAAGTTCTAGATTTATGCATTTATCTCGGTGGACTATGGTCATCGACTGTCATATAGATATCCAATCAATCAATTGTTGGCCATAACCTTAATGCATTCAACACAGTTAGATAATAAAAAGACATTGATTGCTTTTCTATTTATTAGTCATCCACTGATCTGTTTATACTTTATACCATCTTTTTCTCTAAAAAAATACAAATAATAATTGAAAAGAAATTATTATTTTACTTGTTTATCAGTACTTGATTTTTTGTAGGATACTTTGAGTAAGTCGACGGATTCAAAAGTTAGTGACAACGACAACCCCTCAGAGATATGGTCTTTTTTTCCATCTCATATAATTAAGTGCCTAAAGAATCTAGAATCGATTGAATTGATTAATGTCCCTTCACTGGAAGTTTTATTTCAACTTGAGGAACTGAATGTTCAGGAAAGTCACATGGCAACAGTACTTGATCAGTTAAGGAAATTGATTCTAAGTGATTTACCAAAACTGGTGCACATATGGAAGAAGGGTCCGGAATGGATCAAGGGCTTCGAAAACCTGAGATTGTTAGAAGTATGGAAATGTAACGGTCTGACATATTTGTTCTCACCATCCATAGCAAAATTGCTTGTGATGTTAGAGAATATTGAAGTTAGGCACTGTGAGAAAATTGAAGAAATCCTTGCAAGAGCAGGAGAAGAAGAAAAAGAAAAGGACGTTTTGTTTGACAAAGTGAACTCAATCGTGCTTTGTAATTTACCAAATCTGAAGTCTTTTTGCTTGGAAACTAATGCTTTAGGGTGGCCATCGCTGGAGAAAATAACAATAGTTCATAGTTTAAGCACGTTTATTCCATCTAATCTAGACACTCCTAAGCTAGAGGGAGTATACGCTGCACCTTCATGGGAAAAAGAAAGAACGTGTCATTGGAAGGGAGACCTAAATGCCACCATAAAGCACATCTTCAACGGAAAGGTATGGCACTTTCCCACCACAAATATCTCACTAATGGGTGAATTTAACAAAAGAGTATAAACCATCGCACCATATAATTTGCAAATACTTTAAGCTTTTATTAATTAGTAGAAAAATTAGACCCCAGTTTTATTAAAAAGAAAAAATAAATAAAGAAAGAAAGGAAAAACACAATTTACATATACAAAAAATAAATGTCTTGAAGAACAATAACATTTTCACCTACGATCAAATATAGTAGTAACAATCATTTTTCCAATAGTAAATATTATGATTACTTAAATCACATATATATTTTATTCTTATAGGAAAAGCAGGTGAATCATAAGACACAACAAGAAGAGCAAATTGAGACTATTGAGGAGGATATGTGATGCTGGGCAAGACATACAGTAGGTGAGCACGTTACATTTTCTTATATCAGTTTAGTATTTAGTCAGTATTCAAAAATGCATAAAAATTAAAAACAGATACAACTCTTATATATATATATATACACACACACCATTTGAAACACTTGTTAAGAACTATTTTCGTGATCAACAACCATCTACAGTTTGGTAGAATTAGAAATCACACATTGTTTAGGAAGATCACTTTTTCTTTTCTTTTATTTAAGAAAGAAAGATGCGAATTAGAAGTAGAACTAGTTGTATTATGTAGGTTTAATGCTAAAGTGATTCTCTATATGATTCAATTGCAATGATTTTCAAAATCTAGGTATGTGGCTTTCTTTTGATCTACTACAATATCATATACTAATACCATGATTTCCTAACCAATGTTTTCATAATTCAATGCATTGGTGGTGTTGTGGTGCACATTGAATAAGACTCAAACAAGAATCACAACGAACACTATATAAGTTGTCTGCAAGCAAGCTTCTGACCATTCACTCAATCGAAAATCATTCAATTGCCCTTATGTTTATACTTATTACCAACTAAATCTCTTAACCATCCTCAGCACAAAAGACACAATCACAATGCAACTTGACTCTAATTATCAAGTTATTGGACAATTGAAACCAATCTATTTACCATACTCAGTTGGCATTCAAAAAAAGTATTTAATGAACAATGAGTCCAATGCATCTTGTTCAATATAAAGACATATATATTGTTAATTATTAGACAATTACATGTGCACTAACTTCTTGTGAGCTAATAGTTTTCATTCTCATGTTTTGGCTTCTCTGAGACCTTTATATCCCCTTTTCAGAGTATTTTAATGATAGTTCTATAAAATATAAAAAATCATATTTGGTATAACATAATATTGTTAATTTTGCTCTAATTTTATACTTATATCATAAGAACAAAACATCACATTCTAGAAATTAAGTTAAAATCTTTAAAAGAGTATACTAATCAAAATCATTATAGTTTAAGCTTCCCTTTTCCTCATCATATATGGAAGTATAAAAGTGATGAAAATAGTCTCATTTAACTCACTATAAATCTAATTTATCAATTACATTTATATAACAGGTTATATCAACTACATGATGTTCAACCTCAAGTTAGTAAGAGAATATGATGCTGGGATATATGAAGAAGGAAGCAGTTTCACAAAACTTATGAGAAGCACGTCTAAAGCTATGCTCATTCCCAACAAGGCCTTATATTGTTTTCTTTTTGTGCCTTTTATTGTTTTCTTTTTGTTATATAACTAGCTGGATCTATCTTATGCTATTTGTACATGTATTCTGAGAGCACCATTGTGTGATAATACTCTTGTTGTTTTTGTCTATGTTCAATCTTTTATTCATAAGACTCCAGATTTGAAAAACTTGTGTGTTTATTAGCTCTTCGTATGCTCAACTAAAAACACGCATATTCATACTAGTTTATCTTCTTGATAATGTGATAGTTACTAAGTTTCTTTGAACTAAAAACAAGTTATATTTAATAGGATCAATATTTTACATTCCTCTCTTTTCTTTTTTTTTGTTATGCCCAAGGACCGAGCCACTGTTGGATTGGAGGGGCAATAACCCCCCTAATTTTTTTTTTTAAAAAATATTATTATATGTGTGTACTAATTTTAATAATTTTATTTTATAAAACTACATTTTACTCCCTTTAAAACAATATTATTGATTCTTTTAAGAGTAATAGATTCACAAACTTTTTTACAAACTGTTTTGGTAGTAAATTCTTATTAGTTCACCTATGAACCCACTATTCACATCATTTTTTTTTTACTTACTAATAACTACTTATTATCATAGCGATTTATAAAATTTTTGTAACTTTAGCATTTTTCACATTTTAGTGACCATAAAAAAAAAAATATAGATTTAAAATCTAAAACAAAATATACAAACCAAAAAAAAAAAAAAAAAAAAAACCTCAATAACAAAAATTACTAATAATAAAACTAAAAAAAATTAAGTCTAATTTTATCCAAAATAAACAACCATGCCCTTTAAAAAACACAACAAACAACAACACACACACACCCACCCAAAAAAAAAAAAAAAAAACTCGGTTAAGTACGAGCAAAGTTAGAGGTTAAAATCGTCATACACAACCAACAGTAAAACCGCTCTCCTAACTCAAAATTGCTCTATCCCTGGTTATGCTTTTCATATATTTCCTTGCCCAAACTTTTAGGCTCTCTTTTTTTTTTTTTTTTTTTTTGACACTGAAAATAATATTATTGAGGATTTACGTACAAGTCCTTTTTTCTTTTCTAACTAATTTAAGCCAGAATAAAAAAAAAAAACCAACAGGATGTGGTTGTAAGTTGTAACATAAGCTATTGTACATTTCTTTATACAGGAAAGCATTAAATCAATTTGATGAAACCCAACTATAGCCAAACTTCCCAGCACATTTCAGCATACAAAAATGACTTTCCACTAAACCCAATCGATACAACCAACCTACGAAATTATCATTGCCAATGAAATTGTGCACAGCAACATATTTACATGTTGAATATGAATAAAGAAAATCCAAACACCAAAAAAAAAAAAAAAAAAAAGAAAAAAGAAAAAAGAAAAAAGAAAAAAGAAAAAGAAAAAGGAACTCCTTCACCAATATATAATCTGATTCTGGTATACAAATCGATTACTGTAACCTACATTACAAATACTATCCTATTTTCCTTCCTGGTTCTATTAAACAGCTAACATAATCAAATTATTGGATCTATAGTTTAAACATAAGAAATGAGAATAAACGACCTAGGTAAACATATGTGACACTAGAAGTGCAGATGGAGACAATATCAACAACAAAGAGATCTGCAACTTTCAATTTGATGATCAATGTGACTAATGCATGACAACCCAATCCCAAATGAATTTAGGGTTAAAGATCGACAGCAAATCCACTGAATGGTGAATCATATGACTAATCCTTTATGAACTCTATGCTTAATGATCATTTGATAGGATGGGTTGAGTCAGTCTTCAAAAGAACTTCATCAGGACAATTTTGTGCTTCTCATTCCTGTGGCCGCGCAAGCCAGAGGGAACTGAGAGCTCGAAGACGAGAGAAATAGTCATTTATTGCCAGAAGCGCACGAGCTGATTGCCTGGTTGTCAATATACTATAATTATCAGATAAGGTGCATTTGTTGTAGTGTTTGTTGACGCAAATTATCAGCCTGGTAATTTTCAAAAAAGGGAAAGAAGCCAAAATTATTTTCAAGTTGCATCAAAACTAGCACTAAGCCTTTTAAATGTTTGATTTGCTTCACCTAGCAAGAGGACAGAATAATAATAATATTGGGAAGTTAATGAAAAGTAATCAGACTCTTTTCTTTTTTGCAAACTCCCCCACCCTCCATAAAAATTCCCAAGCATATTAAATGCATAATGCTTTGTAGAACATATACAAATACAACATTTACATGAAGGATTTGGTTTAGTCCTCATGTTCCAAATACCTGAAAACATACCAAAGTATTCAATCATTCAGAAAAGTGCAGATTTGGGAACACTAATCCTAATGCTATGGAAACACAAACTGGCTAATTATGGACAAGGAACATAAATTAAAATTTTATAATTGTGCGAGGCCTACATTCCTCAAAACAATTAGACTTACAGATTTCCTACTAGTTTACTGAAAATATCAAAGTAGCTAAAGTGTTTTAAAGCAATGCCAAGAAGCAATTTTCTACCATATGTAAGGATTATCCTACCACTTCAAATCTAGCTTGTTTTAAGATTGAGTTTCATTTCATCATCTTTCCTTCCTGGCAACGAGTGCATGAACCATACTGGGAAAAAAATAAGTAGGACCAAAGCATAATAGAAAATAACCTGGCGAAGAAAACCCTCAAGTGTTCCAAGCTTTCCCATGGCCATGGCCATTTGACCCATATAGTTTGCCACATTCCCGGATGATCCTGATGGGCCAGGTGAGCCATTGGCCAATGTCTCAGCCAGGGATCGTTGCAATGCCTCCATGCCTTGTGACAGAGCATCTTCAGCCTGCTGGGATGACTGTTACAAGTTGTAGATGCCTACCAATTGTTGCTCAGTTAAAGGCTCCAATTGATTCACAAGAAGCTGCACCATTGGAAATTTAGTCAAAAAAAGTTACAAAATGAATTTTAAAAAATAAAGTAAAAAAAGTGCTGCTACGATAGAAACAAGGTGTTAAATATTTTAATTTTGACACGATAAAACAGAATGTCCCAAAAGTGCTTTTTTTTTTTTTTTTGGTCACATCATCTACAATATCCTTTCCAAAAATGCATGATGAAGAAGAAAGACAATGTTGAAATCAGAACAGCAAAATGATAAGAAAATCAAAAGAATTACTAGAAACATAAGAAAGTAGATAATATAGGTTTTCATGTTGAATATCTTGGACATGCACATATACACCCATATAGGTTTTCATGTTGCTAAGTTAACACAATCAAGGAAAAACAAAATGGGTGGAGCAAAACCAAAAAAAGAGGAGGGGGGGGGGGGGGGGGGGGGGGGGAAGGGGGGGATATCTGTAGACATCCTTCATTAAATATGTATGTGTGTGTCTAGTGCATCTTCCCTTATGAATGCCATATGTGTTAGAAAAATGATCAAGTGACTAGATTCATCATTTGCTTAGTTTAAACTTTTGGGATAAGTGGTAGTGTGTCATACTATAAGAGCAGGAGGTCCTAACTCCTAAGTTTGAACCTTATTTTCACTCTACCTCCCATTTAAAAGTCCCACATATAGGCCCTAGTTATTAAGTGAAAACATGTGAGATGGAGTGTTACAATAATAATTTAAGTGATTAAATTCATTATTTTTTTAACAGCTTAATTTTTTTAGATAAGTGGAAGTTTATCAATATTTATGGTGAAGAAATGTCAAGTAGATGTCTCATACACAATTAGAGATTAGATCATTCAACTCTAGATAGAATATTGTTAGATTCTAGCAATTAATTGCTCAGTAATAGTGCACCATCACAAATTAGGTCCCAATATGCTCCTCCCACCATGCTCCTTCCAATAGCCAGGCTTGTAGACAGAAAAAGAGAATTTAAAATTGTAAAGAAATTCTAATCAACCTTCTACACTCCAAGTTCAAATTATTACTCCGTCCGTCCCAAATTGTTGGTCTTGTTTTCCATTTTGGGATGTCCCAAAGTTTTTTCCTATTTCAAAGCCATTAATTTACTAAGTTTCCTATTATGCCCCTACCAAGCACAAGCACTTTGAAAGAGATTTTATTTATTTATTTTTTTTGACAAAACTTTGTTTAAGGGTAAATTTGGAAACTTCTATCTTTTTAATTAAGAGACAAGATAATAAATAATGTTCTCCAAAAGAGTTGGATTTTCTAAAAAGGACCACATAATTTGGGACAAAGGTAGTATTATTTTTTTTTTAATTTCTTTTAACCTGTTAGAAGAAGCAAAATATAGCAATGAGCCTTTGATGCTATGTTAGAAAAAGTAGAGATCTAACTCTTATATCATGTTAAAATAAAAAACAAATTAGGTTAAGAAGAAAGAATATAAGGAATTAACACAATTCAACCTTAGAGACCTACATCCACAACAAAAAGGCCCAAAATGACTACATAATTATTACTGAGCTCTATGGTTTTTTAGAAAAGGTAAGTACTTTCAGACCTATGGTGTTCGCTCATGATTGTTGCCCTTTATCTTCATGTTTTTTGGTGAAGATGGGGTTCGAACCCCAAATCTCTTATTCGATAATAAAAGGCTTTATCACTTGAGATAACTGGAACCCACTATTATTGAGCTCTATGTGTTACAATGAACCCATTGAATAATATATATATATATATATATATATATATATATATATATAGTAGGCTAAGTTTAGGACTAGCCCTAGGGTTACAATGAACTTGGACTAGGATTATACAATGAACCTTGGCAAGAATAATATATTGGGCTTGAACTTTTATATCTTTATTGTCTCACTTCAAACTCAATGTGAAAGCTACAAGACAACTGGTTTGGAAGTTTCGAGACAAATTGAGTTTGGAAGGAAGGTATGATATGTATTGGGAGAGCAAGTTGCCGGATGGTATCCAAAATCAAACAATGAAAGAGACCTTTAGTATCCTATTAGAAAGCGCTACATGACTTTAACCATATGCCTCCAATACAAAAATAGAGATTTCTTACCTATAAAAAAATAAATAGAAATTTCTAGAGTTACAAAGCGCTCTCAAAGCTTCAAGCTGAATTTCCATTTGCACACAATATTTACACTGTTTGTTCACAACAGGATGATAAGGGTTTATTTATCTATTATTTCACTACCTTCATTTGCACGTCTCCATCCTGGCTTTAACATAATACTTTTATTACTTGCAGGTGTTCTTTGTGGATTGTCTTTTACGTTTTATGAATTCAACTAAAATGTATACTTTTTATTTTTCTTTTCTTATTTCTGCAACAGTATGGACATATCATTAAGCTAGTTGGTAACTCATGCAATGCACAAAAAAAGTAACATATATTTTTTTTCTTTTTAATCTAAATATGAAATTTGATAAATATGATAGTTTTTTTTTTTAATATGGAAATATATATCTCAATATTAGGCATTTATTATCATAGTTTTTATATATAGAACTATATATTCGAGCATTTATAGAAAATATAATATGCCAAGATTTTAGTGGAGAGTTTAAATATATAACTTATTCAATTAAAAATATATACATGAGAATTATGATGTGTAAAATTGTGAGACCTCAAAAGTTTATATGGAAAAATATAAAAGGTCAACAAAAAGTAAAGCGTCTTTAGTTTTTTATAATATATTATAGATTATAAATTCTTAAGCTATCGTAGGATAAAACACTAAAGAAAATTGCAATAAAGAAACAAAGAAAAGGTATAAAACCTAGGAGTTGGCACCTAGGGTAAGCAACATATTTGATTCTTCAATAGACTGAATTAAACCTGCTACACATGATTCAAATATGTCACCCCTGCTATTTACAATGTGTTACTCTTGCTCCACAAATTTTGAAGCAGTAGTTGTTGGCGCTTGAACTTCTCTTTCAACACGGAAAAGTCTTTAAAAGCATTTGCTAGATTTGCTAAGGTTGGCTCTATGGCAAACTGTCCTAGAGTAGGTAGGCTTAAGACCAGAGGCTGCGCAACCAATCATATTGTGCTACTCATTGTTTGTTCCTTTACCTTAGACTGTCTCTCAAACTAGAAAAATCGTCCTGATGAGATTGTGATAGATATTTCTTCCAATAGTATTGAGCTAGATATTCCTCTTTGATTTTTTTTCTTCATTTCTTTCCACTCAATAATGGCAGGCTTGTACAATATAAGACGAAGGTTCTCACTGTTTTTTTTATTAATACATAGCTCTACCGATGAGTTTCATCTTGGCAAACCTTATCTAATAAACCTTCTTGTTTAAAGAATTGGTCTATCTCATGTAACCATATGTTGAAAATCCATGGGTCTTGATAACCACCAAACGTAGGTGCCTCTAATATCACCATGATTCAGTAGAATAAAATTTCAATAAATAATTGAAACAAGAACTTAGATTCATGAACTACACTACAGACTCTATCATAGTTTTAAAAACCAGAAACCGGGACCAAAAACAATTCTTTGACCGTACTGGTTTTTAAGACCTTGGAGTCGCTATTGCAGTTCATGGCTTGCACTTCACAAGTTACTGGCTTTGTATTATCTAAATACCCAGGAAGAGCCCACTGTTTAACTTCGTGGGTAGGGGTGGAGCTAGAATTTTTTGTTTGGGGGGACAAATTTTGGTATTAATATATTAGTTTCAAATCAAGATAAATTATCATACACATGAGTAAACGTACATACACAAATATAAACATTAATATTTTGATACTAGGGTATGTCATAATTTATAAATATATTGTATATAAAATTAACAACTTTCAAATATATATATTCGCAAGATAAATTTTTAGGGAAACTTATTATCTTTTAAACTCCAATAAGTATACAAAAGCTGTCTAGTCTGATATTAAATATGTATAAAAAATGAATTAGAGAAAACAAAAACTACCTTGTCTCTATAACTACTAGATCAATTGACAAATTCTATTGATTTTTAAGAGCATTATTGGACTAACTCAAACATTTGAGAGGACCAACTTCTATTTTTGTAGCTAAATATTTAAAGTTTTAATACTTATATATAATATAAATTTTTCTTTTTAAATTTTGGAGCCATGCTATAGCTCCGCCCCTGTATCGTGGGTCAGACCACATGTCGATTGGGCCTATACTCCAAAATTCGAACCATACAGCTTTGGGCCTTCAAAACCCCACCACCATCACTTAGCCGGGAAAAAAAAAAAAACCTAAATTACCCACACTGTTGATAGCCACGTCCAACCTTTATTGCCATAGCTAAAACAACCAACTCGTCAACTGGAAATGGAATCTAAGAAAGGAAAAAAAAGAACACGTAAAAGGTGTTTATTTCTTTGTCTTCATATACTTGCTATGGTACGGGGGAATCGAGTCAAAATGTACCACTAATGAATTTTCAATAGCAGATATATCTGAATCCTTATCAGACTAAAATGATTACCATTATCCATATAAAACCTATAGCAATTCATACAAGATAAATCTTCTAATTGATAATTGGGCCAAAAAATGTTTGGAGTTGAGATCAAGCAAGATAGAAAACCTACGAGTCAACACCTAAGGTTGGTTGGAGGAAACACTAGACCATTTAAAAGAATTCTCAAGGAAATTTTACTAATAAAGCCAAACTATGAAGTTTGGAGTACAATGGTGTGATTATATAGACTAATATAACTTAACTAAATCCAATTGACTTACAGAAACCCAATTATCGAATTACAAAATATGACTTCGACTCTAAGAAATTAAACAAAATACTAATAAGCTAATTAAATAAGAACTAATATAAGAGCCAACTTACCAATAAAAAACAATTGAATTCCAAAAGTAAATAAAACCAAGTTAAAAGATAAAATCCCACATAATGAGTTCACACATATATGCTTTATATTCTTATGTACAAACTAATGATCTTCCAATTCATATTTGCCCGCAGTTCAGAATATCAAGTTTTATACTTATGTAGTTCTTATTTCTACCAAAAATGACTTAAATTCTCAAGCTGAGAAATGAATGGTCTTTGGACCAATATGGCAAGCCCCCTTAACAAGTGGTGGAGCGATATCAGTTCCAGTCCCATGAAGGAATGTCAGTCCTATTGTGTGTTTGTATGAAACTTAGAAACCATTTGTACTATCCAAATAATACATACAGCATTACATCAATCGCACACAAGCAATGTTCAGTTATTTTTAAGAAAACATAGTTGTGTCAAACATATTCTTCTCCCACTTTATCACATTATAAGGCTACAGAAAACATGATAATTGTGTCAAACATGTTCTTCTCCCACTTCATCGCATTATCAACTACAACAGATGAGGACATAGAAATTGTGAAAAATAAACTGACCTTGAGGAGTTCAGATGACCGGAAGCCACCAATCCACATAAAACACCGCTCCGCTGGAGTCTTCCACATTCCTGATAATATGTGGAAAACATCAGCCTTTGCTGCAATGCCTTTCAGCCTGAAAATGTCATCAAAGTGTGCTGTAACATTGTCAACTATAGTGCGAAGCTCTGTGTCGCCAGCATGTGAGTTGACTGCAGCCCCGAGCTCACTTATATGCCTGTTGTGCTCCTCAAGCCACCGTGCATACTCTACATCAAATGCCAAGGCACCTATAGAAACACGCAATCAAGAAGACAAATTTTAACCATAAAAGATCTGCTTCACGGAACTATAATCTGAGCTTTTTTTATATAATTACCGCACCATAAAGTTCTTTGTCAGAAAAGCCAATGCAAACAAATAATTAACAAAATAAAATTCCATAACCACCACCCAACCCAAGATACTGTTTATGTGCACCTTAGTGAAAGCCAAAAAATGCTGAAGGATACTTGCCTTCAGGCACGAACTTGTCAGTACATACCTCATCGGAATTTATGCATATGGAAAAAGCCGATAACAGTTTGTAGGTGGGCCTGTTCAAGTTGGGTCCAAGAACACTCAACCCATCTTACATACCTTTTTTTAGAGACCCTCTTATATAGTAGATTTTGATATCTAACCACAATTTAATAATTACACAAAACATGTAACATAACCATTATTATTAATAAAGAGCAACAAAATTATATTCCAAGTCATTTGACTGAGACTCAAATCATAAAATGCATTTATTATAAAAAGAGAGAAATTTGGGACTCTATTCTTATCGCCCATAAATGTGTATATAGTAGACTAACATTTAGTATTCCAAAATGTTATGTAAATTGGACCTTGGAGAAGCATACAACCATGTCAAGTTAGAAATTTCTTATACATGTTGGAATTATGTGGTTTTTGGGCCCGAGGGAGAAGGTGGATCTACTTTAGCATTTATTATTAGATTCTCTATTCTTGTTGATGGTAGTCTAGTGGATTCTTTGCCAGTTTATGGAGCCAACATCAAGGAGATCCTTTTATTTGTGATTTTAATGGATGCCTTCCTTAAAATTTGAGGTTAATTAATTACATTTTACCACTTCACATTTGATTCGTTTTCATATTGGCCTTTAATGTTTCAAAATTTTCAGTTTGACCCTCCACATTTAATGTAGTTTTCTATGTTCACTTTGGCAATTCATGAAAATGAAAATTTTGAAACATAAAATATGAAAACAGCCCCCAAAATTTAAGAGCCAAAAGTGTACTTTAGTCTTATATTAATGGGTTATTAGCATCATGGGGAGGGGTGGTGATGCAGGAAAAATGAAAGAGATAAAGGGAAAAAGATCATGAAAAAAGGAAAAAACCTACACTTCACCATCTAGAATCTGCCTAAAAACCCTAGGCATCACCGCCAAACAAAGAGAAAACATTCTCTAATCATAAAATTTCTTTTCAAATTGTACCGCTTTCACAATTACAAAAGCCACAATTTTAATAGGGCTAAATTCTAATCATGCCACAATTAAAGCCCTTAATATCCTCAATAACAAAAAAGATCAAATTCAATATATATATATATATATATATATATATATATATATATATATATATATATATATATATATATATATATATATACTCGATAATGTAGGGAACTATTGGTAAAACCTACAAGCAACTGACTCCACTTGCCAAAACTAGTTATCAAGCAACCTAGGGGCATTCACCCCTGACTGGTTAAGGGGGAAAAAAACTAGTTCAAAATCACAATAAAGACCAAATTCAAAATTCAAATTCAAAAAATAAAAAATTAGTTAAAAATTCAAAAATAAAATTTGAAATAATAAATACTGAATTTATTTTGGTGCTTCTTGCATCAAAAGACAAACACAATGACATCGAGATGGATGTTTAGAGAATTTCCCTGGGACAGAATTAGTTCTCCAACTTTCGGCCTTTGGAGCACACCCCAATTAGGTCCAACATAAATGAATCTACATGTCAAGTTGATTTCAAGTAGACATGGCAATACGGATCAAAATTTTTTGACCCGACCTAACCTGATCCAAAAAATACCTGACTCGAATCCGATTTTTTTGACCCGAAGTAAAAACAAGTTGACCAGTGGCCCGACCCTATTTTTTGCGGGTCAACCCGACCCGACCCAGATAACCTGTGACCCGACCTGTTAAAAAAAATTCACTAAAAAAATATTTAAACTACGTCCTGATACTAGGTACATAAAGCATAAAGTACCAAAACTAATAGTCAAAATATTATAGATATAAAGTTATAAACAAGTAAAACTGTTGTCAAGACATGACATGAGAGAATGACTATTTGAGCTTTTTTTTTTTTTTTTTTTTTTTGCTGAAGACTATTTGAGCTTCATCAGTCATCACAACCAATAAGAGCTAAAGTTTCACAAATCACGGACATGACATGAGAGAAGAGACAAGACAACACAAGGCTGTCAAGACAACCATTAAATATATATATATATATATATATATATATATATATATATATATATATATATATATATATATCATTCAATACTAGCTGTAGTCCATTGTCCAAAGCCAAAGGCACAATGCACAAACCTGAAAGTTGAAATGTGACAAACCAAACCACAAAGGGCCCCAAAGCTTACTCAGTTCAGTTCCTCTACTCTTTCTCTTGCCGTCTTGCGCCTCTGCCCTTCTTCACACATTCCACACTTTTTTAGTTTCACACAGAGCAGTCAAAGCTTGCGTCTCTGCCTTTCCTCACACATTCCACACTTAAGAAGACTGATAACTTGCTACTTTGCTGCCTTACTTGTTTTGTTTGTTTTAAGATCTATCTCTTTATGAAGATGTAAACTTGTAATTATATGCATTTTGACAGTGAACTATTAACATTGAAGACTTTTTCCATCATAAATTTATGATTATAAATAATTTTTGTCATGCTCAAAACTGTCAGAATTGGAAGGATATTAACAAGTGGCATTAAGTGCAATTCATTTGCTTAATTGATTTTATTCATTCTCTCTAAACAGGTTGTCATTGATTTTTTTTTTTGAAATTGAAAAAAAAAAAAAAAAAAAAAAACTTGTTTGAAAAATACGGGTCAACCTGACCAACCCGACCCGACCTGACCTGAAACCCGATTGACCTGACCCAAGTTGCTCGTTTTGCCACGTCTAATTTCAAGTAGGCAAGCTAGCAAACTATTAGATTTAAAAAAAAAAAAATTTAAAAATTTTAAAAAAATTTCAATGCAGGTTTGAGTTGTCATGTAGTTTAGCAAACAAACATGAATGCACTACAAAAACACCTTGGCATGTTTAAAACCCTTGATGGGTTAAGATAAGCAACCCACTTGAGGTGTCCACATCAAATTGTACATTGAGGTTGCTTGCGCAACTAAGAATTTAAGGTAATCATATTATATATATAATAAAAGTTGGGTTTAGATGCCGTGGTTGCGCCCCGTGGCTTCACCAAATTGCAGTAATTTTATTAAATTTTTAGATTTTTAAAGAACTAAAAAAGAATAGTATACTACCAAGACTCTAATTTATTCTTATCATTAAATAAAATTAGATTAACATTATTTTTTATTTGTTAGGATATATTTCTTAAATTAAGGGATAATATTTAACATACAAAAATTTAATTTAGATAATATTTATCATCTAATTAACTTTATTTTTTATTTGTTAGGATATATTTCTTAAATTAGGGGATAATATTTAACATATAAAAATTTAATTTAGATAATATTTATCATTTAAATTTTCAAAAAAAAAAAATCTTCAAGAGGTGATTATATAAATCTATCCCAAGAAACAGTATATATCTCCAATAATTTGATAATCTCTATCTATCCCAAAAAACAGTATATATCTCCATTAATTTGATAATTTCTACGTTGATGATATTTAAATATATATATATATATATATATATATATATATATATATATATATATATATATCAAATTCCTTATAGCTATCAACCACATTCTCTTTCTCTCTCTCTCTCTTTTTTTTTTTTTTAATTTTTAATTTTTTATATGTTACGTAATGTTGAATCAACTCTTTTTTTTTTTTTTCATTCTATTCATATGACCTTTTTTTAAGTCCAATTTTTATGGGATACAAAAAAACACATTGATTAGATATCTTTAATTTCAATAAGATTTATATGAATTATATTTCAAATGGAACTCTACCAATATATATAACCCTATATATCCTTTTTGGAGTGAAGCTTATTTCAATATGTGAATGTCTAAATCCCATGACAATGCAGGTATTTATTATTTTCATTTTGTTTATTTTCTTTAGTGTTATTATTGGTTTTTTGTCTTCATGTGATTTTAATTAATGAATTCAAAACATTCGAAAACATTGTCAAGTTTCTAAAGGCTCCTTCTTCTTTTTTGTATTTTGTTTTTATTAAATTGATTAGGTTTTGTGTATTGCTTGCCTTTTGTTTAAACTAATTTTCTTAGATTTGATCTAATTTATATGCTTAGGGTTAGGGTCTTAGAATTAATGATTAAATATGGTTAGAATTGATAGATTAATTTTAACGATTTTCTAATTTGATTTTATGTTACATCAAATTATCAAGATTTTCTACACATATATTCTTGAATTATCAACTTTAATTTTAATTTATAATATTATCCATTTTGGAGTGAAGCTTATTTCAATATGTGAATCCTAAATCCCATGACAATGTAGGTATGCATTCTTTTTTTTTTTTTTTATTATTATTATTATTTTCATTTTGTTTATTTTCTTTAGTGTTATTATTGGTTTTTTGTCTTCATGTGATTTTAATTAATGAATTCAAAACATTCGAAAACATTGTCAAGTTTCTAAAGGCCCCTTCTTTATTTTTGTATTTTTTTTTTTATTAAATTGATTAGGTTTTGTTTATTGGTTGCCTTTTGTTCAAACTAATTTTCTTAGATTTGATCTAATTTATATGCTTAGGGTTAGGGTCTTAGAATTAATGATTAAATATGGTTAGAATTAATAGATTAATTTTAACAATTTTCTTATTTGATTTTTATGTTACATCAAATTATCAAGATGTTCTACACGTGTATTCTTGAATTTTCAACTTTAATTTTAATTTATAATATTATCAAGATTATATTAATTTTAGATTTATCAATTGTTTAGTATGTTTTTTTTTTTTTTAAAATAATTATCAATTTAAAATTCAATTTGGAATTATCAATTTAATTTAGTTTTAGGAAGAAATCTTACCCCTTATTTTAGTGAGATAATTATTTAAACTTGATAATTTTTTCTTTTATATTTATTGAATCTATTAAAATATATAATTATTTATACATTTATTTTATAAGGTTTTTCATAAAATTGTGCAATGCACAGGTCTATAACTAGTTTTATCATAAAACTCAGTAACTCGCATATTTTAGCTACAACCACGTGGTTACATTTTTAAGGACCTTAACGCGCAAAATAATAAGAATATGATTCTAAAGTTTTTAGAGACAATAATTATGTGATCAATTTTCCAAATCCAGGCACACAATCCATAAAGAATCAAAAGGAAAAAAAAGTTTAGATACCATTTCCGCTCATTGAATGGGATTGGTCTCCTGAGCTTGAAATGAATATGCCCTTGAAGAAAAAATATTATTAGAAACATAGGAACAATGTCCCAAGCCATCACATTGAATTGTCAAAAGGATAAAAGGAGTACTGCACTTAATTGAGGATAACGTTGTCAAACCAGCTGGCGGGCTCGCTGGAGCTCTTGCTCTAGTTGAGTTAGCTTTAGGCGGCTACTCTCAAGTTGTTGCACATATGCCTAAAAATTTAAGTAAAAACAAGTTGTTGCATCTTATACACAAACTATTATAAAATGAAGCAGCTTGCATTCCAGCATATGCAGCAATTATAATTGAAAGCACAGCAACATAACAATGACAACAATGTTCATGAAGAGAAAAGAATGGAAGACACAAAAGGGCCTACTTTTTTCCTTAATCGGCTTTTTCTAGCAGCTTCACGATTTTGAGCAAGCCGGCGTAAAGTCTGCAAAATTTTGATTTGAAATTTTCTAAATATATATTGTTTGAATCATATTGATCTGAAATTATCTGAGTATACATTGTTTAAATTATATTACCTTTAGATCCCCTGATTTCTCTTTTGATTTGTCACTGGAATCAGAAGCCGCAACAGCAGCCAATTGACCCCTTTCATGCTGCACAAAGACAAGGAAGGCACAAACTTAAAGTCACTGACAAAGAGCAGCTAGGCTTTCCAATGAAAAAAAAAAAAGTTCTAACATGCAATTTTCCTATCTTTTCGAAAACAAAGATAGTTCTCATTAAAGAATTATTATCATATGGATCTAATGAAATGGCATGTTACTTTTTAGCATCAAGTAAAATCATTGTTTAGAAAACTTTTTTTTCCCCCCTTTTTTAAGAAAGAAACAGTGCCAGCTCAATGGTATAAGCCACTGATGCGTTGTCTAAGGCCCCAAGTAAAAAAAGGCCCTCAAATTTTAATCAATAGTATTAATTAAGCCAAAATATTAACCAATAAATAAAATAATATTTTTTATGAAATGAAAAAAAAAAAAAAACAAAAAAAAAAACAAAACAAAAAAGAGAAAGAAATGTTACGTCCACATTTTTCACAACACTTTTATAACAAAACCTAAATAGCAGGTTGTTACAGGCTGTTATTAATAGCAAAAACATAATTTTAGTGGTAAGTTCAAATAGAAAACAAGAAACAGCTTAACAGCTAAGATTTGTTATGAAAAATATTGTAAATGTAGCACTTTTCCCAAAAAAAAAAAAAAAAGCGATACACACAAAAATTCACAACATTTTTCACAATAGTTGAGTTAACAAATTTTTACTAGATTTCCTCTAAGTTCATTACTAACATCACTCTTTTACTTACCACTATTAATTTGCCACATCAACAAATATAAAAATTTTTGTCAAATTTTTAGTGTTTATAAATTTTCTATATATATATATATATATATATATACAAAATCTACGTGTTTCATGTAGGGCTGTCCAACCAGACCTGGTACCTGACTAACTCGCCCAACCCGGCCGACCTGAAGCCAGTGACGGTTGGCGGCGGGCTTTTGTCCCCAAAATCCGATACCGGCGGGTCGGTTGATGAATTTGAGCACAAAAATCCAATCCCCAACCAATCCCACCGTATTTACACCAGAAAAGTAGTTGTTCTCCATCGATGGGTGTGCTTCTCCGATGTTTTAGTCCGATTAGTCGAGATTTGGGCTTATCTCTGCAAGATCCACCGAGATCTTATTAAGATCTTGCGAGATCTCGTCAAGATCCGCCAATATCTCTTCGAGATCCCGCAAGATCTCGGCAGATTCGGCCCAATCTCGACCAAAATCTGGCATTGTTTCGAAAGTTTCAACTCCGATCGGTATCCGACGAGTTCCGACCACCTGAACCGACTCTCTTCACTGGTCGGTGGCGGGTCCAGAAATGAGAGACCCGAACAGATCAGGTCAGTTCTGGGTTGGGCACAAACCCGACCAGTGGACAGGCCTAGTTTCATGTTAATTATTAGTAATTTTGCATATAATAAGAATAAATTTTCGCCTTAGGCCTCTAAATGCATCAAGTCGCCCCTAAAAAGAAAGATGTTAATTAGAACTGGTTGTATTATGTAGGCATAGTGATAAAGTGATTCTTTATATTGATGATTCAATTGCTTCCCTAGTACAGAAAGTCAATTCCTTAAATGGAAGGGCAATGATTTTCAAAATCTAGGTATTTGGCTTTCTTTTGATCTACTGCAATATCATATACTATTTTTTTTTTTTTTTTTTTTTTTGAGAATCGCAATATCATATACTAATACTGTGATTTCCTACCCAATGTTTCCATAATTAATGCATTGGTGGTGCACATCGACCAAGAGTCAAATAAGAACGTAGCACAACATCATATAAGATGTCTAAGCGATGTGACCTTATGTTAATGTTCATCTATATATTACTAAAAGCTGAAGCGTAGCGTTTAATGTTGCTGCTCTCACGTTGCGCCACATCAGCTGTCACCTAATTCTTTTTTTCCTTTTCTTTTTTAAAATATAATTTTTCTTACAATTTTAAAATGGTTTTTACAATTTTCGGCCCTATAAATTCAACCCATTACTTATTTATTTACTTCCACTATCACCGTATAATAAATTTGTATAATTAATTCAGCCCACCTCTTATTTATTTAGTTCCACTGTCAAGCCCAACCCAAAACCTTTTCAGTTCAGTTTTAGGGTTTTGTGTGAGCATTTTCAGCTTAAAGGATTATAAAAAATAAACAAAATAAAAAACAAAAACAAAAACATTGAAGCTTTTCAAGCTTTAGGGTTTTTTTTTTTTTTTTTTTTTTTTAATTTTCTTATAATTGTTTTTAACATTTATTTTTTTAATATTTACACTTCTCCAACCTTTCTCTCTCCCTTACCATTTCATCTCCCCACTGCTTCTTCAATCTTTTCATCTCCCCACTACCCTCTACATTAATACCATTCTTCCTCTTTCCCTTCATCTTCCATTATTTTTGTCTCTTCTTATTCACACCCTCTTACTATAAATTTGTCACTATCTCTTCTATTCTACGCATAGTTTTCCTTCACCAAAAAAAAGGTTCCCTCTCTCTCTCTCTCTCTCTCTCTCTCTCTCTCTATAAATTTTTTGGTGGATTTTATTTTTTATTTTTCTTGCATCTCTAATTTAGGTTGATAATTTTTTATATTCTTTAAAACTCTATTTTGGGTAAATGCGAATTAGTTTTTTTTTTTTAAATTGTGATTTAGCTTTGTTTTTTAAAGTGTTGTTGTTGTTGTTGTTGTTGTTGTTGTTTTTTTATTTTTATTTTTTTTTATTTTTTTATTCTCTTTGATTGTTAAATGTTATCCTATTGCGTTCTAAAGAATTAAATATAGTATATAAAAATATAATATTATTCTATTACATAGCATGATTTGGATAATTTGGTATTTATTCTGTTACATAGCATGATTTTTTATAGTGCTCGATTTAGATGTTAAACTATGAGACTTTACTAATTTTTGTTTATTTTCTAATCCTTTGTAGTGGACAAAGTACTCTTAATAGTTGTATTAGAAGTACTCTATAATGCTATTTATTTAAAGAAAATCAAAGGTTAGCCAAACAAAAATAATCAGATAGGTGACAAATTTTAACTTTTGCAATTTTATTTTTATTATTATTATTTTATAACAATGCATGTATAGAAATTTAATTCTTAGATTTTGCTAATAATTGTTTATTTGATAATATGTTTTGGGCAGCCGAAATTATAATTTCTACAAAGAAAATAACCTTAATAGATTATCAAAAACAAAATTTTATCCTAATATTGGTTCAATTAATCATTATTAAGTTTTATTAATTTTTTTTAGTTTACATTTTTTGGTGTTTTGGATTGTTCCTATATTACATTTATGATTGTTCATATAATAAATAAAAATATAATTACGAAATAAATTACTCATTATTAGATTAGTTTAAATTGTAATTTTTTTTTTATAATAAAACCACCATAAAAATAATTATCATGCACAACGCGTGGGTTCGCGGCTAGTACTTATTAACAGCTAAGCCTTCGTTTGGATAGTGCTGAAAAGCACGCATCTGCGTTTCATTTTTATTTTTATTTATTTTTATTTTTTTTGAGAAGTGTGTTTCACGTGCACGTGCACGTGCACTATTCTCGGGACTCACAAACATCTTTTTTCAGTAAAATTTTCATTAAAAATGAGTCACACGGCATTATTCACACATTTAAAAATTATTTTGTCACAGTGTTTTCAGTTTTCAGCAAATAAGCGGTATCCAAACACACCCTAAATCTCTTTACCATCGTCAATAGATTTGCCCCCACCTAAAAAAAAAAAAAATTCAACTTTACTCTAATTTTTAAGTTATCAGACAATTGAAACCAATTTATTTACCATTCTGTTGACAACTTGACATTCAGAATATGTATTTAATGAACCATATGAGTCCAATACATCTTGTTCTGTTGTTCAATAAAAAGACATATATATATTGTTAATTATTAGAAAATTACTTGTGCACTACTAACTTCTTGTGGGTCTATAGTTTTCATTCCCATGTTTTAGACTTCAGTGAGACCTTTATATCCCCTTTTAGGAGTATTTTAATGATAGTTCTATAAAAGATATAAAATCAGATTTGGTATAACATAATATTGTTCGGTCTATCCCTATCATTTTGCTCTCATTTATATTTATATTATAAGAATAAAACATCACATTCTAAAAATTAAGTTGAAATCTTTAAAAGAGGACACAAACCAAAATCATTAAATTTTAAGTTCCCTTTCCCTCATCAAATATAGAAGTATAAAAGTGATAAAAGTAGTCCCATTGTTTTTTTGATTGAAAAAGTTGTCCCATTTAACTGACTATAAATCTAATTTCTCAGTTGCATTTATATAATAACAGGTGGTATCAACTACATGATATTCAACCTCAAGTTGATAAGAGAATATGACACTGGGATATATGTAGAAGGAAGCAGTGTCACAAAGCTTATGAGAAACACATCTAAAAGTTATGCTCATTCCGAATATGTATTCCGAGATGTTTTTTTCCATGTTCAATTTTTTTATCCATAAGACTCCAAATTTGAAAAATACTGAATGCGTTTATTAGCTCTATGTATGAATGTCATATTCATACTAGTTTATCTTCTTGATAATCTATACCTTTCTCGGCCTTTTGGCTAAGATCAAGTATAGCATCTGTTCTTATCAGTTTAATATCTTCTTGATAATCTAATAGTTACTTTCTCTGAACTAGCTAGAAACAAGTTATAGTTAGTATAAATATTTTACAATATCACGCCACCTGATAATAATTTACATACAAGTCCTTCTTTTACTAATTTAATACAGAATAACAAACCAACAGAATATGGTTGTAACATAAGCTATTGTGCATATCTTTGTCCAGGAAAGCATTTATCATTTTGATGAAACCCAACAATAGTCCAACTTCCCAAGCACTTGAAATATTTCAAAATACAAAATTGAATTTCCATTAAAACCACACGATACAACCAACCTATGAAATTATCATATCCAATGAAATTGTGCACAGAAACATATTTACATGTTGAATATGAATAAAGAAAATCCAAACACCTAAAAGGAACTCTTTCACGAATATATAATTTGATTATGGTATACAAATTGATTACTGTAACCTACATTACAAATACTATCCTATTTTCCTTCCTAGTTCTATTAAACATCTAACATAATCAGATTATTGGATCTATAGTTTAAACATAAGAAATGAGAATAAACGACCTAGGTAAACATATTTGACACTAGAAGTGCAGTTGGAGACCATATCAACAACAAAGAGAATCTGCAACTTACAATTCGATGATCAATGTTACTAATGCACGACAACCCTATCTCAAAAGGAATTTAGGCTTTAAGATCGACAGCAATCCACTAAATGGTGAATCATATGACTGATCCTTTATAAACTCTATTGATGGGGCAAAAAATAGTATGACGTTGGGCCTGACAGATCCGAGCCCATGGGCCGACAATATGGGAGAACCTAGGGCCTGGCATAACTTAAAATACTTGTGGCATACACTTGGAATCCGAAAGAATCCTAAAGGAAATCAGAATACTAGTGCGAGTGTAATTCTAGAAGATACGCGTTTGATGAAAAACCCACTCTACAAGGAAATGTTTGCTCATCACGTTTTGGATTGCTCAAGCAGAGTCCTACAAGGAAAAGACTTCAAGTTTAAGGAAGAGAGGCCAACCTCATACTACTATAAAAGCCCCAATACCCTCACAAATCGAGGTACGCATAATTTACCCTCTCTAGCACTCTAGAGTTGTGAGAATAATTCTAACTTGACCTTCGGAGGGTATTTGGCCGGCACCACACCGATGCTCTCAAAGGTCTTTCGTTATTTTGTTGTGCAGGTCCACTTTGAGTCGCGCGTGCTGTGTGACCTATTGGTGATATTTTCGGCATCATCAGTTGGCGCCGTTTGTGGGAAACGTAGCACATTATCGCTTCCCGGACAAAGGAGTTACATGGTACTCACTCGCTCAATGGCGACCACTAACGACGTTCAAGAAGAAGAAGCCCCCACGACTGCACTTGAGAAGCAGGTCAAGACGCTCGCCACAGCCATGGAGCGCCTAACCAAACAAAACCGCGACCTGGAAGAGCAGTTGAACCAGAAAAACACGGCACCCAATAACCAAGGAGTGGATCAAGAAGAAAACAGCGCTGAAAGGAGGAATCAAGAGGGACCACAGGCTAGCAACGCCCTAAGCAGACCAGAGTGACGGGACACGAGACTTCCATCTCTTGCGGACACGGCTCCGCCACCTATTATCGCGGAGATGCAGGCGATAAAGGAACAGATGGAAATAATGATGAACGCTCTCAAGGGATGAGTGTCCAGTGACCTTGACGACCTTGTCAACAGGACCGACTTGCCCTTTACCACCACCGTCAACTCCTTCCCCCTACCGAGTAAGTTCCGCATGCCGCATATGGATAGTTATGACGGGGTCAAGGACCCTCTAGACCACCTAGAGACCTTTAAGACCTTGATGCACCTTCAAGGAGTGGCAGACGCAATTATGTGCAGGGCCTTCCCTACAATGCTAAAGGGTGCGGCAAGGATTTGGTTCAGCCGACTAGCACCAAACTCAATCGACACCTTCAAGGAGCTAAGCGCTCAATTTACTACGCACTTTATCGGAGGACATCGGTACAAGAAGTCTACAGCTTGCTTAATGAATATCAAGCAGCGAGAGGAGGAAACGTTAAGGGCCTACATATCCCGCTTCAATAAGGAGGCGCTTTCGATCGACGAAGCCGACGACAAGATACTTGTAGCAGCATTCACGAATGGGTTGAAGGGGGGTAAGTTTTTGTTCTCCCTGTACAAAAATGACCCGAAGACCATGTTAGAGGTGCTTTACAGGGCCACCAAGTACATGAACGCTGAAGACGCGTTGTTGGCCCGAGAAGAGAGGCCCAAGAAAAGAGAAAGGTAAGAAGACACCCGACAGAACCAGGGCCGGAAGAAAGGAAGGGTAGGAGACTGTAGGGAGGAGAGATGCCCCAAACCCATGGGGGGAAGATTCACAAGTTTCACCCCATTAAGCGCCCCAATAGATCAAGTCCTGATGCAAATCAAGGACGAAGGGGCCCTGACGTTCCCTGGAAAGTTGAAGAGTGATCCCAACAAACGATCTAGGAATAAATATTGCCGCTTCCACCGTGACCATGGTCACGACACAGCCGATTGCTACGACTTGAAGCAGCAGATTAAAGCCCTTATCAGACAAGAAAAACTGCAAAAGTTCGTCAGCAAGGAGAGAATAGATCCACCCCCACAAGAACAACACACTCGACGAGAGAATGAGCGACCAAGACCCCCCATAGGGGACATAAGGATGATAGTCGGAGGAACCGCTGTATCCGGGTCTTCAAAAAAGGCTCGCAAAACTTACCTCAAGATGGTACAAAGTGTTCAGCTGATGGGCACCGTGCCGAAGATAGCAAGAAGAGAAGGCCCCGTTATCGGGTTCTCAGAAGAAGATGCATGACGCCTACACCATCCACATGACGATGTGCTCGTCGTCAGCATGCGGGTAGGAGATTACAACATGCACCGGGTGTTAGTCGACAATGGCAGCTCAGCAGATATCCTATATTATCCGGCGTTCCAGCAAATAAGGATTGATAATGAGCGATTAATTCCGACGAACGCCCCGCTCGTTGGTTTCGGAGGAAGCCGGGTATTCCCTCTGGGCACGGTCACATTATCTGTAACGGTAGGTGATTACCCCCAGCAAATCACCAAGGACATAACATTCCTAGTGGTCAATTGCTCGTCTGCCTACAACGCTATCTTTAGACGACCCACGCTCAACTCGTGGAAGGCGGTAACCTCAACCTACCACTTGATGATCAAATTCCCTACAGATTATGGAATGGGAGAGCTACGCGGAAGTCAAATGGCTGCACGGGAATGCTATGTAGCCATGATGGAGATAGAAGACCAGGTCCAAGCCTTGAACATAGAAGAGCACCGAACGATGACGGAACCAATAGAGAAACTAGAGGAGATAACTCTTGACCGATCCAATCCTGACCGAACAACCAAAATCGGAACGCTCGCTAACCACGCAATCCGTCAAGAGCTCATAACTTTCCTTAGGAGCAATCAAGACGTGTTCGCCTAGAGTCATGACGACATGCCAGGAATAGACCCTTCGGTCATGGTACATAGGTTGAATGTGTCGCCATCCTTTTCACTCGTCCAATAGAAGAAGAGAGTGTTCACTCCAGAATGAGACCAAACAATAGCGGAAGAAGTCCGCAAACTACAAGAGGTAAGCTTCATTAGGGAAGTCTACTACCCTGATTGGCTGGCAAATGTAGTAATGGTTAAAAAAGCAAAACGGCAAGTGGCGGATGTGCGTGGACTTCACCGATCTTAACAAAGCATGTCCTAAAGATAGCTATCCCCTTCTAAGGGTCGACGTCCTAGTAGACTCGACGGCTCAACACCAGCTACTAAGCTTCATGGACGCTCTCTCAGGTTATAACCAGATCCGAATGCACGAAGCTGATAAGGAGAAGACTTCGTTCGTAACCAGTCAAGGCCTGTTCTGCTACAAAGTAATTCTATTCGGCCTAAAAAACGCGAGCGCAATGTACCAAAGGCTGATGAACAAGATGGTTGCGCAGCAAATCGGGAGAAATGTCTAGGTCTATGTCGATGACATGCTAGTGAAGAGCCGAAGGGAGGAAGATCACCTGGAAGACCTTAGAGAAACATTCAGCACGCTTCGCTCCTACAACATGAAGCTCAATCCAAGAAAGTGCGTCTTCGGGGTGACGGCGGGAAAATTCCTAGGATTCATGGTATCTCAAAGGGGAATTGAGGCCAACCCGGACAAAATCAGAGCCATAATGGAGATGGCTCCCCTGAGAAATGTGAAGGAAGTACAAAGCCTCAACGGCAAGATAGCGGCATTAAATAGATTTGTGTCGAGAGCCACAGACAAGTGCTTGCCCTTCTTTTGCACATTAAAGAAGTCTTTCGAGTGAACGGCCGAGTGTCAGCGAGCATTCGAGGAGTTAAAAGCCTATCTATCTTCACCACCGCTGCTGAGTCCTTTGCAACCAGGTGAAGAACTCTTCCTCTACCTGGCTGTATCCCCTACTGCAGTCAGCGCGGCCTTAATCAGAGAAGAGGATAGGGTGCAGAAGCTTGTATACTATGCCAGTCGAGCACTCCGCGGTACCGAAGAAAGATACCCACCTATGGAGAAACTTGCCTTTGCATTAGTTACGGCGGCTCGCAAGCTCAAGCCATACTTTCAAGCCCATACGGTGAACGTCATGACCGACAAGCCCTTGCGACGGGTGATGAGCAATCCTGAAGCTGCAGGTCGACTGACGTTGTGGGCCATAGAGTTGAGCGGATTTGATATCAGGTACCGCCCACGGACCGCCATCAAAGGACAGATCGTAGCCGACTTCATAGCAGAATTTACTCATGATGAAAACAAGGGGGCAGAAGAGTCCCCTCAGTGGAGCATATATACTGACGGATCATACAATAGACGAGCCGGGGGGGCTGGCATTGTGCTGCTATCACCCGAAGGAGACAAGGTTGAATGTATGGTCCGTCTTGACTTCCCTACCACCAACAATGAAGCAGAGTACGAAGCATTAGTAGCAGGCCTTGACCTCGCCAAAGCTGCAGGAGCCACAAGCGTAATCATTTACTGCGATTCTCAGGTCGTAGCCAATCAAGTGAACGGAGACTATGAATGCAAGGGTGAAAGGATGAAAAGATACCTTGATCAAGTAAGGGCAAGACTTGACGACCTAGAAGCCAAAATCATCCAAATCCCCAGAGGAGAGAATGAGCACGCCGACCATCTAGCCAAGACCGCTTCAACAGAGCATATGATAACCCCCGGTAACGTACTCTCTTTCGTTCAACTTTCTCCACTAATAGATTCCGGTAACATGCAGGAGATAGGCTCCGAAAACACCTGGACCACACCGTTAGTTTCATACTTAAAAAATGGGGTCTTACCAGACGAGAAGGAGGCCGCAAGAAAACTAAAGGTCTAGGCGGCAAGGTTCGTCTTGATAAAAGACGTCCTATACAAAAGAGGCTTCTCCCGTCCATATCTGAGATGCTTAGGTGCCGAAGAAGCAGACTACGTGATGAGGGAGGTACACGAGGGAATCTGCGGAAACCATTCAGGGTTGAGGTCGTTGGTACACAAGCTGGTGCGAGCTGGGTATTACTGGCCAACAATGCAGAAGGATGCCGAGGCTTATGTTAAAAGCTGTGACAAATGCCAAAGATTCAGCAATATTATCAGGCAACCAACCGAAGAATTGACCCCGATGACGGCTCCATGGTCGTTCGCTCAGTGGGGACTAGACATTATGGGACCTTTCCCTACAGCGATATGACAGCTGAAGTTCCTAGTAGTGGGTATTGACTACTTTACAAAATGGGTAGAAGCGGAAGCTTTGGCCACCATTACAGAGAAGAACATACGAAGTTTTGTCTGGAGGAACATCATATGTAGGTTTGGTATACCTAGAGTCCTTGTCTCGGATAACGGGAGGCAGTTCGACAATGACAACTTTCGGGATTTTTGCTCACAGCTAGGGATAAAGAACCACTACTCATCCCCCGCCCACCCTCAGGCTAATGGCCAGGTTGAAGTCACGAACCGATCCTTACTTAAGATTATCAAGACTCGGCTCGAGGGGGCAAAGAGCATATGGCCTGAAGAATTACCAAGCATACTGTGGGCATACAGGACGACGGCAAGGGCCTCCACAGGAGAGACACCATTCCGACTTGCGTACGGGAGCGAAGCGGTCATCCCGGCCGAAGTTGGGCTCACGAGTTACAGGGTGCACAACTATGACGAGAACAAGAATGACGAGGCAATGCGGCTACAGCTGGACCTAGTAGACGAGATTAGGACGGCAGCAGAACAAAGGCTCGCTAGATACTAGGACCGCATGGCCAAACACTACAACTCTCGAGTCCAACACAGAGACTTCCAAGTTGGAGACCTCGTACTCAGAATGGTCATGGGCGCCGCTAGAGACCCTACACAAGGGAAGCTCGGCCCCAATTGGGAAGGACCTTACCGAGTTACATCATGGCAAAGGAAAGGCACCTACCACCTGGAGACAATAGACGGACAGAAGCTGCCACATCCATGGAACGTCGTGCACTTGAGAAAGTACTACCAGTAGTAGTGATACGGCAAACAGCAACGATCCCAATTGCCCAGTTCATTTAAACTTAACTACAATTATTAGCTTTTCTTCAACTATTTTTGCTACAATCTTCTTGCGCCTTTTTAAGCCCAAAGGGGCAGGTGCTTTTCCCTACAAATGCATTTTCTTTTAACAATAATCAGATACAGCTTTGATTTTCTACATGGATTTTTTGTTATATGTTACAAAGAGTCCACAAAGTGGACGGATCATCCCAAGAGGATGGAAATATTAGTCCAAAATGGACGGATACAGAACAAGTCCACAAAGTGGACGGATCATCCCAAGAGGATGAAAGTTTGAAGTCCAAAATGGACGGATACAGAACAAGTCCACAAAGTGGACAGATCATCCCAAGAGGATGAAAATTTGAAGTCCAAAATGGACGAATACAGAACAAGTCCAAAAAGTGGACAAATCATCCCAAGAGGATGAAAATTTGAAGTCCAAAATGGACGGATACGAAACAAATCCACAAAGTGGACGGATCATCCCAGGAGGACAAAAGTTCAAAGTCCTCATAGTGGACGGATCACTCGTTGTATGTGAATACCTCACACAAATTGTACAGATCGCCGATAGGGTACGAATATTTAGTCTTTCCTGCATGGTTAGAAAATTCAGTCCCCAAAGTGGACGGATCACCCATAGGGTGAAAATATTCTATCAACAATGCAGACGGACCAAACGTAAGATGTATATAATCGTAAGTTCACAAGATGGACGGACTGTCTATAGACTCGAAATCCTCAGCATTAACAAATCATCTCAGACGGGTGACAGCGAAAGTCCATAAAAACCCGTCAAAATTCACGGATCACCAAACTTGGTGAAAATTTCGAAATGATAGAGGGGTAAAATTCATGGACGGACATTCATGCAATGTTCAAATAAAAAGAAATAGTAAAACAATCATAAAAATTAAGGAATAAAACATTGACGGATAAAAACCCTTGAAGGGTAATTATTTAATATACAAAATGGACAGTGTTCTCAAAAATTGACGGATAAATTAAATTTTGGGGTCGGCATCTTGGGGATTCTTCTCCGGAGCTGACTCTCCGTCTCCTTGAGCAGCATTCTCCTCAAACAGATCATCCGTGTTCTCCGAGGCAACGGGCAAAACGGACGTCTGAGCCTGATCTTCAACAGTTACCATGGGCACATCTAGGTCAGGATAGGCTTTCTTAACTTGACGGAGGGCATCGTCAAAATCTTGAAGGAATGACTCTCCTAGCTCAGCCAATAAAGCGTCGGAGTCACGGTATTGACGGACCGCTGTCTCGTTAGCCTGACGGAGCCTTTTCTTCAAGTCTTGTATTTCCTTATCTTTATCCGCCAAGGCTTTCTCGGCCTCATCCGTCTTCTGCTCCAGCTCCTTCCTTACCTGTTCAGACAGGTCAAACATCTTCTCTATAGTGGATTTCTACTTGTTAAGATGACCCAGCTCTTCCTTCGTCTGCTCTGCCTTGGCTCGCACCCGTTCCAGAGCCGCTTCACGGTTAGGGCAGCGATCCATTAGGCCCTTCATCATGACAAGGGACTGGAACAAACAAGTTAAGAAGAATGTTAGACCAAAAATCAGTTTGAATGGACGGGCAAAAGTTGACGGACAATATTACCTGTGCTACAGCAAAGAGACCCGTCTCCCCCATTGCCTCCGTCGAATGATTGCCCAAATCCTCGTAGTCCTCCGGCGAAATAATAGAAGAAATCTTCTCCAGGGCAAATTTGGAGTCATCTCGAAGGAGAGGTGGAGGCTTCTCCTAGCTGGTGGACGGGGCCTTCATCAAGCCCTTGCCTACCCCATGCCTTATTGGGGTGACGGCCTTCACACCAGCAGCCATTAACCCCAAGACGGGTTCCAGTGAGACTTTCTGTTGTTTAAGTGGACGGTCAGATTTGGACGAATGCTTTCTTTTTATCGACGGAGCCGTCCCCATAGGAACCGGCTCGCCGAACTCCTTTCTCTTGGCAGCCTGTTGTTTTATCTGAGCCCTTCTCTTAGTATCGTCCATTTCTGAAAGAATAATTGGACGGATAAAGTAATTAATTAAATTGAAGACATTTTTGCGAATAAGGGTTGACGGACTTACGTCTATGAATTTGTTCACTATATTTGATAGCCTCAAGTGTAGGTTCAGGACCGTCATAGTACCAGTGTATGGTGTCTGGGTTTACCAACTTAGCCCAAGTCCTCTCCGTTGGCTTGGTCTTCTGAAAAATATTTTCAAGAAAACCAAATTCTTCGACGCTAATTTGAGGACACCGTCTACCTGAAAAAAAAAAAAAAAAAAAAAAATGATGACGGTCAAAAGGAAGATCATAATACACAGCGAAAGTAGAAAGCTTATAGATTAGGACGGGTGCATACGGGTTGGATCTAACACTCCCCAAGTTGTGTCAACGGGCATATAATCCGTCTCCCCTAGGAGACCCATCCATCCGTCGCCTTCTAAAAAGAAGTATCGACTCTTCCAGTTTCTATTTGAGTCAGGTGTTTCAAAGATGACCTTCAACAGTGGACTCCTACTGGCAAAGCTATATATCCCCTTTGACCTATCGATTTCGTCTGGACGGTAGCAATGAAGAAATTCACGCATCGTCAGCCTCCTGGCACCATCCGACATAGCACCATAGAGTATCTCCATTGCTATGAAGACCCTCCAGGCATTTGGGAATATCTGGGTGACAGACAAACTCAAATAATGTAGAAGTGCTCTATGCAGGGTACTTAAAGGAAACCTAAGTCCCGCCTTCAACATCTGTTCATATACTCCGACACCGTCTACCCCCTCATAATAACATTTCTCTGACACATAGGGTAGACGGATTGAAATGTAGTCTGGAATTTGAAAAATGGCCCTAAAGGTGCTGAAGTGTTTCTACTTGATGACGGATATGAATTTATGCACCGTCCACTCTAGTAACATGATGAACTCCCTAAGTCCATCAGCACCAATGACGGATCTTAATGGTTGATCCTCGCCGTCAACAGAAATATTCTCTAGCTCAGCCATCTCCATATCCTCATTTGTTGAGGGCGAGGAAGATGCGGACGGACTCCTCTCTTCGCCTGGACTCTCTTGGTCTTAATGACTGGACGGGTATACTTCCTCGTAATCCGCCCCCATCACAAACTACTGACTGATTACTTGACACACTAGACATTGCCTACTAGTGACGACAAAACCTAAGACTGATGGATCTAAAATGGTTGATGGGTGTGTATGGAAGTCTAACCAAATAAAAAGCACCAATGAAAGACTTGTAAAATCACAATAATTACTCACCAAGTCTCAGTTACTGAAGGTCGACAATTGTATAGATGACGGATACAGATATTCGACGGATGGCTCTCTGACAAATGGTGATGATTGCGCTCTGACAATGCGTTTTGACTGAGAAATGAAGAAATGAGAGAAGGGAGGTGTAGTATATATAGAAAAAATGCACGGAAGACGAAGCGACGCTTCAATCTGGGACAAAACCCAATCAAGCAATGACACGTGTCGTACCTCATAAATGCTTAACAACCTATCAGCGTACTTTCGCAGTTCATGTCCCCTTAAAGAGCCATCGACCTCAAGAGTCTTCAACCGTCAACATAAATAATCCTGGATTGTCATCCCCAATAAAAATTTAACCGTCATCCTGATGGTCCGACCCCCTAAGACATGACGGACCATAGGGTGAAGGGGGCAACTGATGGGGCAACAAATAGTATGATGTCGGGCCTAACGGATCCGAGCCCATGGGCCGACAATATGGGAGAACCTAGGGCCTGGCATAACTTAAAATACTTGTGGCATACACTTGAAATCCGAAAGAATCTTAAAGGAAATCAGAATACTAGTGCGAGTGTAATTCTAGAAGATACGCGTTTGATGAAAAACCCACTCTACAAGGAAATGTTTGCTCATCACGTTTTGGATTGCTCAAGCACAGTCCTACAAGGAAAAGATTTCGAGGTTAAGGAAGAGAGGCCAACCTAGTACTACTATAAAAGCCCCAATACCCTCACAAATCGAGGTACGCATAATTTACCCTTTCTAGCACTCTAGAGTTGTGAGAATAATTCTAACTTGACCTTCGGAGGGTATTTGGCCGGCACCACACCGGTGCTCTCAAAGGTCTTTCGTTATTTTGTTGTGCAGGTCCACTTTGAGTCGCGAGTGCTGTGTGACCTATTGGTGATATTTTCGGCATCATCATCTATGCTTAGTGATCATTTGATAGGATGGGTTGAGTCAGTCTTCAAAAGAACTTCATCAAGACAATTTTTGTGCTTCTCATTCTCGTGGCCGCGCAAGCCAAAGGGAACTGAAGGCTCAAAGACTAGAGAAATAGTCATTTACTGCAAGAAAAAGAGGAGCTGATTGCCTGGTTGTCAATATAAGGTGCATTTGTTGCAGTGTCTGTGGACTCAAATTATCAACCTGGTAATTATCAGAAAAGGGAAAGAATAAAACTGCCTCATCTACAATTACAAGCCCAAGTTAGAGCATTAGAACACCAAAAAACATCCCACATCAAATGTTCTAAATCCTAAACTTTTTAGCATGGATGAACAGTAGTCAGTACCTTTTCAATTTTGGAATAGTATGGACAAAAATGGTATAATTTTTTTTTTTTATTCTACCCTTTTTCCTCTCTCACCTGCTTTTTTCTCTCTCTCCCGTTCTTTTCTCTCACTCTCAGCCCCTCCTCTCTTCCTCTGTCACTCAGCCTCTCCTTGTCTCTCCTTTCTTCCTCTCTCACTTAGCCTCTCCTCTCTTCCTCTCCCAAATTGAAAACATTTGGTTCAAACACTTGGAGCCCAAGAAGAAAGCTAAAGAAAATCATTACTGGGGAATTGGATTCGATACCCCAAGAGCCCGAACTTGGGTAGTTTTCTTGCACAGTGCCTTGAGTGTGTACGGCCATGTGGTAGGAATAATAGTCCAATGATTGAGTCCTTAAAGAATCTAGAATAGATTTACTTGTGGGCATGTGATTCAATAGAAGTTATATTTGAACTTGAGGAACTAAATGTTGAGGAAAATCACATGGCATTAGTACTTGATCAGTTAAGGAAATTGAATCTATGTCAGTTAGATAAACTGATGCACGTATGGAAGCAGGGTCCAGAAAAAATTATGGGCTTTGGAAACCTGAGCTTGTTAATAGTTGAAAAATGTAA
Organism: Quercus tomentella; assembly: GCA_028535165.1. Classification (NCBI taxonomy): domain Eukaryota; kingdom Viridiplantae; phylum Streptophyta; class Magnoliopsida; order Fagales; family Fagaceae; genus Quercus; species Quercus tomentella. Next base: position 36,195,790 of record JAPQVY010000012.1, read on the forward strand.
CAATCTAACAAATCTGTTCTCACCATCCATAGCAAAATTGCTTGTGAAGAAATAAGAGTTGTTAACTGTGAAAAAATAGAATAAATCCTTGAAAGAGCAAGAGAAGAAGAGGAAGAAAAAGACGTTTTGTTCTACAAAGTGAATTCAATCTTGCTTAAGGTAAAACTTAAAAAAAAATATAAAAAAATAAAAAATAATTGCATGGAACTCGAGTTCAGGGAGCTCGAGTTCCATAAAAAACGCCACTATAGGGCTCCCTAAGGAGCAATCAAACTTAAAAAACTTGCATATTTTAAAACGCCACTATAGGGCTCCCTATGGAGCAATCAAGCTTAATAAAAACTTGCATGTTTTAAAACGCCACATAGGGCTTTAAAACGCTACTATAGAGCTTTAAAATGCCACTATAGGGCTCCCTATGGAGTGATCAAACTTAAAAAAAACTTACATGTTTTAAAACACCACATAGGGCTTTAAAAAATTGCATGGAACTCGAGTTCATGGAGCTCGAGTTTCAATAATTTTTATTTTTATTTTTAATTTTCAGTTTGTTATAACTTGATTTTGAGAAAATCGAGTTACAAAAGATGGGCATTTCCTTAATTAGTTTGGGAAATAGGGTAAAACGCTGTATATTTTGTGTGAAAAGGGCATTTGCCCATTTTGGCCTAAGGCACACTATTTGAAACACTAAAAATCAAGAGGCACAAACCATGAACTTAATCTAAACAAATGTAAGAGTGAGGAAGACATTTTGTCAAACACATAGTGTGCATGTTCCAAAATCAAAATGAAAAAAAATTATTCTGTAACCTGAATCAACCCAAAAATTACACCAAAGACAAACTATACACATTGCAATTGAACAAATGATCAATCAACTTAATTAAAAAGAATTGAGGATCTAACCAATTAACTACTTAGGAGGCACCAAAAACAACAAATTCAACTAATACCCAATTCCAGACCAAAGTACTTTCGTACTAAAAGAAATCACAACAGGAGATGTCCATATCCTTCTAACTTGAGCGGTTGAGTTGAGCCCCAATATTCGTCCTTGTTCACACAAAAAAGACACGGACTTGTTTCTCTAAAAACAAAAAATAAGACCCATAATTGTTATTGGACATTCGATGAATAATATACATAAATTCGTCGAAGTTAATCGATTTTTCATATACAGGAGCAGCAATCAGAGAGAGAAGACCTGCAGAAGACCCTCTTCCAAGAGCGTTCTTTGACCCAATTCCCATATCTAAAACAAATTGAAGTGACTCTACTGCTACAATGATCTGTCCTTCATATATTTTACAATAGTATTTAATAGGATCAATATTTTTCCAAACCATTAATCAACCTCTACATTCGCTTCTCCTTTATTGGGTAATGCCTTGTCCATGTTCCCATTGCCCTAACTTTTAGGCCCTTGTTTTTTTTTTTTTTTTTTCCTTCTTTTACTAAATTAATCTAGAATAAAAACAAAATTGGGTAAATTATATATTTGATCTCTATTATTTACATTATATGTCAATTTGGTCCCTAACGTTTTAAATGTATTAATTTAGCCTCTAAGCTTTTGCTATTGTGTCAATATAGTCCTTGTCATTAGATAGTGGATGAAAAATGATAACGAGGCTAACGGTAATATTAAAACATTACTATTTTTGCCAATTGAGCTGCCACGTCAACAGGCACGCATCCTTAATTTATATAAATAAATAAATAAAAAGAAACCAGAGGTTTGAATAGTAGCATCTGTCTAATTGGTATCATTTGTGAATCTTGCGCCACGAATATCAATGGTTGTAATAGCCTTGCTTGTTTGACGAAGATTGGGGTCCTTCTCCATGAATCTGGACAATCAGCTTAGACAATTAAGTTGTTGCTGCATATGTTTGTGATAAAGGATTTGGAGGTGGATATGACAAATTTTTACAAATTACAATCAGGGTAACTACTTAGAGCTACAGTTGAAGAGGAAAAACCATCCGGAAGATCACTCAATGGGTGTGTTGGCAGACTATTCTCTCCCAATACCAACTAAAGATTGGATCTTTTTCTTTTCTTTTCTTTTTTTCGAGAAAAAGTTTGTATCTTTTTATTTCCATTGCAGATTTGGGTTAGAACCTTCATATGACGTAGATTCATATTCTATTTTTGTGATTTTTTTTTTTTGTTTTTTTGTTTTTGGGCTTCATTACCATTAGTGCTCCCACTATGGTTTTATTATTAAGAATAGGACACTGTTTTATTAAGAACAGGGAGCAGAGGATGGCAAGGGCTGGGAGAGGATGAAGGTGCGTCAGCCAAAGAGATTGGGAGGGAGAGGTTTCAAGTTTGGGGGAGAAAAGCCAGTCTTTTGACGTGGCTGTTGATGTGGTTGTTTTTTAATCTGATGTGGCAGTATAGTTGGCAACTAATGTGGCATGAAAAATAATTTTTTATTGTTCTGTTTAACACATTAGCTTTTTCTTCCATCCAAGGGATAACAGTATGGACTAATTTAACACAGCATTGAAATGGTTATGGACTAAATTGACCAAATTGGAATTAAGCTTAGAGAGCAAATTGAAATATGATGTAAAGGATAAAGACCAACTTTGTAATCTACCCAAAAAAAAAAAAAATGATTGTAACATTGGATACTCTACATTTCTTATTATAGGAAAGCATTAAATAATTTTGATGAGAACCAACCATAGCCAAACTTCCCCAACACATGAAATATTTCAGCATACAAAATTGACTTTCCACTAAAACCAAACTATACAGCCTACCTACAGAATTATCATTGCCAATGAAATTGTGCATAGAAATATATATTTACATGTTGAAGATGGAAAAAAAAAATCCAAAAACCAAACGGAATTCTTTTACCAATATATAATCTGATTTTGGTATACAAATTGATTACTGTAACCTACAGTACAAATACTATATCCTACTTTCCTGCCTTCCTGGTTCTATTAAACATCTAACATAATCAAATTATTGGCACTATAGTTTGAACATAAGAAACGAGAATAAAATCCCTAGGTGACTTTCATTTTGATCATCAACTGTACTAATAATTTCATTTGACGTTATCATCAAGACACCCCCTTCCCCCCTTTCTTTTTCCCTCCTTAAAAATTAAATGCATAAAGCTTTGAAGAACATATACAAATACAACATTTACATGTAATATTTGGTTTATTCCTCTGGTTCCAAATACCAGAAAACAGACCAAAGTATCAATCATTCAGAAAAGTGCAGATCTGGGAACACTAATCCTAATGCTACCGGAGGAACACAAACTGGCTAATTATCGACAAATAATTGGAATTAAAAATTTATGATTGCAAGATTTTTACAGTCCTGAAAACAATTAGATTGATATTTAACAGATTTCCTACAGTTTTAATGACAATATCAAAGCCAAAAGAATTTTAAGCAATGCCAAGAAGCAATATTCTATCACATGTAAGGATTATCTAACCACTTCAAATCCAGCCTGTTTCAAGAACGAGTTTCATTTCCTCTTCTTTCCTTCCTAGCAATGAGTGCAGGAACTATACTGGGAAAACAAATAAGGGGAATCAAATCAGAAAAGAAAATTATCTGAAAAAAGGACTCCCTAAGTGTTCCAAGCTTTTCTATGGCCATGGCCATTTGATCCATTGTTTGCCACATTCCTAGATGATCCTGATGGGCTAGATGAGCCATTGGCCAATGTCATAGCCAGGGATTGCAGCAATGCCACCATGCCTGTGACAGAGCATCTTCAGCCTGCTAAAATGACTGCTTAAAAAATTGAAAAAACAAATGTTAAAAAACATGATATTTAAGCTAATATATTGGGTTAAAGTACTTTGGCTAAATATTAAGGCTTATAAATTATGTGGATTTTAAATTTTATTTTGATAAATATAAAAATTTATAAATTGGTATATACATAAATAAATACAAACATATAAATATGTATAGAAATACATAAATAACAGTAACTTGAACGGTACACTGGTACCGAAATATTTAGTTGCCTTGATCAAACCAAAACTACATTTGATATGAAATTGACTCTCTTATTTTAAACATTTTTCATTAAATATGTATGCATGCATGTGCCTACATGTGTGCTATTTAATGCAATAAATATGTGTTAGAAAAATGGTTAAGTGATTAAATTCAACATTACCTAATAGTTTAAACTTTTGGAAAAATTGATGGTCTTGAGTTTGAAACAACTTATTTACACTCTACCTCCCTTTTAAAAAAAAGTTTAAAATCCTATGAGCTTTGTCCCACTTATTAAGTGAAAATAAGAGCCCACATGTTAGGGGAGTGTTACAATAATGGTTTAAGCAATTAAATTCATCATTAACAGGTTAAGCTTTTGGGACAAGTGGAAATTTACCAATATCTATGGCGTAGCAATGTCAAGAAGATGTCTCGAATACAGATAGATATTAAATTAGATCATTTAATTGTAGATTGAATATATTCGGTTCTAACCAGTTGCGGTGGAAGACCAAATTGACATAGGGTGTTCTATTCATCTCTAAGACATGATGCCATGTGTGTAAGAGCCAAACTTCAGCCCTATATAGACTTAAATCCAAAAACCTACATGAAACATTAGGTCAAAGAATTGATAATAAAAAGAAACCTGTGCTACCATTAGGTCAAAGAGTGAGCAAATAAAACTAGTCAAGATTGAAAAAGCATTTAGCATTACTTAACCAATCCCCCCCCCCAGAAAAAAAAAAGTATCTAGCATCAAAAAGTTCATAGTTGAAGCCAGAAGCCCAAAGCACTAGAGAAAAAATGAAAATATTTTTCAGGGAAAATTACATGAAAAATTCTCACACAGAATCTGACCTATACATAGTATGTGGGTGTGTAAAGTTCGGCCCAGACGAACTCAGGCTGAGGCCAATAAACCCTTAGCCCAACTCACATGTACAAGGTCTGAATTGGATCATCACATAAGCGACCAAGTGACTATGTTAGGATCCGAATAGATCGCACCTACTTTTCGAGGAGGAGAAATAGTGCAAATGAGAAATAATACCTTGGGGGAGTCTACCAATCGAGCACAGGCTTCAATGCTAGGTTCAAGTTACAAGGAAATCCTAACAAATAACGGAGCCAAAGGGGCCCACTCCCTATCCGAGGATTAGATATGCTGAAACAATGGTTTAGATTCAAAGCTAAAATAGTGGTTTAGAATCAAAGGGCCATCGTACAGGTGGAATATTCTCATCATTACCAACCTTCTAATGGGAGAGTATAAAAGAGGATAAATTCAATAGAGAGGGGTTGGAAAATTTCTTCTAGGGAATGAAATACAAGGGAACGAGAAGATAACACACTACATTTGGGAAGAAGTAATCCAGCTCAGGATACTTCAAGGGTACCTTGGCCATCTGAGAACCTTCTCAGGTGGCTCAATGGACAACTCATAATCACCCTAAAACCACTTCAAACCACCAACCACCAGCCCAATAATTGTCATTCAATCGCAGGTTGCATGCCCACATAGTACATGAAATGTTTGTCAATGATTCATAAGATCAATTCATGTTTAATTAACTAATTAAAAATAATTTAACAACTAAGCTTTCTAAATTTTTAACCTTTATTTAGGGGGGAAATGCTAATCATTAAATATTCAATGCCAGAAAAAGAGTTCAGATTCAGAGAGACTCCAGTTGAGCAACGTATGAAGGTCATGAAAGAATGAAAAATACGGTGACATCAAGATAGATGTTCGGAAAATTTCCCTGTGACAGAACTAGTTTGCCAACTGTGGGCCTTTGGAGCATGCCCCCAATTAGGTTAAACGAAATCTAAACGAATCTACTTGTTAAGTTTTTCAATTAGGTAAGCCTGCAAACCGTTTGAGATTTTTTTCCCCCCAAAATAAAGCTGCAACGCAGATTTGAGTTCATCTCAACTCTAAAGCAGCCTAACAAAGAAACCTGAATGGGCTACAAAAAGAATGAGCATGAAAATCTTGGCATGTTTAAAACCCTTTATGGGCTAAGATAATCAACCCAATTGAGGTGCCCACATCAAATTTTATGTTGAGCTTGCCTACGGCTTATTATGCTCATGCAACTAGGAATTTAATCTAAGGTGAGAGCTATTTTTATTTTTATTTTTAAACCTATCATTAGATTATTAAAAAAAAAAAAAAAAAAAAAAAAGGAGCTTAACTCTAAACTTTTTTGAAAAAATATTAGGGATGAAAATCAGAACTTCATGTACAATTTAGAGATAAAAACAACATTTTAGCCTTTTATAAATAAATAAAGAATCTTAGGTGATCTGGAGAGCATCTCCAATAAACTCCCTAAAGCCAAGCTTGGAGAGCAAAGCCACAAAAATCAACTCCAACAACCTCTCTAAAATGTAAAAAATAGAGTAGATTAAAATGAATTTTTATAACTAAAATATTCAACCATCTCTCTCTCCACTAATTAAAATATCTTATCACTCTTTCTCTGTTTTTGTGCACATTAAGAATAAAAAATAAATAAATATTAAATAAATAATATTTAATTGTGATAGAGAGTAAATGCATTTTTGGTCCCTACATTTTGGGTCATTTCTCGATTTGGTTCCTAAATTGATTTTGCTCCTAGGTCAGTCATTGAAATCAGAAAATTGATTCTATTTTGGTCCCTGCCGTCAACTCATTAACAAAAAAATCTGATGTGGCAAACGGAATGTCTTGTTGGCACATTAAATGTTGACATGGCTAATAAAATAATAATAAAAAAACCACATCAACATGCCACGTCAGCATCTAATTAAAAAAAATTATCAATTTTAACAAAATTAAAAACATTTATCAATTTTAACAAAATTAAAAACATAAAAATACATAGAACTCAAGAACACAAAAAATATTTGGGCATTCAACATCTTTCCCAGAAAACTCCCACCCCCACCCCCACCCCCACCACCACGACAGCAACAATAACAGCCACCACAACCAAAGCAACAATTTCGGCCCAACGCTCTGCCGGATGAGGAGAACCGGGCCGGACCGGTCTCCTTTCAACCCGGTCATCATTCTCCGCGGCGGCGCTTTTGATGGCAGAGAGGCGCGTGGGTTTGAGCTCTTTTATGATGACTGAAGCGGGTCGGGTCTTAGGCCGTTGCCACCGAGCATGTCGGATTTTTTGTTAGGGTCCGGGTTTGATCGACTTTTGGAGCAACTGTCGCAGATCTAATTGAACGGCGTCGTCGCGAGGTACGAGAACCCGCCGGCTTCGAAGTCGGCAATTGAGTCGATGCCCACGATCGAAATCGACAAGACCCAGGTAGAGTTTCCCTTGAGGGTTTTCACGTGGGAGGCTCGTTGGTGGAGGTAGCAGCACACCTATTCCCGATCTGCCTTGGACGAGCCACCCCAAGCCTTATCTCCTCCGCCTACGGCTTCACATGTGGTCCGATTTTCCTCTCCTTCTTTGTTGGGTAAAAGCAATTTTAGCTTAGCTAGAAAGAGAACGAAGTACCTGGGAGTAAGATTTGGGAGTTGAGGTCCATGATTTGGGGAGGGAGAGCAGAGAACTCGTGATTGGGTTGTTTGATTTTATGGGTTTTTTGTGTATTTGTTTCCTAAGAAAATTTCTGGGTTTATGGGTTACTGGAGATTGGGTTGGTTACTGTGTTTATGGGTTTGTTTCTCAGGTTTATTTATGGTTTGGTTTCTTGGATTTATTTTTTGTTTTTCTGGATTTGATGGAGATTGAATTTGGGGTTTGTTAGAGATTGGTTTGGTTGCTTCTTGGACTTGGGAAGAACATGAAGAATATTTCTAGTTAGTATTTAATTTAATTTTTTCTTCTTTTCATTTGTGTTCTTTTGATATGGGTTTGAGTTCTTGGTAGCAGGGTTTGTGTTATTGTGATTTGAGTTCTTGGTTTATGGGTTCGTGTTCTTGTGATGGGTGAGTTCTTGGTTTGTGTTCTTGTGATTTGAGTTTTTGGTTGCTGGGTTTGAGTTCTTGGTTGCTAGGTTTGGTATGTGAAGAACATGAAGAACAAGCTGAATAACATGAACAACATTATGAAAAAAAAATTTAATTAAATTTAAGGTTTTTCTTTATTTATTTTTAAAAAATTTTCTGAGGTGGCTTTTAAAAAAAATTAAAATGCTGATGTGGCATTTAAAAAAGGCTAAATAAAATATTTTATTATTATTTTAATAGTCACGTCAGCATTTAATGTGCCAATAAGGCTTTCCATTTGTCACATCAGATTTTTCTGTTAGTGAGTTGACGACAAGGATCAAAATAGAATCGATTTTCTGATTTTAGGAACTGACCTAGGAGTAAAATCAGTTTAGGGACCAAATCGAGAAATGACCAAAATGTAGGGACCAAAAGTACATTTACGTTTTGTTTTGTTTTTTTTATTTTTTATTTAAGTAGATAAATAAACTGTTTGTTTGACTAAGCAACTGGAGATGCTCGAGTCAATTAAAATCAAATCATAGTGCATGAAATGACAATGACATGAGAATCTCTTCCCAGTTTCCAGCCACCGCTTCAAAGTCGTTGATATTTTTAATGAATATTAATGAGATGAATATTGAAGTTATAAGAATAAATTGAATTTTGAATATTATATAAAATAGAGAGAAAAATGGATTGAATAGGCTATCGGAGATTGTTTGAAGGTAAAAGACAAAGACAAGTGATTTCTTTGAATGTGGAGCGTATTATGTGGGCAATGAATGAATGATATTGGATCCGTTTGGATTGAACTTATTGTTGCTGAAACTGAAAACACTGTAGCAAAATAATTTTTAAATGTGTGAATAGTGCTGTGGGACCTATTTTTAATTAAAAAGTTGTTGAAAAGTAAGATTTGTGGGTCCCATAAACAGTACACGGGACCCACTGACAGTGCCATAGCAGAGCCAATTTGTGGACGTTAGAAGTGGTGTGGGTCCCGTGCACTGTGCACGGGACCACTGGTAGCTGTGTTCACGTGCTTCTGGTATAAAAAAAAAAAAAAAAAAAAAAAAAATCAAAAACGCAGACGCAAACACCGGAATAATTCGAATCCAAACACATACATTGTATTATTTGTCTTTTTTTTCTTTTTTTCTTTTTTTTTTCTTCGCTTACTTTTCCAAAAAATTGACTTGAGAAAATGATATAGATCCCTCAATCCAGCTTTACATTCAAAGCAATGCTAGAATTATGTAAATGCACACAATTTTGGCCACATTTTGCCATGTGGCAAGTTGTGTGAGGTAGAAGTGATCGTACACATCTATACCACTCACAACCTACCACGTGGCATGTTGTACCTAAAATTGTGTACAATCATGTGTTACTAGAATTTTTCTTACATTTATCTGTCTTTCTTTTTTCGGTTTAGTTCTCCAAGAAGTTGGCTTGAGAAAATGATATTGAAATCGTTTCGTTCCAGACGCTGCAAGCTAGATAAGGATGATCAATAATATTCCTTTTCATAACATTACTTGCTTGTTGTCTATCTTCCTAGTGATTCTTCCTTAAATATACTTGCTCATTGATTACTGTAACCCCCAGTACAAATACTATTAAACATCTAAAATAATCAGAAATTTTTGTTTACTTGTTTCGTTACTGTTCTTTACTAACCACTAGCAATCTAGCACACACCCCACTACATCGAACAATGTAAAGGTTGAAAATAGACTGCCTCACCCCCACTTGCACAGTTTAATATTTGTCATTTATAATTACTGGTTTACTTACTTTATTACCCTACTACCACTGGTCAGTCTAGTCCATTGCCCCAACCAACGCATGCCCCATCCACCCGCCACTCAAGAGACGAAAGTTAATCTAGTCCTTTCTCTTTTCCAAAAGTTAATCTAGAAAATCAAGTTAAATAAATAAATAAAAAGTTGATCTAGAAAATGATAATGAAATGTTTTCTTTCCACATGAATAGGATGGCCCCCTAAGTCTTTAAATATCTTTAAAAAGTTTAACAAAATACTATTTATTTCCCAAATTATTAGTCATTTATTTCATTTTTTGATGTTCAAAAATGAAGTCTTCTTTCAAAAGTAAGTAAATAAATTTTGTAACATACCATTAGCTTACTTTATTTTATTAAGAAGTATAAAGTCCACAACAATTTCACAACAAATCTTATGTGGTAAGTTGTTACTATCTTACTAGTTCTACTTTGAATCTGTCACTTAAATTAATTCTTACCCATCAATAGCAACTGATAACAACTTACTACTTACGATTTGTTATGAATGTGTTGTAAAAATATTGTGGACATTGCATTCTCTTATTTAAAATGTCAATACCACTATTTCACAAAAGTTTAGGGTCTGTTTGGTTGGAAGAGTGAAAAAATGGGAGGATAGAAAATCGTGGGAGGGTGGAAAAGTGAGAGAATATAAAAATATTTGAATTTCCCTCATTTTTGTTTGGTTGGGAGTGGAAAAGTGGAGAGATGGAAAAAATGTATTTGTATAAATTTACTCATGTATCCTTGTTAAAAAATGATGCCCTAAAAAAAAAAAGTGACAAAAAAAGCAATTACCCAAATTTATTATGAAATAAAAATCATATCTAGAAAACAAAAAATCACAAAAGAAAGAAAAAAAAAGGTGTTAAGAGGCAACGTCCAAACTAGGAAAAAAAAAAGGGAAGAGGCAACATATAGACCAAAAAAAAAAAAATCAACGGATTGGACAAGCCCATGTGCACTTGCACATGGGCATTTTCGTCATTTATTTATTAAATTCCTCTCACTCAATTTCTCCTCCATTTTGGAAAGAAAACATTTTGGTGGGTTCTAGAAGAAAATACCTGGGCTCCACCAATTTCTTTCCCTTCCCTCCTTCTAACCAAACATCCACCAAAAAAATTTTCCTTCCTATTTTCTTTACAAAGTTTTCCATCCATCCTATTTCACTTCCAAACAAACACACCCTTAAACTAATGAGGGTAATTTTAAACTTTTGTACATTTTTTCCTATAAAAATACAAGGCATTAAATAATTTTCTAAAAAAAGGTTTGATTTTCTAACAATATGGGATGGAGAGAGAATGAATTTTCTTTCTTTTATTTTTTTTTCAAAATATATTATATTTTATTTTCCGTTAACTTTTCCAAAAAATTGACTTGATAAAATGATATTGGTCCCTCAATCCAGCTTTACATTCAGAGCAATGCTAGAATTACGTAAATGCACACAATTTTGGCCACATTTTGCCATGTAGCAAGTTGTGTGAGTAGAAGTGAGGTCCACATGTATATCACTCATAACTTACCATGCGACATGTTGTGCCTAAAGTTGTATACAATCATGTGTTACTAGAATTTTCCTTACATTTATCTGTCTTTCTTTTTTCCGTTTAGTTCTCCAAAAAGTTGACTTGAGAAAACGATATTGAAATCGTTTCGTTCCAGACGCTGCAAGCTAGATAAGGATGATCAATAATATTCCTTTTCATAACATTACTTGCTTATTGTCTATCTTCCTAGTGATTCTTCCTTAATTATATTAGCTCATTGATTACTGTAACCTACAGTACAAATACTATATCCTATTTCCCTGCCTTCCTGTTTCTATTAAACATCTAACATAATCAGAAATTTTTGTTGTTTACTTGTTTCATTATTTTTCTTTAGTAATCACTAGCCGTCTAGCACACACCCCACTACATCGATCCATGTAAAGGTTGAAAATAGACCGCCTCACCCCCACTTGCACGCTTTAATATTTGTCATTTATAATTACTTACTTTATTACCCCACTACCACTGGTCGGTCTAGTTCATTGCCCCAACCAACGCATGCCCCATCCACCCGCCACTCAAGAGACAAAAGTTAATCTAGAAAATCCAAAAGTTATTAGTCTAGTCCTTTCTCTTTTCCAAAAGTTAATCTAGAAAATCCAGTTAAAAAAAAAAAAAAAAAAAAGAAGTTGATCTAGAAAATGATAATGAAATGTTTTCTTTCCACATGAATAGGATGGTCCCCTAAGTCTTTAAATATCTTTAAAAAGTTTAACAAAATACTATTTATGTCCCAAATTACTAGTCCTTTATTTTATTTTTTGATGTCCAAAAATGAAGTCTTCTTTCAAAAGTCAATAAATAAATTTTGAAACATACCATTAGCTTACTTTATTTTATTAAGAAGTATTACGTCCACAACAATTTCACAACAAATCTTAGGTGGTAAGTTGTTATTGTCTTACTAGTTCTACTTTGAACCTGTCACTTAAATTAATTTCTTACCCATCAATAGCAACTAATAACAGCTTACTACTTACGATTTATTGTGAAAGTGTTGTAAAAATATTGTGGACATTGCATTCTCTTATTTAAAATGTCAATACCACTATTTCACAAAAGTTTAGGGTCCGTTTGGTTTGGAGGAGTGAAAAATTGAGAGGATAGAAATGATTTTAATTTCCCTCATTTTTGTTTGGTTGGGAGTGGAAAAGTGGAGAGATAGAAAAAATGTATTTGTATAAATTTACTCATGTATCCTTGTTAAAAAATGATGCCCTATTAAAACAAAAAAAAGAAAAATTGACCAAAAAAAAAAAAAGCAATCACCCAAATTTATTAGGAAATAAAAATCATATCTAGAAAAAAAAAATCACAAAAAAAAAAGGAAGTTAAGATTCCATAGAATCTTTTTTTTTGCTTCATATTTATATTCATGAATCATTCATTCGAATCACCATTTCATAAAATCTTTGAAATATTATTCCAATTCTATGTATAATTAATTAGAAATAGAATAATTAGATTCAATAATATAAAGAGTCAAATAAATATAGGAACTAAAATAAATATACGAATAAATTGATATTCATTTTAAATTGATATTTCTATTAAAAAGTAAATATTAAAAAAAAATAGGTCGAATAGAAATAATACGAGGTATAGGACCTTTCGGGGAGTGATTGGTCCGCGAGACCATAAAGGGTAATGAAACTCCATTTCTTCCACTTTCATTCATTGATTCATTCATTTTGTTAAGATTAGATAGACATATTTTTATCTTACACTAAGCTCGAAAATTCAAAAAAAGAAGAAGATAAATCTGGAAATCTGGGAAGAGGGATAGATCTAACGAATTTGTCCGTGTAGATTGATTGTACCTGCGTCAGTGAGTAAAAAAAGAAAAAAAAATAAAGATTTACAAAAAATTAAATTCAAATTTATAAAAAAAAAAAAAATGGATTGGTTAGGGGGGGCCGAACTAGATGCATGTACTCTAATTAGTATAAGACAACTCTTGTGAATGTTTCGAAGAATGATTCTATAATCCGATTAAATGTAAGATATGAATGGTTGATTTACGTTATCCAAGAAACACATGTATATGTAATATTAGATATTAATTAGTTATATATGTAATATCTAAGCAGCTCTATTACTGTGAATTTAGATAGGAATTCCAATGGAATCCCCTTCATTTCCTTTGTAATTGTGAATTGAATATTAAATGAATAAAATAAAGTGACTATTGAATAAAGAGATTCAATCAAGAAAATAAGAAAAAACGAAAAATTCAAAAAGAATGGTATGGATTCAAAACAATTCTGTGAATAAAAACTAAAAAAGAAATATCGAAGCCGTTCTAATGATTCAATAATAATATTATTACTTCAATTCCGAGTTCTTATTTCCTTCGACTGTATAGATCTTAACGATGGAATAATTAAGTCATAATTTATTGGTTGATTGTATCATTAACTATTTACTTATTTTGGTGTGAGGAACTTATCATGAATCCACTGATTTCTGCCGCTTCCGTTATTGCTGCTAGGTTGGCTGTCGGGCTTGCTTCTATTGGACCTGGGGTTGGTCAAGGTACTGCTGCAGGCCAAGCTGTAGAAGGGATCGCGAGACAGCCCAAGGCGGAGGGAAAAATACGAGGTACTTTATTGCTTAGTCTGGCCTTTATGGAAGCTTTAACAATTTATGGACTGGTTGTAGCATTAGCACCTTTATTTGCGAATCCCTTTGTTTAATCCGGCGGAAAAAAAAAATACATATTTTTTATTAGTTTATTTCCTTGGACTTACTGCTTTTTTTGAATTCGATTAGGATTTCACTCCTCCAATTATTTGGTGGGACACTAACCCATGGGAAGGACTGATTGGAGAATCGGGAATTAGCAGAATGACTCGCCTTCTTCCTTCCCATTGTTAGTACAATGGAATAGTTTTTTAGGAAGTGTTACAACAAACGAGATATTTCACAATTGACATGAAATAAGCATAAGGCCTGGGACCTAATTCTAATAATACTTAGTATCACTTTTTTTCTCAATTGGAAATTTCCAATTGAGAAAAAAATCTATTTTAATTTTCTAAATATAGTTAAATAAAATATAAAATAGGAAAAAATAAATAAATAGATAATTAGTCTATCTATATATAAGAGGAGATTATATGAAAAATCTAACCGATTCTTTCCTTTCCTTGGGTTTATGGTCATCCGTCGGGAGTTTCGGGTTTAATACTGATATTTTAGCAACAAATCCAATAAATCTAAGTGTAGTGCTTGGCCTATTGATTTTTTTTGGAAAGGGAGTGTGTGCGAGTTGTTTATTTCAAGAATAGGCTGGATCCAACCAACTGCACTTTTTTTGTTATAACAGGGAAGGGTGCATGATCACGTGAATTACTTTTGAATAAATTAAGAAATCATATTTCAGAACCATAGCATTTCGCAATTCATTGGTAAATTTGCTTTGATTCTCTATGACCCAATCATAATGATGTGGAATAATTAACATGGTTAAAGCTAAATCGTTTGAAGTCCATACTCAGTAAGGTATTCTTTCTACTATTAGGCTACTATTAGGTTAATATGGAAACGGTTTCAAAATGAATAGTTAGAAAGTTTTTTCGATATATAACACTCATGTCGATAAAATGATTTGAACCCTTTATATTATAAATATTATAATTATAATTTTTTTTTCTATTTATTGGAAAAAAATTATGAGTATTTCAACCCCTCTTTTTTATCCAATGCTAAATCGATGACCTACGTATAAATTAAGAAAAATTCTTTGGATTTGAAAAAAAAAAAAAAAGAAACAACGTTACTGACAATTATTTGTTTGTTCAGAAGAGTCCTTCGAATATTCTGGTCTTGGATTAATGATCTGTTTTGATATATACATATATATATATATATATATATATATATATATATATATATATATATATTTTTTTTTTTTTTGAATATGAAATATGAATAGAGAAGAGAGGATAGGTTCATTATATTAAAAAAAAAAAAAAAAAGGGAATTTCTCATAAATAATTGAAGTAATTGGATGCGAGAGCCAAATGATTTGAAAGGCAATGTCCAAACCAGGAAAAAAAAAGGGAAGAGGCAACATATAGACTAAAAAAAAAAGAAAAAGAAAGAGATCAATGGATTGGACAAGCCCATGTGCACTTGCACATGGGCATTTTCGTCATTTACTTATTAAATTCTTCTCATTTAATTTCCTCTCCATTTTAGAGAGAAAACATTTTGGTGGGCCTAGGGAGAAAACACCTGGGTTCCACCAATTTTTTTCCCTCCCCTCCCTCCAACCAAACACCCACCAAAAAAAGTTTTCCTTCCCATTTTCTCTACAAAGTTTTCCATCCATCCTATTTCACTTCCAAACAAACACACCCTTAAACTAATGAGGGTAATTTTAAACTTTTGTACATTTTTTTTTCTGTAAAAATACAAGGCATTAAATAATTTTCTAAAAAAAGGTTTGATTTTCTAACAATATGGGATGGAGAGAGAATGATTTTTCTTTCTTTTATTTTTTATCAAAATATTATATTTTATTTATTATGATAGTCATTAATATGTATTTATTACAACTTTTTTTTACAAGAAACTATTGGTGAGTAGAACATCCACAAAAATTTCACAACACATTCTAGATAGCATGCTCTAATTGATTTTAATTTGAGCCCACTACTGATATCACTTTTTTACCCACCAATAATAGCTTTCTACATAGGATTTGTTGTAAAATTTTTTGTTGATATAGCACTTCTCTTTAAAAATAATACGACTTGAGAATATTCTAATGGGGGATCTACATATAGAATATAATTTATATTTTAGGATATAAGTGGCTAAAAAAAATATATCTTGGTGTGAACAAAAAGTTGATGTGAGGCCTTAAAAACTTATATCATGTAGTCAACAAAAAGGAAAATAGCTTCAATTTTATATTTACTATAGATAGGCAAGATTTTAAAATTGACAAATTTTTCTTTTAAATCTGGCTGGATGAATTTTTTCCAACTCATTAGGTGGTAATTCAAAGTTTGGAAGGAGTCTGTTCCCCCAGATCTTTATAACTGTTATTTGTCGGATTTTCTGTTATTTAATTAAGTAGCCTTCTTGGCTGGTTTCTCAAAAAAAAGTTTTGTCCTATATATATATATATATATATATATATATATATATATATATATATATATATTATAAAAGGTGGATTTTTTTTTTTTTTTTTTTTTTTACTACCACCTAGTGGATTGAAGGAACTTCCTTCTTGAAGGAAAACTCTTTTCTTTTAAAATTTGGAGTAAAAACTTTGTGGCGAAAAAACCATTTTAGTCCCTACATTTTAGGCCTACGGTTAATTTGATCCCTACATTTTGGCAACAATCAATTTGATCTTGTTATTTTTAACTTGCAATCAATTTGTTTTTTATCGTTAACTCACTAATGAAAAATGCCTCTATAGCAAATGATTTGCATTGTTAGCATGATTAATGTTAAAATATTAAATAAGATGCTAACATGTCAAAATTTTAGTGGCCACATCATAGCAAAAAACCACGTCAGCTTTAAAAAAAAAAAACTTTTCTCTATCAAAATTTTCCTTTCCTTGCTTTTTTCCATTTAATTTTCTTACAGTTTCTTTAATCAATTAGAATTTCATTTTAAAGATTCATTTAGTATTCTTCTTCCCCAAACCCAAATTCAACAGTTTAACCAAATCTAAACCAAATTTTAAAATTTTAAACAACATCAAGGGATCAAAGTGAGCCCAAAAACTAAAAGCGACAATCTTGCTTATCTATTCAAAACTATTCCTGGACCCATTGCTATCTCTATGAAGGCATTAGATCTTATTGTTTTTCTTTGTTGTTGGTTTTTGTTTCTTAGATCATCAACAACGGTGAAACTTGTAGATCTAGAGGATTCAGATTCGTCACTTTTAACAACAAGAAGTCAATGGGATGGCAAAGTTTAAACGAAAATCTGACTTTGTGATGACTTTAAGTTTAAACCCAGCAAAAGGATTTGAAAACGTATGAGGTTGTCTTCTTCTTCAAGGGCCGATCATGATTTGATTATTGTGAAAGTCAGGTTTGGATGATGGATTGGTTGGAAAAGAGAGAGGAGGGGGAGGAAGGGAAGTGACTGTTGAAGTTGAGTGATTGACCATCAGTGATTGTGATTTTGTTGGGGAGTGAAGGTGGATCCCATGTTGGGAGTGTGAAGATATCAAAGGCGAAATGACACGAAGAAGATGCTGGAGGAGGTGCTTGAATATTCAAACAAGGTGTAGAAAATTGAGTATGAGATAGAGTGATATTCCTGGGTTTCATTGTGACTGTGAAATGTGGGACTTTTGTGGTGAATCTGAGTTAAGGGAAGAACAGTGAAATTTTTAAATGGTTAAAGAAATTGTAAGAAAATTAAAATAAAGAGATTAAATTTTTTGCTAAAAAAAAATATTTTTTTTTTATTTAATCATCAGAGTATTTACCAGTTGAGCTAAAAATATAAATTAGTCATTGTATCCATTCTTATGACCGGTGGTCTCTCCCAAAACAAAAACATCAGTTTACATAACAAATCTCTAAGCGCTACTAAAATCAATTAGTTTGGTTTAAAAAAAAAAAAAATCAAATTATTGTGTGTTTGGCTTCTTTTTATATATATATTCAAATGATTATGAATTTGACACTTTATCGATCTCCTGTTTCAAACTCAAAGTTAAAAGTTTGGAACTTTGAAAATTAGTTGTTGCCATCCATTGCTTGATACTACAAAAATGTTTTTTTTTTTTGTAAAGCGGTCAGCTCCTATGCTTTTGCCTAACACCACTATCTTTTGTTCAACGTTCGCGCCTAATTCCTATCTTGGCTACAAGTTATAAGAATATTAGACATGTTCTATACTATAATGTTGACCGACCAAGTCGGTGTAATTTTGAAATTTTATTTGTAGTAGTATTATACCCGTGTGATGCACGGCTTAATAAAAAAAAATTATTAAAAATTATATTTTGCTAATATTATTAATTTTTTTTGAATAACAAATAAAATAATAAAATATAAATATAAAAAATTAAGTTACATGAAATGTATATTATATAAGTTCAAGTTAAGTTTTTTTTTTTTGTGGAAAAAAAAATCATAAGATATTATAAAATATTTTAAAAATTATGAAAATTGTTAAAATAGTATAACAATTATTAATGAAATTTCTTTTTAATTTCTAAAGCTCTTAGTAGTAAAATCGTAATTTGTTTTTCAATAACATGTACTTGTTTCATTATTTTTCTTTACTAACTACTAGCAATCTAGCACACACCCCCACTACATCGTACAATATAAAAGTTGAAAATAGACTGCTCACCCCCACTTGTATAGTTTAATATTTGTCATTTATAATTGTTAAATATTAGCATTGATACACCATGTTGAATATGCTAGTATGGATGCGGAAGCGAAAACATAAAGTATAGAATACAATAACACACGAGGGCTACATGGTTCAGCCTAACGGCTTACATCCACGGAGGAAACTCTAAAGGGCTACATCAATAATACATTATAGTGTAGTACAAATCCTGTGTTACAATAAATCATAACATGTGTATATATAGTAGACTAAATCCTAGACTAATAGACTTCTTGTACAAGTAGGAGACTTGGCTTGCACATAAAGTAGAATTAGGCTTGGGCTTATGCTAATGGGCTAATATATCTCTAACCACCCCTCTCAAACTCAAGATAGAAGCTTGATGAAATCTTGAGATTTGATAAGGTTGAGAAGATCCCTTGAATGAAATTTGGCTCTGTGACGGTAGTTTGAGGAAGACAATGGTCTTACAGTGTTGATGCGACTTCTAATGATGGCATGACTATGTCGGAGAGTTTTGACGGTAGCAGTAAGAAGCCAAAGAAGATAAACGCAACGAAAAAAAAAATTGAGGAAGACAAAGATTGCTCTTAAATATACCGCAAGGACATAAAACTATGGCCACAAGAAGGTGGCTCTGATACCATGTTAAATATTAGCATTGATACACCATGTTAAATATGCTAGTATGGATGCGGAAGTAAAAGCATAAAGTATAGAACACAATAATACACAAGGATTACATGGTTCAGCCTAACGGCCTACATTCACGGAGCAAACCCTAAAGGGCTACATCAATAATATATTATAGTGTAGTACAAATCCTATGTTACAATAAATCATAACATGTGTATATATAGTAAACTAAACCTTAGACTAATAAACTTCTTGTACAAGTAGGAGACTTGACTTGCACACAAAGTAGAATTAGGCTTGGGCCTATGCTAATGGGCTAATATATCTCTAACAATAATTACTACTTTACTTACTTTTTTACCCCACTAGTCAGTCTAGTCCATTGCCCCAACGCACGCATGCGCCATCCACCCGCCACTCAAGAGACAAACAGCTAATGAAAACAATACAAAATATATTTTTTGGTTTATAATTTGACCCCAAAGACCAAATCCGTTAAGGAAATATCATTAGGATAAACCTTCTCCACAGTCCACGTATAATAATAACATTACCAGCTTGTTGTGTATCACTATCATCCTTGTGATCAATTCTCAGAAATCTTCCTTAATTATACTTATTAAAAAATCGCTCTTGGTGCTTTGCTAGCGTTTGCTATCATCTCTCTGGTACTCCAACCTACTGCGAAATTTCTAAATAATACACTTGTTTGCATTGTATGGAAGGTTAGAGGTATGTCCTAGAAACTTTTCCTTCCTTCTGATGTTTCTTGAACATATCTTCCCCAAGTTGCTGCTGATATTTTCATCGTAAAGCTCCTGTTTTTTGTTTTCTTTTTATTTTTTTATTAATAAAGATAAACTTTCAAAGCACAGAGCGAGTACAGAAGTGTAATATAGCAAAATTATGTAACACAGGAAGGAAAGCCTAATCAGTAATCAGTAGGGGACCAAATGAGATTCAGAATGGAAGATGCTGCCACATATGCATACCCTGCAGCTGGAGGATGCTTTTGGCCGGTAATGCTACTTTCAACTTTTTTTTTTTCCTTCTTTTCCTGGATGAATAAGAAGCTTGCTTTAACATCTCTTTTTATAAGCTTGATGATCCCTTCCTCTGTTTTGGCCTTGGACGACCGTTAATAATGGCATTCCTTTGCTGCCAAATATGATAAACCAAAGCACCCAATATTAGTTTACACACCACAGCCCTTAAAGACTTCTCTTTCCAATCAATTTTCTCCCCATTCAATTATGTGAACCCAGTGAAATATGGGAGTTGTGATTAAACACCAGCACATCAATTGACTCCAAATTCTTCTAGAAAAGGAGCGCTCAAAAAATAGATGAACTCTACATTCCAAGCTTTGTCTACACAAAACACAATTTGAATCTCCCTTATATATCTCCATTAGAGCATTCTTTGTTGTGCAATGGCTCAGGCAGCCAAATTTAGTGTAAAACTCATCTTCACCTAACCCTAGCTCTCTTCCTGCACTAAATCCAAACAACCACTGTCCACCATAGTCTCCTCACATAGTGCAACACCACAAAAATCCAAGGCTCACTGATGTCATGGAAGCCGGAAGAAAACACACGCTATGCTCTTTTTGATGGACAGAAACTAAACTACTAGTTTCCAATAGTAAACTTCAAATTTAAAAGGGTTCCTCGAATTCATAAAGTGATAAAACTGGAATCCACCAGAGAAGAAAATTGACAAAATATCTATATTTTATTGATACTAATCTATTTTACCTCTAATGGCTACAAAACACATATATAGTGAGAAAGTAAAACTCTAAAATGATTAGGAAACGTCTGAAACTCTAATTCGCACTAATTACGAGATTAGGTGGCAAAATAGCAAAATTTACCAAAAATGATAAAATTGAGTTAAATGCAAAATCATAAACTACTAACTTTAAGAGTTATCCAAAAAAGGACCTTATTCTGACTTTTGAGCAAAAATTTATTGAGGAAATAAAAATTAATATAAACGGCAAAATCACAGTTTTAGGAAGCTAAATAGAGGAATTCGCCAAAATCAGGGTTGCCTCGTGGCAAAAACCCTCCTCTGTTTTTATAAGCTTGATGATCCCTTCCTCTGTTTTAGCCTTTGACGACCGTTAATAATGGCACTCCTTAGCTACCAAATATGATACACCAAATCACCCAAAATTAGTTTACACATGCCACAGCCCCTAAGGAATTCTCTTTCCAATAATTTTCTCCCCATTCAATTTTGTGATCCCAGCCAATTTTGTTTTTTTCACCAATAAACCGAGCTTAAAATTTGCATTGGGTAAATTTGTTTCACCTTTGCCTTTTTTGTTTTTAATCTTCTCTCTCTCTCTCTCTCTGATTTTTTTAATGCATTTCATTTTACAGATTATTTTTTTTCTATACAGAATTCACACCAGCTGTTGATTTTTTAAATTCTTAAAAATAGTTGTTAGTAGTATTTTGAGATTAACGCCAATATTTTGTATATTTGTGTTTGGATTGGCGTATTCCAGGTTAATCTTAATGTGTTTCGAATGCATTAAACTTTGATAAGTGTATGATATTTTTCATCTCCAATATTAAAGGTACCTCACTCTCTCCCTCTTATTCATTGATTGTTTTAATTTTTTATTTCGTTTCACAGATTGCTTTCTATGTATATGGAATTTATGCCAAATATAGATTTTAAAAAAAAAAAATTGTTTAGAAATTATTATTATTTTGAGGATGATTCTAATGTTTTTAAATTTTTTCGTATTAGAACGTGTGAAATTTTTGTTAGTGGTTTATATTCAATTTATTATTTCATGAAATTTCTGTCCAATGCAATTTAGGGTGTATATAAAATTTTCTAAGGTTTGTGTTAATTTTTTTGTATCTCAACGTTGAGAGTCATCATCAATTTTGTAATAAACCTTTAAATAGTCAAATTTTCCAACCAAATAAAAATACATTTTTTTGGTTGAAGTTATATATATATATATATAGTCAATTTACTATGCAAATATGATATCAACAAAAATTTATGCATTTATAGCAATTAAGTGCAAATATGTTTCATCAATATTCCTTATACGTTAAACGTACAATTGACCCTTAAATTGCTCAAATAAAATTTGTTACCAACTATTTTCTGATTTTTCTTTACTCTAGATCATGAAAAAACTAAGGATATGTTTGGTAACTGTTTTTCCCCTTATTTTTTGTTTCCAAAAATAATTTTCTATCTTTGAGACTAAAAAATTTGTTTTGTAACCCAAAATGGACAAAAAACAAAAATTGTTCTCAAAACTCAATTTGTGAAGGAAACTGAAAACATGCAAAATGTTGTTTTCAATTTCTAATTTTCAAAATTCATTAAAATATGTATTTAATTTAATAAATCTGTCTCATTTAATGAGTTAGTATTAGAATTCAAATCCTAGTAACAATATATTTTAGTATTTTCAAATTTTTTTCTTCAAAAAACTATCTTCTTAATTTCAACTAATCAAACATGTTTTTGATTTCAAAAATACAAGAAAATTGTTTTTTCTTTATATTACCAAAAACAAGTTTTTGAAAATAGAAAACAAAAACTGTTACCAAACATAACTTAAAGTTTTAGATTAATCATTACTTTTTCTATTCAAAACTAAGAACTAAATAAATTAATGCTGAAGGGTTTTTTTCCTTCTATTATTTTCTCTGCCACTAAAGCTAGGTTTTTTTCCTTCCTTCTCTTAGGCTATAGAATTGCAGTCCCTTCCTAGGAAGGCTGGTTTTTTGTTCCCTATGGTAACAAGTTTATCTCTAGGGCTTGTGGACAGTGGTGGCTCTAGGATTTTTTTCTAGGGGGGTCATTGGATCAATAAGAAATATGAACTATATAAAATCTAAAACAAAAGAAAACTTGATTATAACAATATCACAAAAAAAAAAAAAAAAAAGTATTCAAATACATGAAGTTTTACGATTATTTTTTACGATGTTTCATATTTTGAAATCGTTATATGATAACTTTGCTACCAATCCTATTAGCTACATCTTTTTCAATGTATTTGACATATTTTTTCCTAATACAATTAACACACTAATTATTATTATTACTAAAATTAATCTTAAAAATCATCTAGTGTTTCTAAATAAACCATATTAATTATTATTGTTTAGAATACCTTAATTTATAGCTTTTACTCTTTGCAATTCTTTTATTGAATTCACAACACATTTTTGAGCAATTCTTTTGTATATTTTTATAATTCTTTAATTTAATTTATTAATTTATGTCCCACGGCCTCACTGAGTAAGCGACTAAATTGTTTAATTGTTTCATACTTTCATTGTCTTTTTAGTGTTAATGCTCCCACTGACTGATCCACTCAAAAACTTTATATCAACACTTAAACAATCAAACAGTATACACAAGCGTAGAAACTGACGGTCACAAACTCAAAAGTGAAAAAGATAAAAACTCAAAACTCAAAAGCTTTTTATTAAAACACTATACCCAGTAAACACACACGGTGAAAGAGTGAGAGAAAGAGAGATGAAATTAAAATACCAAATCAGATGAGAATTGAGATCGCTTGAGAGATCAAGCGACGGCGGCGGTAGATCAGGGACACACCAGCGTCAGGCGATGCAACCTTACTAGATTAAATCAGGTGATGCAGCGGCAGATCGTGGGTGATGCAGCGACAAGGTTGGATTTTTAAGTCTTTGAGATCTTTGGGTCTGGAGAGTGAAGTGGGGGAGGAGTACGTTTTGCTCGCTTAGGTTTGGTTTGCCTTTTTTTTTTTTTAATGATTTTTTAAATTTGATTATGGGCTTTTTTTTTTTTTTTTTTGAAGATTTAAGATCAACAAATTTTCTGTTGGACTTTTTTAAAAGTTAAATTCAGTCAGGCTTAAGGTCAGGTTGTGCAAAATTTTATTGTAGGGGTTAATTTTTTTTTTAAAATATTATATATAAACAAATTTCTTTTTTCCAGGTCGGGGGTTCATTTGAACCCCCTGCCTTCAACGTAGCGTCGCCCCTGCTTGTGGAGTGTTTTTCCTAGGTTTCTAGGAAACAGTAAGTGATTCATTTTACTTTTCCTTTCCTTCTCCTATCTGTTTCTCCCTTCTTTTGACCATCGAGGACATCACAAAAGGTTGGAATCGTTTATCTCTTTCTGAGAGAGAAGGTGATCATTTTCAACTCAAGAAGAAACATCACTGGCAGGAGTTCTCAATATTGGCCAAGTTCCTGACCAAGAGAGCTCTGAACATGGATGCGGTTGCACGTACATTTAAACTTATTTGGTGCACTCGTAATGGTTTCCAAATACAAAACTTGGGTGATCACAAACTCCTTTTTATTTTCAAAAACAAACCGGATGTAGATAGGGTTATACAGAATGAGCCTTGGAGTTTTGATAAGCGCTTGATCGTGCTCCAACATTATGATAGAGATATCCCCCCTTCGAGTTTTAACTTTCAAGGAAACTTCTTTTTGGCTCCAAGTCCACGACATCCCAATTTGCTATATAAATACGGATACGGGTGAGGATCTTTGTGTAGTAATAGGTGCAGTGTGTCGAGATCCAAAAATCCCTGATTCTGGAGGTCGAGGTGTAGGTTTCATTAGGGTTCAGGTTAGGCTAGATATTACTCAACCACTCAGTCGTGCTAGAGTTGTTACGTTAAAAAATGGTTCCAAACCTTGATTTCATTTAAATATGAACGACTCCTAATTTTATGTTACTGGTGTGGGTGCCTAGGCCATGCAGATTTGAGCTCTTCCTTTTCTCCCTTCTAACAAGAACTTGTTTCGAGTGCTTGGGTACTATGAAGATCTTAAGAACAAAGCTTTATGGCCTGTTTGGAAGTTAAAAAATGGAGGGGGAGTAGAGTAAAGGGAGGGGGAGTAGTTCAATTACCTTGTTTGGGAGTCTTTTTAAGAAAGGAGGGGGAGGGGTTTGGAGGGATTTGGAGGGATTTCAACTACCTCTAACCCCTCATTTTTAATTCCCCCAAATTGGAGAGATTTGGAGGGAGAGTAGAGTAGATAAATTATTGACCAAATGAATTCCCTAATTTACTCTTTCTTAATTAACAAAATTACAAACATATAATATTTGTTTGTTTTATGAGAAAATAAATAATTTAATGCTAAAATTATAGAAATTTAGAACCGGAAAAGCCACCAAAAACAAACATTTTTCTGTTTCAAAAAGTGTAACTATGAGTTTTATTTTTCTAACAAACAAAATACACAATACTCAAATTTCAATTCCTTTCCCTTTTCCTCCATTTTCAGAGCACCCAAACAGAAATTAAAGCCACAAAATTTTTCTCAGAATCTCACAGTTGTAACCTGAAAAAAGCACGAGAAATCAGACGCCTCCGAGTCGTGGGTCGTCGCCGATGACATCCAAAGGACCATGACGCTCACGACTTGGCGGCGACGACGTCCAAAGGTCCACGATGCTCACGACTCGGCGGCGACGACGTCCAAAGGTCCACGAAACTCACGACTCGGCGGTGACTACGTCCAAAGGTCCACGACACTCGCGGCGATCGGGATTGAGCTCAGGCCCTCAAGCTCGATCGAGCCTCAAGCCACTTCGTCGCCGATGAAGCATGACGACGACTCTTCCCCTCTGATTCCGAAGAACTATCCCGACGACGACGACGAGGATCTCGCTTTGCTTGCTCTTCGTTCTCCAGGATCTCCCTTTTTTTTTTTTTTGGTTGTGTGCGTTTTGGGGGATTTGGTTTGTGTTTCTGTGAAATTTCTCTTTTTTTTTTTTTTTTTTTTCCTTCCTGTACTTGTGCCTGTGTTTGGTTGCTCAGAAAATGTGGAAAAAAAATGGGAATTTGGATTTTGGTTAGAGTTTTAAAAAACCTACTAAATTTGGCAATGTTTAGTATTTATTAATACTAATATAAACTATTTGTTTTCAAATATTCAGAGAATAGTTCAATTTTGACTGATTTTTACTCTTTTTTTTTTTAGTTTTTAGGTATACAATTTTTTTTTTGAAACATTTATTTATTTATTTATTCTTCTCAAAAAAAAAAAAAAAATCACTAACATATTCTACGATTTGGACAAATGATAATCAAGTTCAAAACTTTACAAAACTGATAAATTAATCATAAACTAATATTACAAGTTCATTTTCAAAGAGGGGTAAATTTGTCTATTTTAATCATTTCCTCTCATCTCCATCCTATTTTTTAAAACATCCAAACAAGGGGAAGGGTTAATTACTCCCTTCCCCCTTACTAATTTAAAAAATATCCAAACAAGGTGGAGGGGAATCATTCCCCTCTATTCTCCTCCCCACTACTCTCCTCCCCTCTACTCTCCTCCCTCTCTAAACTTCCAAACAGGCCATTAGTCTCTTCTAAGATGGCAGGGAAGAAACCACCCGTGGGGATTGCCATCAACTCCTATCGGCCTCCAGAGCAACATCCTCCCGATAAGGAAGGTGAGTTTTTTGCGGGTGCATTGAAGTCGGATTTTCAGTCTCTCCTTGAATGTTAATTTTTGGCAGGTTTTTTTTTTTTTTTGATAAAATTAAAATTGGTGGGCTGGTTGGTAGTTCAGCAAACAAGAGCCCAATTCACCTTGTGCTAATACTAATGAGCCCAAACTACCATAAAAAAATAGAATAAGCCCTAAACAAATTTTCAATCGTACAATGATCTTTAAATTTCACCCAACCGTCCAGATAGAGGGCAGACATAATATAATACTCCAAAACCCTAGCCTCTTTCTCATATCACATAACAAAAGTGTTTCAGCTGCTGTTCCTTAAAAAAAAAAAAAAAAAAAAAAAAAAAAAAAAAAAAAAAATTCAGCCGCTAGAGAGATAAACAAAGATGGTCTCCGATTAAAATTCCTACCCAAGTTAAATATACTTATGATCATGTTTATTATAATTTTTAATAAGATAGAAAGTTTGGTGATTTTTGTTTAGTAGATGTTAGGGTCTTGTGTTTTGGTATTGCCAAACCATGCCGAATTATATGTCTTTTATTGAATTTTGATGTGTTTTAAAGTTGTAATTGAAGTCCAAGTAGCAAAATTTGCTTAAGAAAAGCTCAAGAAAAACACATTTTCAGCACTTTTTTCGCATGTATCTCGATAGTAGTCTCGATACTTCTCTATAGAAGCTCAAAACCTACTGCCTCCTCGATAGCAGTCTCAATACTTCTTGATCTATCGAGCATTGCATATTAGTAAAAATTAGCAACGCAAAAAAACTCATAACTTATTCGTTTGAAGCCCGAATTGAGATTCGTTTGAACTAGTATTTAAAGGACATTATAAGCCATCTATTAGAAGGATTTTTAGAGCGAGAAACACTCCATTTATGCAGCTAGGGTTTTGTAACTAAGTTTTCTCTATTTCACCAAACCAAAGAGTTTCAAAGTAGATTTGAAGAATCCATTGGTGAAGAAGTTGAGGTCATAGCAACCACCACAAACTTGCTACTGTGAGGAAAACCTTCAAGAGGTTCTTGAAGTCTGTTGGAGGTTCTAATTGTGATTGTGGGTGGAGCGTTCATATACTGGAGAGTTCAGAAGTTTCGAAACAGTATAAGATTTCTACTGTAAGTTCATCTACTGGGATTGTAGAGTCTAAGGACAAAGGTTTTGTACTAGATCTGAAACTTCTCTTTATTATAGTGGATTGATTTTTGAGAAGGTTTCCCTTCGGGATTTTTTACTGTGAAACTAGTTTGTTTAATTGGTTTTCCTAGGTCATCATATCTTGTCTCATTTAATATTCTGTTGTGCATGATTTTGACTTGATATTGATGTTTGTTTGTTTGACCAAAGTTTATTCATAATAGATCTAATTAATAACTCGGGTTTAAAACTTGTTAATTCTATTAACCGAGGTCTAAATTTCCCAATAGTGGATATATGATTGGTTTTTTATTTTTATTTTTATATATTTCAGTAATATTAGACTTTTAGAATTTTGCACTCATTAACTCACTTAGCACAAAATTTAAAAAAAATTAGTGGACACATTGTACAAAATTAGTCCACAATTGAAATCTAATTTGGAATCTAATTGAATTTTCTCTCAGTATATATATATATATATATATATATATATATATATATATATATATATATATATATTATTCCTATAATATTTTCTATTGTAAACATTTTTAAATAAGAAGATTAATTTATATGATTGACTAATTTGTCAACAATTGTTAACCTATGTTATCATTATTCGCATAGTATTTTAACAATGGTTGACATTATATAAATTTTTTTATAATCATATAATCTTCTTATTCTCAATCATAGTTTTCTCCTTAAGATAATTATATTATATTTTTCAATTAATATTTATTTTCTTTCATTTTTTAGTACTTAATTTTAGTTAATTATATCATTTATTATTACTACGTTCTGATTGAGTCACATCAGCGACCCCGTCATTATCATTTTTCTTTCTAGTTTCATATATATATTTTTTAACATTTACTCATCTACAGTGAATTAAAATCTCCATTATTTAACAACCAAAATATCATCTCTCCCTTATTGTTGACTCTTCTCATATTAATTTCTCATTATTGTTACACTTTCTCCATCTTTTTTACTTTCTCCATCTTTTTTACTTTTTCATCTCCCTACTACTATCTATCTTAATTCATATGTGGTCTAATGTATAATTTATTATTTAAAATTTATCGAAGATAATTTGCTATCCTTAAAAATTGAACTATTTCTAAAAGTATTTTCTATCTCTTTATCTCTACAAATATATTATTTCTATTATTTTGGATGTTCTTTTTTTCTTTTTAGAAACTTGGGTGTGTTTGATAGATATTATTATTTTTTGAAATGGTCTATATTCTTCAAACTTATGTTATAGTGTGTGTGTGTGTGTGTGTTTTTTTTTTTTTTGGTACAACTTTTTTTTTTAACATTTCAAATTAATGATTCAAATTTCTCATTCTCTTATAGAGATTATCATAATAATCAAAGCTCATTACAAATTTACAATTGATATACTCAAATAATTGATAAATACAATCTACATGGATATTACTCAAATAATTGATAGATACATTCAAATACATAACAATTTAGATTATATTTTAATATAAACTTAAATTCTCACTTCTAAAATGTCTAAGAATGAACTCAAACTAAAATTATAAGAGGGAGAGATAGTACATGTGAAGGGGAACTCAAAAAACACACTACCAAAATGTATTAACCCAAAGTAAAATACAAAAATTTATCAATCTAAAATAGAGTTGCAAGAAATGATAAATAAGAGAGAGAGAGAGAGAGAGAGAGAGAGAGAGAGAGAGAATAAACAACTTTTTTGGGAGAGAATGTGAGAAAAATTGTAAATTTATATAAAAGAAGATAAGTAAAAGAATAATAAAAAAATGTATAGTTTTAAATAGCAAATTATCCAAGTCATGCTACCTTTGTAATAGAATAAAATTATATTTATATACTATATAATGTCATAGGATAACATCTATCAATCAAAGAAAAGAAAAAGAAAAAAATATAACAAATTAAAATACTACAAAATCACATCAACCTAAAATAGTGTTAAACACAAAAATTCTTCAACTTAAAATAAAGATGCAATCAAGAATTAAAAATTCACCAAACTGACCCTCAATGAGAAAAAATTTACTTTGGTTTATCAGGGGCGGAGTTAAGAATTTTTGTTTGAGGAACCAAGTTGGAATGCTAATATATGTATCAAAACAACTCCCCTACACATATATATACACATGTTTTTTTATTATATGCACACACTTTTTTATTTGATGAGTTATATATATATACAAAAAAAAAAAAGCTTATTATTTTCAATCAAACCACTCTTTACATAGCTATTCCCCTGCGGTTTATGTTTTGATGCGAAAAATCAAATCAAAGTTACGACTTATGTCCCTATCAAAAAGGAAAAAAAAGTTACGACTTACGTCACTACAAGTACTAGTGCATAAGGAAGAGTCACATCCCTTTCCACCCTCACATAACATTGCTAGCTTTTTTTTGATGGAACAAAAAATTTTATTGAATAGAGAAACCAACAAACAAACAAAGGCTAGCTCAGCCTTTCCTTCTTAATTACAGAAGCAAAACAAAGAGGACATTTACCCCAATCAAAAGAACCAAAAAAATTACAAGCAAGAGACCATTTAGCTAGGGAATGAGCTGCCATATTAGCTAGCCTAGGAACCCAGAAGACAGACACATTAGAATAAGAAACAAGAAGAGACTTCAAGTCCGCTAAGATAGAAGCAATTCTCCAAGGCGGGGGCAAAATCAGCTCATGAATAGCATCATGACAAATCTTAGAGTCTGTCTCAATAATAACATTGTCAACTTCCACCTTTGCAGCCAAAGAGATAGCCCATCTCACAGCTTCAGCCTCTGCCTGGAGAGGGAAGGTGGTTTTCGCTTTTTGAGAACAAGCAAAAACCAAGTCCCCTCTCCAGTCTCTAGCCACCAAGGCTAAGGAAGAATGAAATGGACCAATAGCTACATCAACATTAATTTTAACAGATAGACGCCTTGGAGGGCCCAAGTTTGCAAAGGATGAGAGATATTTACAAATTCAGAAGCAGTCAGTCTAGAGTTTTTGAATTCCATAAATAACTTCCCAACTCTAGCTATTAGATCATCACAACTCAAGGGAAAGTCTTCAAAAATGACTTGGTTTCTCAACTTCCAAATTCCATCACAAAGAATGGCCCCAAATAATAAAAGCTCATTCTTTTGACATAGCTGGTTTGAAAATGTGGATGAGCACAAAAAATGGATGAAATCCACTTCTGAAGAGAAACCAAAAGAATCCATTCTCAGCCCCCATTTACTATTGAACCAAACTGCCTTAGCAACTGGACAAAGAGCAAAAAGATGAAGGGAGGTTTCAGTTTCCATCTTACAGAGGGGACAATAAGCATCAATAGCATCAACAAACCTGTTTAGCTTATCTTTGGTGGGCAAGCAACCTGCAGCAATCCTCCAAATCATCATTTTGTGTCTCTCATGGAGTTTAGCTTTCCAAATACAGTTCCAAACGGGGTCAATATTGTGATGCACTGATTCCTGGCAACTCCAATAAGCCGACTTCACTGACAATTCCCCTGAGCTTATGCAAGTCCATGTCCATTGATCTTTGTAATTGGTCGAAAAAATAGGAATTTTCAAAATAAGATCAACTGTGGAGTTTTCAAACCACCGATTTAATTTATGAACATCATAACCAGAAAGATCAGAATTAAAAAGCTGAGAACCTAAGAGAATACCATTTAGGTCAACACCATTCTTTGGAGTAGGAATGAACCCGTGAAGCTCTGGTACCCAAGGATCCTCCCAAATCCTTATGGAATTACCATCCCCCACCAACATGCAAGCTACTTTAGATATGAGCAGCTTAACACCAGACAAACTTTTCCAGACTGGTGAAGCATTACCCAGAAAGCAGTGGTTTAACCAATTGTGTCTAACCTTATATTTTGCCTTTAAAACATTGACACATAAACAGTTCTTACCCGACAAAATCCACCAGGCTAATTTGGAAAGCATGGCTTGATTGAAATCCCAAGAGTTCCTAAAACCTAAACCACCATCCTTTTGGGATCTACATAGAGTAGACCAAGCAATAGGAGTCCAGAAGTGACCTGACTCCGTTTTGGGGTTCCACCAGAATCTACGAACCACTGAATCTAGTTGATTGCATAACTTCCTGGGGAATTGCAAGGCAGCCATAGTGTATGTCGGAATAGATTGCGCCACAGATTTAATTAGAGTTGCTCTCCCAACCCATGACAAATTCCTACCCTTCCAGCTACTCAACTTGCTCTCTAGTCTTTCTTTCACCAACTTGAGATCATTGGACCTGTTCTTGGATAAAAATAGAGGAACTCCAAGATAAGTGGTACTTTGAGGAAGAGAATTAAGTCCCCAGTAGCATTTTACTTGGCGCAAAAAATTAATACTAACTCCTCTTGATGGAAAAACACCAGATTTTTCTATGCTAATACGCTGGCCAGACCAGGAACAATACTTTTCCAAACATTTCTTTAGACTAACTAGTTCAGAGTGCTTTGCTTTGCAGAAAATAATCACATCATCAGCATAACAAAGTCTTGAAATAGGGGGAGTTGTGCTAGCCACTTTAATTGCTGAAATATTTTTCTGATCAACTTCTTTGTTAATAAGTCTCATAAGAATCTCACTTCCAAGAATGAAAAGATATGGCGATAGTGGATTGCCTTGCCTTAGGCCATGGCCAGGATTAAAGCTTTGACAAACTCCACCATTCAGTAAAAGAGAATTGGATTGTGGAGATGCATTGATAGATGAGGTTGGAAAACTTTTCATTGAAGCCCAAAGCCTTGAGAACCTTCAGAAGAAAGCTCCACTCCATTCTATTATAGGCCTTTTGAAAGTCTAGCTTCACTCCTAAATAGCCCTTCCTCTTCCTAGTCTGCTTGAAGCTGTGGACAATCTCTTGAGCAAGCACCACATTTTCAGTAATACTTCTGTTAGGAACAAAAGCTACTTGAGCAGGATCCACTATCTTATTTAATAAAGGTCTCATTCTATTCACCAAAATCTTGGATATTACCTCATAACAAACATTACAAAGGCCTATCGGACGGAATTGATTAAAATTGCAAGCTCCTGGTTTCTTTGGAATAAGAGAAATAAAGGTCCGATTAAGATTCCTTAATAGCCAGCCATCTCTAAAAAAGCTTTGAGTTGCAAGCACCACTTGATCACCAACAATATCCCAGTAATGTTTATAAAACAAAGCTGGGAAACCATCAAGGCCAGGAGCCTTTAGAGACTTCATTCCAAAAATCACCTTTCGAATTTCTTCCCTGGAAGGAATTCTGCAAAGCTCTCGGTTTTCTTCCTCAGATATGCAAGGGGCAATTAAATTCTCCAGGTCTCTAGGAACTTGGGGTTCACTGGTTTGATACAGAGTCTTAAAATTTTCCTCAAAATAACTCTGAATGTCAGACCTATTATTTATCCAGGATCCATCCTCCAATTTGATTTCCTCTATGCGATTCCTTCTCCTCCGAATAAGAGTGGAAAGGTGAAAGAATCTCGAGTTTCGATCACCCTCTTTCAACCATAATTCTCTAGACTTTTGCTTCAATCTTAGTTCATCCCTTAACAACGAATCATCTAGTTCAAGACTAAGTGCAGCTTCCAATTCTAAATTTTCTTTTGTGGGGGGTTTTTGTTGAATTCCAACAATGTTTGCTTGAAGCGACTTAATTCTCTCCTT
The DNA here is from genome assembly GCA_028535165.1 of Quercus tomentella. Classification (NCBI taxonomy): domain Eukaryota; kingdom Viridiplantae; phylum Streptophyta; class Magnoliopsida; order Fagales; family Fagaceae; genus Quercus; species Quercus tomentella. The sequence continues at coordinate 36,229,386 of JAPQVY010000012.1, forward strand.
AACAATGCCGAAAACCTTCTTATTCCATTTCTTTAAGTCCATCTTCGTCCTTTCCAGCTTATTTAGAAGACGGAAACCATGAGATCCCTCTACTTCAAATTGCCAAGCATTATCAACCACAACTCTACTGCTATCTTCCTTCGTCCACATTGCTTCGAATCTGAAGGGGCGATTCAAAGTTTCAGACTCAAAATGAGTATCCAGCAATATTGGGTTATGATCAGAATTCAAATTACATAAGTGCTTGACTCCGGCTTTAGGGAAAAGTAATTGCCATTCTTGATTACAAAGACACTGATCTAGTCTCTCCTTAATATTTGCCAACCCCTCACGTCTATTAGGCCAAGTAAAAGAAGGCCCAGTAAAGCCAAGATCAATAGCACCAGTGTTTGACATGAAGTCTTTGAGGCAATATCAGAGCTACCAGAAGTTGATCGACCCCCTCTTTTCTCATCCATTCTTTTTATACAATTTAGGTCCCTAATGATTACCCAAGGTCCAGAAAAGGAGAGCACCATATTCTCTATCATCCTCCAAAAATTCATTTTCTTACTACTCTTGCAAGGCCCATAAACAGCAAATAATAACCAAGGAGAATTAGGAGGATCAGAATAAACAAGAGTAGCAATCAGGTTCAAGTCTGAATAAACCACTTCTAAATCAACACCTAGCCTCCAAAACAAAGCTAAACCACTAGAACGCCCACTAGGCTCCACACAATGAAAATCAACATATTTCAATTTAGAATTTATCTTACCTATTCTTGGAGTTTTTGATTTAGTTTCCGATAGGAAGACTACCTCCGGATTAGACTCACGGATCAACTCCCTGATGGCTCTAACTGTCGAGGCTCTACCAGCACCCCGACAGTTCCATGCAAGGGTCCTCATGGCGAACTTAGGGGCATTATAAGGCCCGCCTCCTCCGCCTTCTGAAAAGCAATGACAGAGTTATCTTCATCCTTCTGTACTGAAGAACAATTGAGATTTTCAGAACTACTTCCTTTACCTTGCTTAAGCTTAGCTTGAGCAGTAGCTTTGGCTCTAGCTTGGTCTTTTAGAGTGATTCTTTTAGGAGATCGTCGACCTGGGTAGCTTGTTGGGATGGAGATAGGGGTGGTATGTACAGGAGAATTTATGCTAGATGGTTGAGGGGAAATTAATGTTGTGGTTTGTGAGGGTATGAGAGTAGCCGAGAGCTTAGTTTTTTTGTTTACAGAGTTAAGGGTATTGGGTGGGCTTAATGAGTTGAGTTTACTTTTGGAATGTTCTGAATCTTTATGGGACTGGGTTTGATTTGGAGTTTGTGGATCATTTGTCATGGGGCTGGTGGTAGGCTTTTTATGGTGAGGGTTTGGATTATTTATACACAGACTTGAGTTTTGGGCTGGGTTATAGGCTATGTTTTGGGCTGAATTGGGTTCCAAGCTTTCCTCAGATACCAAATTCCATGAAGTAAAGGAGGTGGACCCAATTGGTTGACAAGTAATTAGAGTGGACCCATCTGGTTGGTAATTAACTAAACTAGCATGGGAATCAAGGTTTACCAACGCCTCAGACAAACAAAGCGTGGCATCCTCAAAACTTGTCCCATCAACCTGCACTGGCTCCGCCGTTTCAACGCAAGGCTCTAGGACATCAACAAGACGATCTTTGCTCCCTTGTTCCTCCCTTGCAATCATGTCATTCGATGACTCAAGATTTTCTTGGATCTAGCTGGAAGCCATCTCAGTGTTTGATTCATTGACCCTACAACATTCTTCATTCTCCAATTCAACCTGGTTTCCAAGTTTCCTTCTAGGCTGAAATTTATCATTGTCAGCCCGAAGCCATCTACCAAAGAAGCCAGTTACGCCTTCTTGTATGAATGATTGAGCACCTTTATTTTGGCAATCTCTTTGCTCATGTCCTAAAAGGCCACAACCAAAGCAAAAATTCCCAAGCTTTTCATATTTGAAAGGAATCCATAGCTCAGGGAGATGATCTCTTTCCAGAGGAAAACCAGGAGCAAGCAGACAATTAACATCAACTTCTACCCTAACACGGATATATCTCCTCCAAATTCCTCCACTAGACCCAATAAAATCAATTTCCAAAGCACGACCGGCTATACTCCCTATTTTAAGAAGGTTCTCCATGCTGTGTCTATCAAGAGGAAGATTATGGACTTGAATCCAAAACTCTGTGGTTGAAAAATCTACTTTAGCAACACTCTGGTCTGGACTGAAACGTTTAAGAATCAAGTGTTCCCCTTTTAGTAGCCATGGTCTTCTATCCCAAGCACGTCTGACATCCGCCTCATAATTAAAACTAAATACAAAAACATTCTTGTCCACTAGAGCAACTTCAAAATCATTTATAAGGTTCCAAGCTTTAACCAGAATTTCCTTAACCAGAACCTTAGGGAAGGATTTTTTTGACAAGATTTTCCCAATAAGGAGCCGTTTGGATGATTCTTTGGATGAGGGAACCACCTCTAAATTAACTTTACCTTTTAACCAACTGAATTTCTTTGCTTGATTTGTAATGGTGTCAACATCAGTCTCATCCATGGCCACAGCCATGGATAGCAAGAAATAAACCCAAAACCAAGGACCAAATACACTATAGTATGATAAGGAAAAGATAAGAGGAGAAAAACTTACTGGTGAAAATGAGAGATTAAAGAGATCAAGATCCACCTGATTGCGTCTCTAGACTGAGGAAAAGAAGAAAGGATCGAGAACCACCTTCAGCTTCACAAGGAAGATACTAGTCTCACTAGGAGAGAGAAAGCTTCACACGGAAGACTTCAGAGGCATAGAAGCCCACCCATAACATTGCTAGCTTATTCTCTATAACTATCATCCTTGTGATTCTTGGCAGAGGCGAAACTACCCCTGGACTAGGGGGCAATGCCCACCCCCCCCCCCCCCCCCCCTAAATATTTTTTTAAAAAATATTATTATATATATGTGTATTAATTTTAGCAATTTTGTTCTATAAAATTACATTTTATTTCCCTTTAACAATATCATTAATTCTTTTAAGAGTAATGCTATATTCACAAACTTTTTTATAACATTTTTACAAACCTTTTTGGTAGCAAATTTTTATTGGTTCGCATATAGACTCACCATTTACATTATTTTTTTATTTACCAGTAACCACTTGTTACTTAAGTAATTTATTAAAAAATAATAAAAAAATAAAAAAATAACTTGCAGCTCTAGTATTTTCCTCATTTTTAAAAGAATTTATAGATCTAAAATCTAAAACAAAATATACAAGCCAAAAAAAAAAAAAAAAAGCTCAACAACAAAAATTACCAATAAAACTAAAAACAAAATTAAGCTCAATTAACTAATTTTACCCAAAATAAATAACCCTGTCCTTTAAAAAAATTCTAAACAAAAATAATTTTGTTCTTATCTACAAAAAAAAAAAAAAAAAAAACATAATCTTAGCAGTTAAGTAGCAGAATTAGAAGTTGAAATCACTGCACACAGCTAACAGTAAAACTGCCCCCTAACTTAAAGTTCTGGCTCCGTCCCTGATTCTTAGGATTTTTCCTCAGAATTCATCCTTAATTATACTGGCTTGTTCAAAAATTGCTCGTGGCGCTCGCTAGTGTTCACTATATCTCTCTGTAGTCTGTACTCCAACCTTTTGCAATATTTCTAAGTAATACAATTCTTTGCATTTTATTGAAGGTAGAGGTATGTCCTAGAAACTTTTCCTTCCTTTTATGATGTCTGTTGAAAATCTTTCTTCCCTAAGTTACAGCAGATATTTTCATCTTAAAGCTCCTGTTTTTAGTTTTTTTTTTTAGCAAAATAAATTATTTTACCACCAAAAAACCAAAAAATCATGTGCTATTAGAGAAGCTAAAGCAAAATTTTTGCAAAACAGAAAACTAGTATAAATACCATTTTTTTTTTTTTTTGAGGGGAAGTATAATTTATAAATAGTAGTTGAAAGTAGTAAGTTGTTAAAAATAAAATACAATATATCATTAATATTATATCTCTTCCTCCAATTAAAAAACTCAAATTCTCTCTCTTCTTTTATTATTCTAATGAGTTGTTTATATTATTTTAAATAAAGTGATAAAAAAAAGAACAATTGATATTAGATGAATTGTAAAGTGAGGTGGTAAAATATATATGAAGTAGCTTTTTGAGGTACTAAAAGCTAAAATTTTTAACACTACCACTATTAATGCTTAACTTCAACCAAAAAAAAAAAAAAAAAATCCTAGACAGCCTAGTATTAAAAAAACATTATTTTGTTTTTATTTTTGTTTTTGTTTTTATCTTTGTTGGTAGATGATTATATCTTAATGTATTTAAAAACAACGGTTTTGTATATTTATAATTTTTTTTAATAATATATAGATGTCTATTTGGAGTTTTATTTATTATATATATATATATATATATATATATTCCGGCTCCTGCTAGTTTAAAATCCTAGATTCGTCCCTAAAAATGAGTACAATAGTGTAATATAAGACCATCTTTTCTTTTTGAGAAAGTAATATAAGACCATCTTGTTTAAATAAGTCTCATGACAATTAATTAATTCATATAACTCAAGATATATGTGGATATTTTTTTTTTCTTATAAGAAAAATTTGGTAGTTTTTTAAATTACCACATAGTGGATTGGAAGAACTTTTCTCTTGGAGGAAAAATCTTTTCTTTTCTTTTTAAATTGAAGTAAAAATCTTATTTGGTCTCCTTAAAATTAAAAAAAAAAATAATGTTTAGAGAATCCAAAAAATAAAATGGTTATCTTACCCATTCTTATGACCAGTGGTATCTCCCAAAACAAAAACCTTGGTTTACATAAGAAATCCCAAAGCACTACTAGTATCAATTGGTTTGGTTTATAAAAAAAAAGATCAAATGAATGTGTGTTTGGCTCCTTTTTTATTTTTATTTTTATTATTCAAATGATTATGAGTTTGACACTTTGGAAATTTTCTGTTTGAGACTGAATGTTATATATATGTGTGTGTGTGTGTGTTTATTTATGAAATTAGGAAGTGTATCGAAGCAACTAGTTCCCTGATGGCTAGCTCCTACGCTTTTGCTTAACACCACTATCATTTGGTCTACCGTTCGTGCCTAATTCCTATCTTGGCTACAAGTTAGAAGAATATTAAATAATGTTGAGCGACCAAGACCGTGTAGCTTTGAAATTTTATTTGTTTTGTTTTGTTTTTTTTTTTTTTTTTTTTTTTTAAGTTGACAAAACCTTTTATTTTTTTGGTTAAGATGATTTTTCAACAAACTCTTTAATTTTGCACATTAAACAAGATTTTTTTTTTTAGAAAATTTAATCAAAAAATCAATCATACATAATTTTCTGAATTAAAAAAAAGGTGATTTTTATTTTAATAGATAATTGAATAAAAATAATTATTTCTTTTCTTTTATTTACATCTTGGTATTGAATATATGCTAATTTATATATATTTTTTATTAATTTAGTTTCAAACTTTAATATTTATTTTATTCCTAATGATAAAAAAAGGACTCCGGTTTATGTTTTAATCCCAAAAATCAAACCCAAGTTACGACTTACGTCACTGCAACTACTGGTGCATAAGGAAGAATCACATAACATCCCTTAATTGTGTTTCTCAGGTTTTTTCCTCTATTATACTAGCTTTGGAGCTTGTTCAAAAATCACTCGTGGTGCTCCGCTATGTTCACTATCATCTTCTCTGCTGCACCAACCTACTGCGAATTTTCTAAATAGTACACTTCTTTGCATTGTATAGAAGGTGGAGGTATGTCCTAGAATCTTTTCCTTCCTTGTCATGTTTCTTGAACATCATTCTTCCCCCAGTTGCTGCTGATATTTCATGTTAAAGTTCCTTTTTTTTTCTTACTACATTAAACTTTCAAAATACAGGAAGGCAGGCCTAATCAGTACTCACGCGGGGACCAATTGAGATTCAGAATGGAAAAAGCTGCCATATATGCACATCTTTCAGCTGGGGGATGCTTTTGTCCATTGTTTTGACACGGCCGGTAATGCTACTCTGCACTTTATATATACATATATTTTGGATGAATAAAATATTTTATTAAGATCAAGCACAATACACAAGTAAAGCCCCGCTCAGGTACGCAGAGCAAAGAACAATAAAGAAAAGTTATATCCCTACTCATTCATTTACACAGGAAAAAAGAAAGACCTTGCTTTAATCCCTCTTTTTATAAGCTTGATGATGCCTTCCTCTGTTTTAAGGCTTTGAACGTGAATAATGGCATTCGTTTGGTGCCAAATTTAATACACCAGAGCACCCAATATTAGTTTACACACCACAGCCCTTAAAAGACTTCTCTTTCCAATAATTTTCTCCCCATTGAATTATGATCACAGTCAAATATGGGAGTTGTGAATAAACACCAGCACATCAATTTCCTCCAAATTCTTCTAGAAGAGGAACGCTCAAAAAATAAATGGGCTCTACATTCCAAGCTTTGTCTACACAAAACACAATTTGAATCTCCCTTATATATCTCCATTGGAGCCTTCTACCCCTAAGCGATTCTTCATTAATTAGAGAGAATATTATTGCATGTGGTTATTATCTAATGGCTTAGGCAGCCAAATTTAATGCGAAGTCCATACAACTAACCTAGCTTATCTACTCTCTATGTATACCCTACTAAGGTTCTTTGTATTTGCCATAGTACTAATATCAAAATGTGGCCGTCAATGGCTTTTTCCAGTGGACGAAGGCTGTCAGGCCGAATCATTTAATCTTAGTGTCCTCACTCTCTTCCATTGCTTTTGTTCATTACAAGTCTTTCTACTATTCTCTATTTCATTTTGATTTTAACATGATACTAGAGCTAACTGCCTTGGCCTCTTGTAAAATATTTGTCCTTTCTGTTCTCACTCCCAAAAAACTCATAAAAATTTATTCTCTTCCTTCAATAAATCCAAACAACCACTGTCCACTAGTCGCCTCCCATAGCACTACACCACAAAAATCCAAAGCTTGTAGATCTGTCTTCTTCTCAAAATGTCCAATGCGCTGGTTAGCCAGTGCCGACGATTTGGTCATTGGAGCTGCCGCTTCGACAACTCGTGCTAGTGATTAGGTTACCGGAGATGGTGGTTACTACAATCCAGCGACTAGAACCGCTAGTCCAACTGTTGGCGCTGATGATTTAGTCACCGGAGATGCTCTAATGGCGTGTGCTGGCGATCAGGTTGCCAAAGATTGATTCCGATAGCTGGAATTAAATTTCGGTCCAATGTCGGGTATTGGAGATCTAGTCATTGGAATCGCTGCTTCAGCGCTGCCAATCACTGGAATGGATCATTGGACCTTTAGTTGCCAGTTTTGGTGGTTTATACTTGAAAAATTTTACATATCACACCTAATAATGAAAATTTTTTATTGAAAATTTTTTACAGGTTAAATATTTTACTGTGAAACGCTAATATAATCTCCCTTCCATTTGACCTATGTTCCTTTCCCTTTACCTGAAAATTGGTCTAGAAAATGATGGTTAAACAGTTTTTTTTCCACCTCACGAGTAGGACTTTTATCTTATCACAAAACATCGCCTTGGTAGGTATTAGCCTACTAGGTAGGGATTAAGCTAGTTTCTTGAATATATTTAAATTATTCTCATTATTAAATGGTAAAAATATTTTATTCATACTATGGTCCCTTCGAGATTTTTTTTTTTTTGATAGGAAGTCCCTTCGAGATTAAATGTGGGTTCTGTTCCTAATCCCATGATATATATATATTAAAAAAAAAAAAAAACCATCATATAACAGATATTATAATATTAAATCATTTCATATTTGTTCTTTTAAACTTTTACAACAAGGTTACGTGGAGGGCTTGTGGTTTTTATTTTTATTTTTTGTTCTCTCTCTCTCTCTCTCTGGGAAGGAAGAGGTTTTCGATTGGGTTCTATTAAGAATTCGTTTGGATACTGCAGAAACTGTGTGCGTCTGCATTTTTTTTTTTTGAGAAGCGCGTTTTTGTGGCAGCTATGCTTTTTTAGTGGATCTCATGCACTGTTCACAGGACCTACAAATCTCTTTTTTAAGCAAAACTTTCATTAAAAATGGGTCCTACGGCACTATTCACACATTTAAAATTATTTTGCTACAATGTTTTCAATTTTCAATTTTCAGCAAAATAAACGGTATCCAAACACACCCTAAGTATTATTGATGCTGCTAAGTTTTTGACTAAGCGAGTGTTAAACATTGATGCCATGGCTAGGACTTTTAAGGCTTTATGACAAGCACGAAATGGTTTCAAGATCAGAGATATGGGGGATCATAAGCTTTTCTTTATCTTTGAAAATGAACTTGATGTTAATAGGATTCTGATGAGTGGGCCATGGAGTTTTGATAAGAATTTGGTTGCTTTGCAACGAAACAATGAAGATGTTGGAAAAATGAAGTTTTGCATCTCATACAAAACAAGTAGCGAAAGCAACACAAGGATCTACTTTATTCATGAGAGATAACATACAACTTTGAATTCTAGAACAGAGAATAGAAAACATACTTTGATGTAGTGAAAATCAAAAACAAGATAAAGAAATTATCCTGAGAGGACCTTCAATTTCATTTCAATTCCACAGTGCCCAAGAAGTGTAGCCTCTCAATCAGTTCTCGCGTACATACGTTTTCTTTGTTGAAAACTGTGTTCAAGAGAGGTCAAAGAGAAAACCATTTTCTCTTTTTTTAATCATACATACGTTTTAATTGCCTAGACAGTTACTATATTTAATAACTCTTATTAAATATATAACTGATTATCTAATTGGGTTAGTCTTTTGGGCCAGCCCAATTGGACTTTAGTATGTAGCTTGGGATGGGACCAAAGGGACAAATAAGGCTCTAGCTCCAATGGACTTCGGGCTTTCATCAACTCTTGATAAACCTAAAGTTATCATTAATCATATAACAAGTACCACTATGGAAATTTAATTGCACTTTAGGCCAAACTCTAATATAATATCATTTGACCTCTCCATGAAATATCCATAGTGAACAAAGTCATAATAAACTGTCACTTTGTAAATCACTATTTTATTTCGAGTCCCTAGTTTAATCTTTTAGTTATTCATATATTTTATGAAATCTAATTTCATTAAATATAAACATTTTTTTTTTGAAATAACGGATAGAAATCCTTTTATTCATAGTAAAACTATGTATAATATTAAGAAAGAAAGGGATATAAACATCTTGTCCCAAACTAGAAATTGTCCAACCCCTTAGGAAGCCACTACCCGTAAACTTTAATAACTCTTTACTAAAGTGGCTGGGCCCAACACCTTGAATAATTAGTTCTCATTAAACTTATCTCAAGGGGATTATGAATTACATCTTGAGAATATGCGTTCTCTCAACATTTCGTGTGGTTACCCAACATACTGAGGTTTTGACAATTAAATTAGATCTCACTCCTAATATATCAAAGTAACCTACATTTCATGATTAAGTTCACAATCCTTTCGAAATTTAGAGTTTATGAAAGTAGAAGTTGTGAGATTTATTATTTAGGTGACAGTTGTTAATTAAATAATTAATCTCATAGAGCGCGGTCTAGTTCAATGTGTCTTACACACTTAAGACTCACTAACACATCAACTAGAAGTCTCCACTTCCATGATCAAGCCAAATCATCGTAGATGACATGTTACAGTCTTTGCAGATGAAATGTCCAATTTCATCACTGACTACGAACTATAGTTTTGAGTTTACAAGAACTTGTGATTTATATCTTTTGTAACTAAATCACATAAATCACATACAATGCATCTCAAGGAGTATATGATAATGTCCCATTAGTTCATATACAAATAGTTTCATATAATTAAATAATTTAATTATTTATAACATGCCAATATATTGGATTTTAGGCACAAAACCTAACAGATGTTCCTGTTAGGGATTAAAGTTTGATCGTGATACCTTCTGGGTTTAGGTTCATGACATTCCAGTGAGGCACATGAATCATGATGCAAAGGGATTTGTGAGGAAATAGGGTGAATCGTTCGATCTAATAGTAATTTGGATGATGAGGGAGGTGGTTTTATGCGTGTTTGAGTTACTCCGGATATTACTCAACCTTTGGGTTGCGGAAGGGTCGTCATGTTGGATAAAGATAAGGAGGGTTGGGTTTCATTCAAGTATCAAACCTAATCTATTATTGGTGTGGTTGCCTCTCCTATGCTGATAAGGATTTTGATTTGTGGATTAGGAGTAAAGGTACTTTATCTCCTAATACAACAATTTGGGCCGTGGCTTCATGCCTTTAAAGTATCCTCTATAGAAAGATTGGTGGTGTTTCATCGGGGAAGGATGGTGGTGAGGATGAACGGCCACCGGATATGGAAAAGGATACGGTTGACTCCACTCCAGCTATAGTGGCTATTGATTTGGATAGTGCGGATTTTGTGGCTCCCATAAAGTCTCATTCTATTTTGGACTCCTCAAATGTTAGTACAAATCCTTCTTTTCCTGAATTTTTGGGTCAACATAATCAAACTGATTATCTCCTACAGGGGATTAATGAAATTGACCATGAGTGGAAATACGATGATTTTGAAGGAACAAATCACGCACCTATTGGAGTATCTTCTAAGGAATTTACACCAAATCATGGAGAAGGAATTAAGGAAAAAGTGGATGATTCCTCTTTGACTAATAATTCCTGATCACGTGACTCGCTAGGAATTAAGGAAAAAGTGGACGACTCCTCTTTGAGTAATAATTTTTCATGTGACTTGCTTCTGCCTCCATCAGATATTCAGAGCTCTCCCAACATGTTGCATGAGGTTTCTAATACATCGTGCATCCCATTACCAAGGTCGCGCACAAAAAATGCAAAATGGAGGGGACTCCCTCTTGCTGGATATGGTGCTGATGAAAGTATGGGTGAGGTTATAGGTCCAAAAAGAGATTGGTTGAGTTACCTAGGTTCAAAAAGAGATTGCTAGCTGATGTGGATCTCCGTGAGTTACCTAGTAAAAAGAGATTGGTTTCTCAAGGGATAATGAAAAGAGAAATGTTATGTTCATAATATTTTCACAACACTTTCACTACAATCCAAGTTTCAAATTGTTATTGGCGGTTATTGACAGGTAAAAAAATAATTTCAATGGTGGATTCAAATTAGAACCAATAACAATTTATTATTTATAACTTATTGTGAAAGTGTTATGAATGTAACACTTCTCTAAGAAAAATCATGATTTTTTGGTAGAGGCTAGTTACCAGCCTTATCAAGCGCCATGAGTCTTTTATGTTGGAACTATTGTGGGCTTGGGAACCCACAAACGGTTCAAGAGCTTGTGGATTTGGTACGGACACAAGAACCCACAGTCATGTTTAGAGCTGAAACATGGCCGGATGAAGTAAGGGTTGGAGGTATTGTGTGACTAGACATAATTGTGGTGGTTGTTATTTTGGAAAAAAAAAATTTTGGTCTGATTATTGACTCCTCTTCTGTTAACCATACTGATGCTATTATAAATAATTGGAAAGAGAATTCTTGGAGGCTGACAAGGTTTCATGGAGCACTTGAAACCCATAAACATCATGAATCTTGGGACCCATTAAGTAGATTTAACCATCATCATTCTCTTCCTTGGCTCTGTGCTGGGGGCTTCAATGAGATTACCAAGTCTCACGAGAATCTTGGTGGAAGATTAAGACAAAATAAGAAGATGCAAGACTTTCGAGATGTTCTAGATAAATGTGATTTTATGAATTTGGGGTTTGTGGGTAATAATTTTATTTGGCGTAAGGTTCAAGCTACACGTGTTACTATTTGGAAGAGGTTAGATAGAGCTGTGGGTTCAAATGAAGGGGTCTCACTACTTCCCTCGTCTAAGATTGTTCATTTGGAGTGTGGGACTTTAGACTATAAGCCTATTGTCATCCACCCTTTAGGCATTCCTTTGAGGCATCGTCAACTTTGGAGATTCAAACAAGTGTGGTTAAAGGAGGAAGGGTGTCATGAAACGGTGGCTTCAGCTTAGCAAAAGAATGTTCATAGTTCTCCTATGTAGAAAGTTAAAGAGAATTAAACTTTGTCTATGCTTCAATGGTGGAGGCGGGTTTCTTTTGGCAAAATTATTCAGAGTTTAAATGAGAAGAAGAGGTAATTGAAGCAACCTGAACAAATTTCTACAGGTGGTGGACAATCAGATCGGGTCTTTCAACTTACGGGCGAGATCAGTGAGTTACCTGCAAAAGAAGAGAAGTTATAGCATCAACGATCAAGAATTCCTTGGTTGAAAGATGGTGATAAAAATAAAAGATATTTTCATAGCTAAGCTTCGCAAAGATATCATCATAATCTTATTAAAGGGCTTTGAAATTGTGATGGATCTTGGTGTACAGAAGATGATCAAATTTCATATAGGTTTTTGAGCATTATCAACAACTCTTAACTTCATCAAATCCTGGCCAAACTGATAATTCTTAGAGACTATAAACAAAGTTGTGACCGATGATATGAATTCTCTATTGGTTGGTGACTTTACTGGGCAAGAAGTTGAGATTTCTTTAAAGCAAATGACTCATCTTAAAATGCCTAGGTCCAATGGTATGCCTCCAATTTTTTCCAACACTATTGGAGTAACATTGGAGATGATGTCTCTTAGGCTGTTTTTTCATGCCTTAATTTGGGGTCTATCTTATCTAGCCCTAATCATACTTATATTACTCTTGTTACTAAAGATAAAAGCACTATGAGTGTTACTAAATTCCGTCCTATCGCCATTTGTAATATTCTCTATAAGGTTATTTCTAAAGTGTTAGCTAATCATCTTATGGGAATGTTGCCTCAAATTATCTCAGAATCTCAAAGTGCTTTTCAAGCAAATAAGTCAATCTTAGACAATATCTTGGTAGCTTTTGAGACACTGCATCATATGAAGACAAAAAGTCTAGTAAATCGAGTTTTATGACTCCCAAATTAGATATGAGCAATGCGTATGATTGAGTTGAATGGAAAGTTCTGATGAAGATAATGGGAAAAATGGGGTTCCATGAGAAGTTGATTGAGATGATCTATGAATGCATTAGCATTGTGTCTTATTCTATCCTTGTTAATGGTGAACTCAATGGTAATATCAAATCATCTCGAGGCTTGAGGCGAGTTGACCTCTTATCCCATTATTTATATTTACTTTGCTCTAAGGGCTTAATGGGGTTGATTTAGAAGGTCATCAATAGGGGTGATACAAGAGGATTATTTTTCTGTAACGGTTAGGGTTGTCCACGTGTCCATACAAGTCAGGTTTGTACCCAATCGGTACTAACCCAATCACTTCAGGTCCCCAAGATCTGAACTCGCAGTCGACTAGTAAGAGGAGTCAGTTCAGTAGTGATTGATCCTTGGTCGGAGTTGGGCTAGCCGAAACTCGCCAAATCTAGCCAAAATCTGCCATATCTAGACAGATCTCAACGAGATCTTGTTGGATCTCATTAAATCTGACCAAAATTGACCGAGAATTGCTTGTATATATGGAGATAGGCAATATTTCAGTGTGGATATCAATCAAGTCGGTTGGAGTTGGGATTTCATTAGCAAACCCACTAATTGAATTGTCGATATCTGTTCCTAGAGGTGGAGAGCCACCGCCAATGGGTTGGCTAGCTTACGGGTCAACCCAAACAGTTTAGGAGGGTGGGTCGAGTCCACAGTTTGGTTGGACACCTCTAGTAAGAATGGTCCATAGATCTCTCATTTATTTTTTGCATATAATAGTTTGCTCTTTTATTGTGATAACATGGGTGATCTTCAAAATATCCAAGGGATGTTAGCTTTTTATGAGAAAGCTTTGGACTGAAAGATCAACAGGGACAAGACAACCCTCATTTGTAGTAAATCCGTTTCTAAAGCTACTAAAAATTCAATTAAGGATTTACTTGGGGTTTTTGAAATAAAAGAATACTAGTTGCAGACCCACGAGATGCGTGGAAATAGATAATTATATTTTAGTTATGGTATAATATATAATTTGTTCTTTAAATTTTGTGGAAAATAATTTGTTCTTCTAAAAACTTAAACAATTTTTAAAATTATTTTTCATTTATTTATCTCAAAAAATATATCATCATTTTATTATTTGAATTTATTTGATTGATATTATTCATTTTTTAGGTGGTCCATATTTTGATAAATTATGTTATCGTGCATTATATTTTCCTAATTTGTTTTGCCTGTACAACTAAACTATTCGAGTTTCAAATATATTATTCAAAATTTTCAGTCTCTTAAAAAGATATTATTATATTTATAATTTTTCTTATCATAGGAGTAGTTTCGAACTATTGATTGAGTTTTGTTTACTAATATAGATACATAAAATTGAATTGCATATTTTTTAGGCATTCTTAAGAGACTATACCATATTATAAATGTAATATTTAAAATAATATGTAGGAAAAAATAGACTTTATGTCGAAAATTGAACACTTCAGCTATCGAAATGAAAGAAAATAATATGTAAAACATAAAGAGAACATGATCTATAAAAATAAAAAAAAATAAATAAAAAAAATTGACTACATACACTTTTATTTATTAAAATTTAATTTCCTTTAACTGGATCTTTATATTGCATTTTTGTTACTACACTCCTGTTAAGTCTTCTCATTCGTCACATCATTGGCTACATAATTATTCTTTTTAGTAATTATTTTTTACTTTTAATTTTTTGAAAGTATTAAATATATAAATATATTGGCTTTACAAATTCATCTTAGGCAGTTTTAACTTTACATATTTATTTACTTTAATTTTGATGTTATAACTAAATAATAAATCAATGAAAAATAAAAATAAAAATATTGTCTATACATATTCATTTTGGACGGTTTTATTTTAATAGTTGATAGACACATTGAAGTACCTAGCCAACATTGTATTTTGATATAAATTCAAAATCTCACTTCCAAAATAACCAAGTATGATGTCCATTCTCAAAAAAAAGTATGATGTCAAAAAAAAATTAAACAAAAGCTAAAAGAGGGAGAGAGAGGACTTGTGACGGAAAATTTGAAAAATCAAACACACTACCAAAGTGTATTAACCCAAAATAGTATTATATAAAAAATACAATGATTCATGAACTTAAAGTAAAGCTGCAAAAAGGAATATATATATATATATATACACACTTCCAATCATAAAAGAGAAGTTATGGTTGGAAGTAGTTGAGAGAAATGAGAAATAGGTAGATGATATGGCTGCTGATGTAGCTCATCAGGAGCGTAGCAACAATAAATGCTACGCTTTAGTTTTTAGATATTTATAAATGAGTAGTACCTTGGTCTTCTAGTTGTTGGGGAAAGGAATAAAAGAGCTAGTCTTAACTACATAAAAAAAAGGTTTTGGGGAAACAACAGGGTTGGAAAGAGAAATTATTGTCTTAGGCAAAAAGGGAAAAATTTTGATATGTTGCTCAAGCCATACCTACATTTTCTATGAGTTGTATCTATTCGCTGGCTGGTCTAGCTTTGTTCTGATATTGGAATGATGATCTGAAAATTTTGGTGGGACCAAAAGGGGGATGGAAAGAAAACTAGGCGATAACAGCAGTAGAATTATTTCCCCTGATCTGAAACTTCTTTGCATGCTTTATAGGAGTGTGAAGCTTTACAGTCAGTTTGGAATCATGAGTTTAAGTGGGTGGATAATGGGTTGAATCCAGTTGGTTCTTTTGCAGATTTAGTGGTTTGGTTAGGAAGAGAAAACAACTGTTGGAGATGTTCGCTGTAACGGTTTGGTATATGTGGAATCAAAGGAATAAGGTGCAGTTGAATGAGCCTTATCTTTTGTTAAATAGGCTTTTTGATTCAGCCAAGAGCTATTTAGCCGAGTTCCAGCAGTTCAGAGTTTCTCCAGCTAAGCTATACCACCCTCCCAAGCCTAGGTGGAAGCCACCTGCAACAAATGGTTTTAAAACAAATTATGATGGGATTATGCTAACAAAGAATGAATTATTGTGGTTATTCGAGACTCTCAAGGTGAAGTTTTGGCTGCTATGTTAGAAAAAATTCCGCTACCTTCCTCTGTGGTGATGGTGGAGATTTTAGTAGCTAGAAGAGCTGTTGAGTTTGCACAAAAAATTAGCATCTACCACTCCATTTTTTAAGGTGATTAAAATATTGTTTGAAAAAAATGCTACTAACACCCTAGCATGTATTTAGAACCCCTATAATCTATTTTAACTGCTTAATCATTTTTAAACTAAACTACCAATTAGTCTAATGTGCATGATTAACCAAGTTCCATATTGCAAGCATAAACAACTAAGAACTAAAGCATATTAAGAAGCAATTTGGAAATGCGGAAAGTAAAGCAACCCATGGCTAAAGAAAAGGAAATGTTTAAGAAGAGGAAAACCTGAGCATTTGGGTGAAAAAAATCTCTCCCCGACCTAATCATCAGAAAATCTCCACTAGATGAATAGTTGCATTACAAGAGGAGCTGGTATCTCATGCTCTAGGCGCATGAAACCAGCCTCTCACAGGCAAGCGCATGAGAGATTTAATCTTACAAGAGAGACTATGAACCCTCCAAGCCCATATCCTCCTATGTTTTTGATCCCTCTAAGCTCTTGCTAGCAACTAACTTGCTAGAGCCACCACCATTGAGCCATTAACGGAAAGCCACCATAGAGATTGAATTTGAAGTGGCACCATATGTTTCCAAACCTTTAACTCGTATCTACACAAAACTCGGCTATAGGTGAATGAGGTGAAGGTAGCAAAATTTACCTACCACATTAACTGCTAACTGTGCAGCCACATCATGTTAAAATAATAAAATAAAATAAAACAAATAACCAAATTTCAGTTCTCACAAGTTAAAGTTTTGTGAAAAAGCTAAAATCTATCACCCCTTCCCTCACCAGCAACCCTCTGCAACAAAGTTACCATGGCAAACTCCTTCCCCTTCAACGTCCCACCCTCACCAGCAACCTTTGCCTCCTTCCTTCCTCAACCCTGCCAAGCTACTCAACACCACCATTGCCTTCAACGCTATACTCGATCCCTGCTTCACCACCAATGGTGAACAACTTCACCACATCGGCACTCACCGCCCTCTCCTTACTCTACTCTATCGAACAAAGCTTGTACATTGTCGTCAACACATCTTTCTTCCCTCTATTGGACCTGATGATGCCGAAAATATCACCAGTAAGCCACACGGTCCTCGCGCGCTCCAAATAACATCTGCACAGCAAAAAGAAAGGACCTAGCAAAGAGCACCGGTGTGGTACCGGCCAAATACCCTTCGAAGGTCAAGTCAGAACTATTCTCGCTGCTCTAGAGTGCTAGAGAGGGTAAATTATGCGTACCTTGGTTCGTGAGGGTGCTTAGGTTTTTATAGTAGTAGGGGTTGACCCCTTTTCCTTGGAGTAGAAGTCTTTTCCTTATAGGAGTCTCCTTAGGCGTATTTTGCGGGATCCTTTCCATATAGGAATCCCTCTTAGGTTTCACAAAACGTGGAGGGCAAGTCATTTACTTATACACGCAAACGTGGTTAGCAAGCATTCTTTGACTAGTGCCGTTAGCTTATATTATGCCTTCGGTCTTCATACCGTCAGCTTCAGGATAACCTTCAGCTTCATTATCCCGTCGGCCTATGGTGCCTCTCCTTACAACTTTTTTCCGCCGTCAGTCATTAAACAGGGGCTGATGGCCCAGTATATACCGTCACTAATAAACCGTCGGCTTATCTTACTTGACCAATCTCTTTTATCCTTATCAAGACCCATTCAGTAACAACGAAACCAACGGCAGGATGGCCCCACAAGCCCCGATTGAACTCTTGTTCTCCGTCACGACCTTGCTTAATCTCTTTCTACTTGAAGGGTACAAGATGGTAATTACTGATGCTGGAGCTGTAAATTCGCCGAGCTTGGTTTGGTGTTATTGGATTTGCATTGCTAAGCTTGGCTTTTGTGTTATTGGATTTGCATTGCTAAGCTTGGCTTTTGTGTTATTGGATTTGAAATCAACCTGATTCTAGTTAGATTAGATGCTGGTTTCTTGGCAGAACATCATATACTCAACGTTACATAGAAGAAATCTCACTAGGCTTTAGTTTTAAGACCTTATCTTTTTATTGTCTTCTAATGGCGTTTTGGGATTTGCTTATTTTTATGTTTCTCTTTACATATCAATATTTTTTTTTCTATCTTTTCACTCGAAAAAAAAAAAAAAATGTAGTTGATGGAGTCAAACTTAAATTCACGTGCTGAAATTTGGTTTTTTATTTATTTAAAATATGATGTGGCTACACAGTTGGCAATTGATGTGGCAGGTAAATCAGTTTTTTATTTATTGTTTAACACGTCAGACTTTTCCATCTAGGGAATATCGATAGGGACCAATTGACACGACATTGAAAGGTTAGGAACCAAATTGACACAATTGAAAGATTAATGATTAAATTAAGATATGATGTAAAGGATAAAAACCATTTATGTAGTTTACCCTTAATTTATCTTTCAGCCATTTAGTAAAAGACATGTTTTCTTTTACAAACTCTCTTCAGAACTTCTCCTTCTCTTATACTTATAGGCAAGGCAATGCAATAGCATGTGCCTTAGCTAGGAGACCTGGGTTCTCTTTCCCTGTATTAGTTAGTCCGTATGGAGTCTGTTTCTCCTGATATCAACAATATTTTTGTATCTAATTTAACAACTATCATATAATAGCAATGTTATGTTTCTTCTATGACAAAAAAGTTGTGTACAAAAGGATGTTGTCATAAAGTTTAAATTGAGTCAACAAGAATGATATTGTTGGGCAATAATGGGTATACTGACTGCTTTAAGGTTAACTTGTAAAAATGATGGGGATTGCTTGCACCATTTAGTGATCAGATCTCCTGCTGTTAAGGACATATTTTTATGTAATTGGCATATCCTTTGACAAAATGCACTTTACTTGTATTTGAGTAAATCTAAGAAGGTTCAAGATGATCATTACAAGTGGTTAAATTGAAGGCATGAAGATTATTCAAGAGCTGCTCAAGAAAAGTGCAATCTGCAAGTCTCGATACCTCCTCGACAGAAGCTCGATCTGTTAAGATTCATTAAAGCTCGACACATGTCTCGATCTATCGAGCTTACGAGATTCAAACTATAGTCAGCAATGTTTTTATTCTAAAAGGCTATTTGTTTATGAGTTTGTATAATCCTTATAGGACTAGGAAAACCCAAGGTTTGTGGGTTTGTATAATCCTTATTGTACTAGGAAAGCCCAAGGTTTGTGTAAAACTATTTGGAATAGGAGAGCCCATTAAGCTCCTATTTAAAAGAGGTGGAAAAAGAAAAACCTAACCTTAAAGAGCTTTATAAGGTTTTCTTTTTGAAACCCTAGCCTCCTCCTACAGAAGAAAGAGTTCTTGCTGCGTTTCTTGTATGCCTTTGGGTTCTATAACCAAGCAAAGTCTCTTGCACCAACATTGAAGATCTTATTAGTGTTTCTATGTGAAGCTGCTGCGAATCAGCTACAACAATCAAAGGATTGCTGTGGAGTTAGTCAAGTATTTGGATTCGTACAAAGGAGTAAGCCGCATATTGGGATCTGCGCATCAGATTGGTTAGTCACGTACTGGGGGTCGTGCATTAAAAGGAGAGATTGTCACTACAAAACAAGTCCAATTGGGTATTGGGGTAAGGGTTCAACTGTAAGTTGGTATAAGGTACTGGGATTCCTTTACTTGTAACCGCTTGTTTTGATAATAGTGGATTCTCGGGAGTGGTGACCTTAAATTCACCCGGTGGAGTTTTGCCTCGGTGGTTTTCCTCATTCGTAAACAAATCACTTGTCAACTTTATTTTCCGCTGCATATTAACTTAGTTGGTGATTTGTTTGTGCTACCACACGTTTTTCATGTTAATTGAATTAATTAATTAACTTGGCTAATTAATTGGTTAATTTATCACAAGGGGTCAATACATTCTTAGCCTATCACTTGCAATCAAGTTAAATTATTTATTAAAAAAAAAAAAATTATCTCTTGTTGTGGTTGTTTTAAGTTGATTTTCAGAAAGGCCAATAAATTGAGTCTATCAACCTGGGTTCAAAATAAAAGTGAATCAAGCACACAACTCGCTCTAGTAGCACATAATGTCTAGTGGTACATAACAAAGAAAGATCGTACATGGTCTTAAGCTCATAATAAATACAAAAGGAATATTAGTTAAGTATTGGACAAATGACACAAATAATTGCCTTTAAATCCATATAACAAAATGAGGATATTGAGGGAGGTTTTAAAGGAAAGAGAAAGAACTCTACTTATACTACCACACATAAACACTATTCTTTTGGATTGTTGTTTACTCCAAAAAAGAGCAAAGAATATGGTGAGAATTAGGTAGAACTGATTGTTGGGAGTTGATTTGGCCTTGCCTCACTCTTTGGGAGTTATTATGGATTAAGAAAGCTCTTATTATCCATCTATCTAAGACTTTTGATTGTTGGATTTTAGAAACATAGTAATCTTGAAATTTGTTCTTAACTAGATAATAGGGTCAGATGCTTTAATAATTATCTTGGGATAACTTTTAACCAATCTCATTTATAGAGCTTTGTTGAAGGGAAACAACCCTCTTTGAAATTTGCTAAATTTGTGGGATGTAATAAGTCCTGTAGCCAACCTTTTATTTTAGCTTAGGAAAACCATTCGAATTTTGTAGCAAAGACAATATCTTTAATTAATGTTTAGTTTTGTGTTAGTGGCTAGAACAAAGGCCTTCTCATGGACCTTTAGCTTTTTCAACTATTCGAATTTGGTAAGGATGAGGTGCAAAACTCATGTTTTATATTTGTTTGTTTAGACCCCTGTACACTCAAATTCTTTAACCTAATTAAATACCAAGTTGTAACATAGATCATTTAAATAGATCTAGGTTAAACACAAACAATCATATTACAAAGTGTAGAAAAGTAAAGAAGATAAGCGATATGATAACCCAGGAAAACCAATGAAATCGTTCAATTTCAAGATAAAAAACTTGGGGAGGATTTAGACTAAACTATCCTTAAGGCAACAAATTCACTAAATAGAATAGAAGTTTTGCAATAGATTTTTCCCTAAATCTAAAGTTGCCTCTTGTAGTACTTACTCACGTGATCACATGCAGCTCTGAATCCACGAACTCTTCTATTTGAATTTGTTGAACACAAACACCCACGTTTGTGACTCTAAAATCCCACTCAAAGGTTTAAATCATCAGCTATGTATGATCTTGTTTGCATCAAAAACCACTGAAACATATTTAGGGTTTCTCTTTTATACCTAGTAGTGTTGGACACAAACCCTACACATTTTTGCAAGCTTTAGGCTTGATCTAAATTCTACAGAACACGATTCTTGACTTGAACTAACTTGAGCAATGTATAATACTATTCTAAGACTTAAAAATTTTAAACTAGACATGTTTTAGTTCTCAGTTTGCCAACATACACAAAATTAGAACCTAAACATTTATTCTTAAATATTTAAAACTTAACAATCTCCCCCTCTGGCAATCCATGACAAAACATACATAAACATGAATTGCTCAATTACAAGAACTAACCCAATACAATTTGTTGCCCTACTACAATTTAGTCAAAATCTACTGTCTATAAGTTGCAATAATAGGCAGTAGCATGATGAAAGAATTAACCTGTAAATTCTTGAAACACTGAAATAAACCATAAACGCATGTGTGGAAAATACAGTATAAATCATAACTTGAACTTGATTTTACAAAGTAAACTATAATATCCAAAGAGAATAATCAAGGTATCAATAAGTGTCAAGTTTGTGAAACAAGAACAAACAAAACATAACCACAAAAAATATACATCTCCAAACAAAACTACAAAAACTGCTCCCCCTAAGTACAAGAGCTCACACATCTATCTACTCCCCCTTTTTGTTAGGTATTGAATGTTCAAATTGTGTGTAAAACACCTATGAACGTTTAGATCCCCAATTTACAAATTATCAATTCAAACTTATTATCAAACAATGTATGTGCGGAACATGAACATAAGCTAAAACAAAATTGATAAAACAGTCTAAACCATAAATAATTACAACCACAGCAGTAATTAAACGGAAAAGATAAAAGGAAGAGAGATGCAAACACAAATACAACACAACGATGTGTTATCGAAGAGGAAACCGAAGTCCTCAGCGTAAAACCTCTCCGCCACCCTCCAAGCGGTTCATAATCCACTAAAGAATGAAGTTGGGATACATGAACAACAGAAGACCCTCCAAGCCTAATCTACCCAGTGTACTTAAGCCCTCCAAGCTTCTTGCTCCAACGAGGTTACACCAAACCTTTGTCTTCTTTAGCTTACCGAATTCCGCTATAGCCCATAGCATCAACCAATATCAATTGGTTCCTTCCTAACTGCTTCCCAAGCACCAAATAGCCTTTTCACAGATATGGGTATGATGAGAATAGGTTTTGGCTAATGTACCTCTCAAGGATGTAACAATGGAGAGGGTGAGAGTAGAGGAATTTGGAGAATTATAAGTTGAAGATTGTGGATGAGTCAATCTTGTTTTTCTCTAGGGTTTCTCTCTCAAAATTTCTCTAGAAACTCTCTACAATACGTGGGTATAAGGGGTATTTATACTTGTGTGTGTTTGGAATGTGAAAGGTCAGTTTTTCCAAAACAAGGTGGTCTGGTGACTTGGCCTCGTGACTTAACTGAGTCGCGAGTCTAAGTCGCAAGCTAACTACCTGGCCAGCCTGGGACTTTTGTCCTATAGTGCAATAGTTGGCATGACTCTTCAGCTCCCCTGCATGCTTCACACGTGTGCCTACTTTGGCAACTTGCTAGCCGCGAGCCGGTCTGAGATCCAGTCGCGAGGCCCTGCTGAGTTGCACACTTTTGAGTTTTTCTTCACACTTTCTCACGCACTACCCTTACATGATTCCCACCTAAATACAGGGTTTCTAAATGCTGAATTACAAACAAATTTGGCACGGAATAAAGCCAACAAAATGGTTGATTAAATTCAACCTTACACGTATTGCCAAAGGTAATCATCATGAATCTGAGGGTGGAGGCGGTGGAAAGGAACTCCTATACTCAGCAAAATCAACTCTCGAGGCAGCTACATTTGTGATGAGATCATCCAAAAGCTATCCATGAGCCGCCTAAGTCGTCATGAATGTCTCCATCATGATATGCTGTGACGACTGCGTCTCAAGAATTCTCTCAAGCATGGAGTGGAAAGATGGAGAGGCTATAGAAGGACTAGTAGCAGTAGCATCTGCAGCATCTCCATTAGCATCATCCTCATCATCATTATCAGCAACAATAGCAGTAGGATCAACAGGCACATCCTCAGCAGTAGACTTTACTCTTGGTCTCTTTGTTGTAACCACACTTGGTTCAACAATCTTCTGTGTACTACACTGTTTGAGGAAGGTAGCTTCTATGGGTGTCGTGAGATGGACTAACTCTAAGGAAGGGAAACGCTCTAACTCAATGAACTCTAAGATCTTACCAAGAAAGACAGGAAAGAAGAGACGTTTCCTAGTGTTGTTCCTATGGACCTTAACAATGGTTTGAATGAAAAGAAGGGGAAAACATATGGAACCACCAGTAATGAGAGCATATAGAAAGATGCATCTCTCTATAAGAATGTTATGCACATGAGAGATAGGAAAGATGTTATGGAAAGTTATACTAAACAAAACATTTTGTCCAAAAGATTGAAAGATTAAGCACGAGGACCATGCCAAACAAACTCATGTATGCTGAGTCTTTTGCATCCACACTTTCTTAGATGCAGACTTGAAGTTGGAGTTTTTAGACACATGAGATTGCTGATTAACTCCAATATTGGCATAGAGGCTTAGAGTCTTTATCAATTCATGAATAAGTGTCATGGGATCTTGTGCTTTTGACATAAATGCTTTAGATTTAGTTGCTTGCTCACTAGCTTACAACTTGAAGTAGTTTGGGCGAGTATGCCCAGCTCCACCACAAAAGTGACAAAACCATTGAGGCTTGTGCTATTTCTTACATACAAGATAAGCAGGTTTCTTGGGTTTGGTGTCACTTAGATCTATCCTAATTTTCCTAGTAGCTAGGACCTCTTCCTTGTGAACCCTAACTTTTGGTTTAGGCATAGACACAGGAGGAACAAACTTGGTAGGAGTCACCACAGAAGACAAACCACTCTCAACATAACCTAACCCAGACTTATCAGATGCAGATTTTTGAACACTCAGCATGTTATCAAGTTTAGAGCTAGAAGTCCTACCAATTTGTTCTCTTGTAACAAGCAATTCAAATTCTAAACTTTTAACTTTTTCAATCAAAGACATGTTCTCAATCTTCATAGCAGTTATAAGTTCATTAGCATCAAACAATTCAACCAAAATATTTTTCTTTTCATGATCAAGAGTGTCTATCTATTTCAATCCTAGGTCAACATTTATAGCATCTTTTGTTGTAATTGATAGGCCACAAACTGAACGACCCCTTGTGATAGAAATTAATTAATTAATTAGCTAAGTTATTAAATAATCAATTTATCATGCAAACTCGTGATAATACAAACAAATCACCAATAAAATAATTATGCAGGGAAAATAAATAACACAGTAATTTGTTTACGAATGGGAAAAACCTAACGGCAAAAACCCCACCAGGTGATTTTCAGGTCACCACTCTTGAAACTCCACTATTATCAGAACAAGCGGTTACAAGTACAGGAATCCCAAGTACCTTACCAACCTATAGTTGAACCCTTACCCCAATACCCAATTGGACTTCTTCTGTAGTGACAATTCCCCTTTCTGATGCACGACTCCCAAGTACGTGACTAACCAATTGCGCGGATCCCAGTATGCGATTTCAATCACCAACTAAAAAGGTTGTTGGTTGCAAAGTTCTTCAGTTCATCCACACGATGAAGATCAAGAAGGTGCTTGGTCACAAAACCCTACGGTGCACATACACAGCAACTTCTTCAAGAGAAAGAGATGAACTAGGGCAAGAACTTCGTCTCCGGTCACAATTTGCTTGAACAGAGTTTGCTCAAAGCTTGTGCAACTTGTGAACTATTTGACTACCCTTAAAATAATCCTTTTATATGTCTAGGATTAGGAGAAAAGAAAGCCCAAAGACAAATTTACGGATCCCAAGAAAATCAGATTTGAATTCTGAAAATCTTAAACCTCGACAGATAAGAGGTGTCGAGCAGCTGTCGAGCAGGTGTCGAGCACACTGGGCTTTGAATAGCTTTCTTAAGCTTGATAGATGCAGCTATCGAGTTTTAATGAATTTGCACTATCAACTTGTTTTCTTAAACAGACTTGAAGACTTCAATACTTGATCTTGAAACATGGTTTCTTGAAATATTTAAACACATCCTAAATCTACTCAAATACAGATAAAGTGCGTTTTGTCAAAGGATAAGCCAATTACATAAAATCATAACATATGTTCTTAATGTGAATGGTTTCTAGATGAAATGGTTTCTTTCCTCTAGAATAGGACAGCCCCCTAAGTCTTTAAAATTTGAAATATATTTTAAAATTATATTGCCACTATTATAGCTCCACTATCTTTATGTCATTTCCTTTTCATTTTCGTGTTATTTTCCTTTCTCCTTTTCCAAAAGTTGATCTAGAAAATGATAGTGAAATGGTTGCTTTTCGAGTGAATTGGGATGGAATTATTTTAATAGTCTAACTGCCCCCTAATTCTTATATATATAATAGCGATTGCTTAAGTTACACATGGTGTAACGCCACAATAATTACACATTTTTTAAACTATTGATTCCCATTAGAGCTAATGATTAAAAAATCACTAGTGCCATGTTAGATCTAATATTATTAAAGTCATAAGAAAAATGTTACAGATACAAATTATTTTACAAATTGTTGATGTTGTGAACGGTTTTGGTAAGTAAAAATGTAATATTAGTAGTGGACTCATATGAAAAACAGTAAATATTTGTCACATCAATAGTTTATAAAATTATTGTAAAATAGTTTGTGTCTATAGCGTTACTCAAGTCATAAAACTACATTCTAAAAAAAAAAAAAAAATCATTAAATTCTTTCCTCCCTTCATTCATCTAACTCTATTTTGACGATTTATACGCAAAACAAATTTAATATTTGAATTAACAAAATATTGAGAGAGTGAATAGAAATCAATCCCTACTTTTTTTTTTTTTTTTACCCTTCTTTAGTTTCATATGGGGCCCATTTGGTTGTCTTTTCCATCATCCACAGTAAAAAATGAACCAAAAAAATCACAAAAACTAAAAATAAAAAGAAGAAAGAAAAGAAATTCATAGGTCCTAAAAGGCTAAAATGCAGAGAAGAAGAAAATTGAAAAAGAAAAATGTGAAACAACTTATTAATCATAAAAACATTAGAGGATTAATTGTGTTGTTCTTGAGCTGCATTTTGTAAATTGAGTAGGTGTTATTGGAATAACCTTTGCCCTTTGGTAGAATGGATTGATAGTTTGATACAATTCCTAATTTGTAAACATTCTTAATTTTCGTATCACATGTTTTTTAATCCTTATTTATGTTAGTTTTGAGTAATTTTTATTGTTTCAAATGTGTAAACGCCTAAAGGACTACTTTTTCAGATTGTGATTTTTTCAATTTTTTTTCTCCTCTGCTCTTCTTCTTCTCTCTCTCTTTTGGATAAGCTTCATATAAATTTTCCAAGTAAAAGATATTTTCATATATATATATATATACATAAATACATATATTAGTACAATGCATGAAAAAAATTAACAAAATACTCCATTTGTTCTAAATTGTTAGCTTTTTATTTTATTTTGCAATGTCCAAAATGAAGTCTTTTTTGAGAAGTCAATAATTATATTATTTGATATACTATCCCCTTTATTTAAAAAGTCAACACCACTTTTTCACTAAAATTTAAATTAATGAAACTAATTTTGGAAACTTGTATCTTTTTTTTTTTTTTTCTTTTTTTGTAAAGTTCATATCATTCTCTTTAAAATTTGAATTTTTTTTGACAAGAAAATTTGAATTTTCTAATCAAGTGTAACATAATGAAACGGACAGAGTATGATTTTTTCAAACTTTTGTTTTTTTTTTTTCCTTGTTTTTTTGTATAAAATTTAATTGTTATGATAGTCATTAATAAATATTTACTATGAATTTTTTTTATATGAAATTATCTATTCTATTATTTAAAATACATGAAAATTTTAAAAATCTAATGAAAAATGATTTTTCAACAAACTCTTTAATTTTGTACATTATACGAGAAATTCTTGCAAAATTTAATCTAAAAATCAATAATAAATAATTTTTTGAATTAAAAAAGGTGGTTTCTATTTTTATATATAATTGAGCAAAGACCATTATTTTTATTTTATTTAATTTATATTTTGATATTTTTTTGGGCTAATAATTATTTTTTTTTGGATAACTAATAATTTATATTTTGATATTGAACATATGCTAATTCGAACTTTTATATATTAATTTAATGCCACAGATCAACAAATCCAAGTTACTACTGGTACATAAGCAAGGGTGGCGACACTTTGTTGTCTAGGAGGATCAAATGAACCCCTCACTTCAAAAACAAAATTATAATGTTTTTTTATTAGTTTATTTTAGTCTTAATATTTTTGCACACTCTAGTTGAAATCTTGCAAACCTTGATCACATATTATTCCAGCCCAAAACCAAACAATTAGACACTTTTTTTTAGGGGGAACAATTAGACACTTAGTGTATTATTTATGTTAAAGAATCAAGAAAAATATAGTAAAGTTAATTATTGTTTTAAGACACTTAATATAATATTTATGTATGGATAAGTGTGGCTATGTAGGTCAATAAATAATATAGTGCTAGTAGGTTGTATTTTTTCATTTAGTTTAATATATTGTATAAAATAATGACAACTACATAAAAATAAAAATAAAATGTTATACAAACTTAACAAAATAAAATAGTCATACCTAGTCACATTGACAATAGATAATGACAATTAATAATGAACTACCATGTAACGATTTCAAGATATAAAAACTTGTAAAAAGAAATTGTAAAACTTCATATATATATATATATATATATATATTTTTTTTGGTATATATCAATAACTTGATATATTAAAGTTCACTCTTTTATTAAATTTTATTTAATTTAAGTTTGTTAATGACATTTAAAAAAAAATTCTGCACTGTGTACAAGGAAGAATCAAATCCCTTTCCACCCTCACATTAACATTACTTGCTTGCTCTCTATTTCTATCATTTTTGTGATTCTCTGAAATCTTCCCTAATTATACTAGCTTGTTCAAGAATCGCTCGTGGGTATCCGTTAGCAGTTGTTGCTATCATCTCTCTGCTAACCTACTGCGAAATTTCTAAATAATTCACTTCTTCGCATTGTATAGAAGGTAGAGGTATGTCCCGAAAATTTTCCTTCCTTATGATGTCTGTTGAACATCTTTCTTGCCCAAGTTGCTGCTGATATTTTCATCTTAAAGCTCCTGTTTTTGTTTTTTTTTTTTTTTAATTACTGCAGTTAAAGCTTCATAGTACAGAACGAGTACAGAAGTGCAATATAACAAAGATATGTAACAAAGTGGGCGTCAAGAAAAACAAAAAAAAAATGTGAGAAAGGTAGAAAAACACAGGAAGGCAGGCCTAATCAGTAATCACTCGGCGACCAAATAATATTTAGAAAGGAAGACTGCCATATTTGCATATCCGGCAGCTTAACAGAGGATCTTTTTGTCCGTTGCTTTGATACAACCGGTAATGCTACTTCAATTTGCACATTAGTTTCACAATCCTGTTACTTTTCTATTTTTACTGGCTTTGTTAATTAGTTGTGGACTTTTAGTTCTGCGTCTCAAACACACACAAAAGAATAAAATAGAAAAATACAACAATAATTTTTTTTTAAAAGAACAAGAAGACGAGAAGGGTGAGAATTTGAAAATTTGATACCTTGAGGGACGAGGGTGTTGAAGATTTGGCCATAATGTGATGTGAATGCTCTAATTCTACACCGTCTTATTGATAAAATGATAGTGAAAATTCCAAATAGACAT
This sequence comes from Quercus tomentella, assembly GCA_028535165.1. Taxonomy (NCBI): domain Eukaryota; kingdom Viridiplantae; phylum Streptophyta; class Magnoliopsida; order Fagales; family Fagaceae; genus Quercus; species Quercus tomentella. The sequence continues at coordinate 36,258,514 of JAPQVY010000012.1, forward strand.
AATTCATTTGGATTTAAGGTTAAAACCGTTAATCTATAAATTATTCTATTTGGATCAATCAAATTTGACTGTTATACAGTGTCATTGAATTTGCCAACTCTAAACCTAACAGCATTGATCCAACGTTTTTTTTTTTTTTTTTTAAGAAGCAGAATCAGCGTTGACCCAAAGTTAAAGGATATAATATGGGTTCTAGCCCAAAAAAAAAAAAAAAAAAGTTAACACTACCGTGCAAACTACTCTTTGAATAATTTTACATGTATGAGCACCCTAATTCCCTAAGGCATGACCCATAAATGCCACCACATTGCCAACTGAATGGTTCTTTTAGGTGTCATTGGTAGTGGGATCATCCTACACATGGTGTTAATTATTTAGACCCCTAGAATTTTGATGTCGCGGAAGCCTAAAGAAAGCATACACGATGCTCTTTTTGATAGACAGAAACTAAACTGTTAGTTTCTGGGTAGTAAACCTCGAATCCATGAGGGGTTTCTTGAATTCACAAAGTGATAAACTGGAACCCAACAAATAAAGAATTCGACAAAAGTCTGTATTTTATTGATAATAGTTTGATTTACCTTTGATGGCTACAAAAAATATAAATACTAAGAAAGTAAAATCCTAGTAAGATTAGGAAACGTCTAAAATCCTAATTCACACCAATTACGCGATTATGTAACAAAATACCAAAATTTACCAAAAATGGCAAAATTGAGTTAAATACAAAATCATAAACTACTAACCTTAAGGGTCATCCCAAAATAGACGAGACTTTATTCTGACTTTTAAACTAAAAATTATTAAGGAAAAACAAATATTACTATAAATAGCAAAAACACTGTTTTCAGGGCCTTGACAAAGAAATTTTCCTAAATTTAGGCGATGCTCGGGCCTCAAGTCTGGATCAGAATGTCGTTTTTCTTTAACTTGCCAAATGTCATGAAATTCCAACACTGTCACCCCGATGGCCTTTACTAGCACCCCCCTTTGATCTTGAGTTGTGACTTCCGGCGCCCTTGCTACTCCAGGAATGCATGACTTGTTTGTTCTACATCAAATTCAGATTGTTTAACCTAATTTAAAGCCAAGTTATTACTTAGTTCAATTGAACAGATCTAGGTTAAACAAATATCAATCATATCACAGAAAGCGGAAAAGTAAAGAACACAAGCGATATGATGACACAAGAAAACAAACGAAACTGTCTAGTTTTAAGGTAAAAATCCTAGGAAGGATTTAACCTAAAGAATCCACAAGGAAAAAATTTACTAAATACAATGGAAGTGTTCAAAATAAATTTAACCCTAAATCTAATACTACCTCTTATAGTACTTACTCATGTGACCACACGCAACTCCAAATTCACGAACTCTTCTATTCTGAATTTATTGTACACAAACACTCCTTTTTGTGACTTTGAGATCCCATTCAAAGGTTTAGATCATTAGCATTGGTTGATCTTGTTGTAGCAACTTATCTCCACCAGTACTTGTGTTTGGATCTTCTTTCTGGTAGATGCTTGTTGAGTTAGAAGGTTACAGAACCTTATAGATCTCACAGGAGTTACTCACAAGACTTGAAAAATGTGTATCAAGGTTTTACTTTTGTACCTAGCAGTGTTGGACTTAAACCCTAAACATTTCGTGGGCTTTCCGGGCTTGATTTAAAATCTGTAGAAATCGAAGTTCGATTGGTCGAACCTCTCTCTCGATCGGTCGAGCTTAGAAGTTTCTGAATTCTTCTTTCCACAGCTTATATGTTCTTGAATCTTGACTTATATCAACTTGAGCAATGTCTAAAAATATTCTATGACATAGATATATTATATTAGACATGTTATTGTACTCAGTTTACCAACATACATAAAATTAGAACCTATATATTTAATCCTTAAATATTTAGAACCTAACAATCTCCCCTTTTGGCAATCAATGACAAAACATACCTACAAATGAACTGCTCAAATTCAAGAACTAACCCAATATAAGTTATTGCATACTACAATTCAATCATAATCTACTATCTATAGGCAGCAACATCATGAAAGAATTAACCTGTAAATTCCTAAAACACTAAAAACAAACTATAAACGCTGTGTGCAAAATACAATAAAAACATAACTTAGTATCACAAATCCAAACTAAAACAAGATATCCAAAGAAAATCATCAATTTATCAATATCATCAAGTTTGTGAGACAAGTTATATAAAAACATCAAACAAAACATACTAAACAAAATAAAGTAAAACTCAAACTCAATACTCCCCCTAAGTACATACATCATCTCCAACAACTCAAACAAAAACTCCCCCTAAGTACAAAAACTCCCCCTAAGTATAACAACTCTCTCTCACACTACTACTCCCCCCTTTTTGTTACGCATTGCCAAAGGCAATCATCTCAATCATCTAATGGTGGAAAAGAGCTCCTATACTCACTAAAATCAGGTCTCAAAGTAGCTAAATCAAATATCAATGAGTCCAAATGCTATCCATGAGCCGCCTTAGTTGTCGTGAATGTTTCCATTATGGTATGCTATGATGACTGCATCTCAAGAACTCTCTCAAGCATGGAACAAAGAGAAGAAGAAGCTCTAGAATGACCAGAAGTAGCAGCAACATCTACATTATCATCAGCATCATCATCATCATCATCAGCAACAGCAGCAACAATAGCAGTAGGATCAATAGGCACATACTCTTATGAAGGCTCAACTCTTGTCTCTTTGCAGTTCCTTCACTTGGTTCTGCTGTCTTCTTTTATGCATTGCATTGCTTTAGAAAAGTAGCTCCTATAGGTGCCATCCTGATGAACAAGTTTAGAAGAGGAGAGACACTCAAACTCGAGGTGTTCTAAGATCCTAAGGATAGAAACTGGAAAGTAGAGTCTTTGTTTTTTAGCATTGTTCCTATGGACCTCAACAATTGTTTGAATGATCAAAGAGGGAAAACACATGGAAGCACCAGTGATAAGAGCATATAAGAATATACACCTATCAATAGGAATTGTAAGCACATGTGAGATAGGAAATAAGTTATGAATTGCAATCCTGAAGAAGAAGAAGAAGAAGAAAAAAAAAAAAAAAAAAAAACCCCAAATATCTCAAGAATACATTAACCCTAATTTCAAAAAATTTCAAGAATCATGAAAATTTTGAAATTAAAGCATATGAATCATGTTAATCGCATGCATAAACAAAAAGCCATTGATCATTTAAACACAAAACACTCAAAATTATCAAAATCCCCAAAATTTCTAAGCCCAAAAATTCTAAGAAGATTTATGATTTATGCATGAATGAATGTAATTTGATTAAAAAGAAAGGGTAAAAGAGTCATACCTAATATTGTAGATGAAAACCCTTGAAGCTTTGACTCAGAAAAGACAAAAAATAAATAAATAAATAAATTGTGTTCTAAGAGGGATCAAAGAAAAAGTGAGAAAAGGAAAAAACTGATCTGTCAAACCCTTAAAAATTCAAAATTTTCGAATTTCGATCGGTCAAGAGGAATCGAGCAGCCATCGAAAGAGTAAGATTAAAAATTTCCACCGATCGGGGATCGATCGAGTACGAATTGAACCAGACAGAAACTTTTGGCCTAAAAATTGAACATTTTCAATCGGTCGAAGATCAACTTCGATCAATCGAACCAGTGGAAAATTTTGAAATTTTGTAAAATCCTGGAAGTTTTGTAGAAAAACAATTGGAAAGCAATTTTTATGATATGTAATGCACATGAACACTCCCAAAAGATTTTAAAAACTTTTTGCTCTCAAATTTTCAAACTTATCACAAATTGGAAGTAAAAATCACTCGATTTAACAACTTCTAAACATTTTTCTCCAAATTCCACCCTATTCAAGAAAAGTGTATCAAAAATCACTCCATAAGTAATCAAAGATGGCCAGATTAGACAACACACACATTCTCATGTACTTGACTTAGCAAAGATTTGCATGTAGTGTGTGCAACTAGTAAGTATACAAAACAAAAAATAGGTGATAAGTAGATAGAAATTGTAAGGTTGAATTTATTCAACCATCTAATTGGCTTTATTCCGTGCCAAATTTGCTTGTAATTCAGCATTTAGTAACCCTGTATTTAGGTGGGTTTGATGTAAGGGTAGTGAGTGAGATAGAGTGAAGATTGCTCAAGAGTGTGCAAGAAAACAGAGACTCGCGGCTGGGACTCGCGGGTGACTCGCGGCTTCAAGCCGCCAGACGCAGCACACGTGCCAAGCATGCTGGAAGGTGAACAGTCATGCCAGCTGGAGCACTACAGGACAAAACAGGACAAAACAGGACAACTGGCCATACGATTATCTCGCGACTGGATCTCGCGACTTAGTCAAGCCGCGAGGTCAAGCCGCGAGCCACCCCTGTTTTGTTAAACCTGACGTTTCACATTCCTCTCCCACTCTAGTATAAATACCCCTTTTACCCACGATTGAAAGAGAGCTTCCAGAGAGAATTTTGAGAGAGAAACCCTAAAGAAAAACAAGATAGATTCACCCACAATCTATACCTTAGAGTCTCTCCAAATTCCCCAACTCTCTTCCTCTCCATTGTCAAATCCTTGAGAGGCATTATACCAAACCTGGTTCTCACCATCATCATCACTGTGAGACAGTTGTTTGGATTTCTGGGAAGCAGTTAGGAAGGAACCAATCTTCATTGGTTGATGCTATGGTCTAGTAGCGGAATCCGGGAAGCTAGAAAAGAAAAAGGTTCGGCGCAACCTCGTTGGAGCAAGAAGCTTGGAGGGCTTAGGTGCACTGGGTAGATTAGGCTTGGAGGGTCTATTGCTGTCCTTGTACCCCAACTGTATTTTCTAGTGGATTGTTTACCGCTTGGAGGGCGGCGGAGAGGTTTTACGCCGAGGGATTCGGTTTCCTCTTCGATAACACATCGCGTGTTGTCTTTGTGTTTGCATCTTCCTTCCTCTCTATCTTTGCCTTTTTATTATCTGCTGTGGATTTTATTTTGTTATGGCTTAGATAATTTTTAACCAATTTCATATTATAGCATATGTTAAGTTTCCGCACACTAGTTGTTTGACATATTGCTTGAATTGGTTAAGTTGTAATTTGGGGGTCTAAACGTTCAAAGGTGTTTTTACACGTTTTCAAATGAAAGTTCAGAAATTAAACAAATTTTCTATATTATCAATCACATTGGTTTGAAAGTGGCTATCTCCTAAAAAGTTACATCATATAACTCCCACATCTTCTAGTAAACACGCTTGCAATCATGTAAAAACATTTATATATATATATATATATATATATATATATATATATATATATATATATATTTTAGCACAATCAAAGATATCATGCATGGGCATATAGGAGATAGAAAAGAAAATACCCTTGTTCCAAACTTTTTTTTTTTTTTTTTTAAATAACACCTCATTTTATCTTGCTGTGCAAGTGCTACACCTTACCGAGCACAGCTTTTATGATTTGCAAACAAGTGTTTAAGATTGGCGAGTAATAGAGGTGAGATAGTTATTTATACCTTTCTCCTAGGATTTTCTAGTCCTTACAACCAAAATATGTGACATTAAAATCAAGATTGTTTGTTTAAAGACTATAAACAAATCACACAATAAAGCATAAAGTAGCACATACTAGTAAAGTGCAAAATCAAAGCTTATCAAAGCTAAATAAGGTACAAAGTCATGAATGCAAAGTTTCATTGGCCAACCTTAATCACACACTAAGTGATGTGCAATACAAAAAAAATATATTTTTTTTTGTTTTTGAATTTTGAATTTTTATTTTTATTTTTATTTTTATTTTTAAACTTAAAAAAAAATCATATTCAACACTAGAATGAATCAAATAGAAATTATTATTTAGAGACCACTTTCATCGGCCCTCAGATATCAAAGTGTACTAAATCCAATATACCCTCTGTCTTGTGCATGGCTGTTTTGAATCGCATCCTACACATCTTTCCCATGACACAGTATTTGCAGAAATCTAACTTACATGACTTAGCTCCAGCCAATAGATTTCTTTTTTGCAATTTCCTTATACCCCGCTCACTCATATGCCTCAGTCGCATATGCCACAAGAGTGTATCATCCTGCTCAGATTTAGTTACCGCAATAGCTCCACTTACAATGATGTTGCTAAATAACTTGTAGATATTACCCTCTACTTTCTACCCCTTCATCACAACCATAGCGCCCTTTGACTCCTGCATTAACCCATTCTCAGACTTATAGCAATAGCCATTAGAGTCTTGGGTTTCTAATGAAATTAAATTCTTTTTCACCTCTAAAACATGTTGTACTTCTCCTAATGTCCTCACTACATTATCGAACGTCTTTATCTTAATTATTCCTATTCCAACAACTTTGCAAGCAGCATCGTTGCCCATTAGAACATAACCACAATTAACTGACTTGTAAGTGTCAAACCAATCTCTGAGAGGAGTCACGTGGAAAGAACATGCTGAATCCAGAATCCAAGAATCGATTAGCCGGTTGGCTCTGGATGAAACAGAAAGCATATATCCATCTGAATCTAAATCTACTGCTACAATGTTAGCAGATCTTGAGGACACTTCCTTGTCTTTGTCCTTGCCTCTTTTCCACCATGGACAGTCTCGCTTAATATGCCTCTTCTTTTGGCATTTATAGTACTTCACTATCTTGCTTTTGGAATTGGATCTGCTATGTCCCCTAGCAGAACTGTGATCTGTCTTTCTTCCTTCCACGATCTTGATTACCCTTTACCATAAGCCCTTCACCAGAACTTTCACTCAAATTTTGCTTCCGCTGGTAGTGATCCAACAGGGCTCCTGAGATCTCTTCAAATTTCAGAGTCTCTTTCCCCCAAAGTAGGGTTTTAACCAAGTGTTCGTAGGAAGCCGGGAGGGAGGACAGAAGCATCATCGCCTTGTTTTCATCATCGAATTTTATAACGATCCGCAACAAGTCACTGATAATTTTATTGAATGGCCAAATCTGCACCCTCTGCCATCTTAAGCTCGTATAGTTTTTGCTTAAGATTTAGTTTATTTGTGAGGGACTTGGACATATACCGGCTCTCCAACTTCAACCATATAGCCGAAGTAGACATGTCATCTATGACATCATATATAAGCTCGTCTGCCAAACATAGTCGAATTATACTTTCCGCCTTCATATTGAGTTCTTCCCATTCGTCATCCATCATTGTCTCTGGTTTCTTTGCTTTCCCATACAAAGCCTTCACCAAACCTTGTTGTACCAACAGATCTTTCATCCTTCTTTGCCATAACCTGAAGTTGCTAGTTCCGTCGAGCTTAACTACGTCTACCTTGGCAATAGGAGCGTTGATCTCCATTAAATGAATCAACCTGGAGCTCTGATACCAATTGTTGTGAAAAATTGTGAAATACTCTCTTTACACAAGGTTATAGAAGAGAGAGAAGAAAATATGACACAATGGATTTACGTGGTTCGGCAATATGTCTACGTCCACGGGAGGCGACTTTATAAAGTTTCACTATAATTTTGGAGATTACAACAATAGCTTGAAGACACTCTCACACAAACCCAAACCTCTAATACACCCTTGGTTCTCTCACAAATAAATAGAGAACACCCGATTGTATTTAGACAAAAGTTGCAGGATACTCTAGCTTCCTATCTCTGGAGCACACACATAGAAGAAGCTCTTTGCTATCTCTCGTAGGAACTCTCTCTTGCTCCACCTCTATTTATAGCTTAAAGTTCAGCTGAAATATTAATAGTTTCACTTTCAGCACATGAAACTTATCAGGCCAAAAGAAGATGGCCAACATTTATTGCCAAAGGAGTCATCCATTTCAGCTACAAGAAGAAAGCATGAATTTGGTTTGCATGTCAAGTGTTGTTCCTTGCCTTTTTGACAATTCCAGCAAGCAACATTTAATGCAAGCTTGTTGTATTTCTTCACGCATGATATTTGGTTGAATATCATCCAAACTTTCTAACATGGGCATGCAAGCCTTTTAATGGCTTGTTGGCTAATATCAAGCCACGAAGTTTGACAATTCAATCCATTCCAACATAACTTATTATAATAATCTCCAATGGGAATTTGAATAATAATTTTAAAACTTAAAATTTTAGTTATACTAAAAGAAATTGGGAAAATATCATGCATAATAAAAATAGTTAGAAGAATATGTACCATTTCAAAAAAGAATAGTAATATCAAAAAAAAAATTATATATTTGTAAAAATAGAGTGATGAAAATTATTTTTTGATAATGTTTAATTTTTAGGAAGAACAAACAATAGAATTTAGAGAATAAAGTATACATATTCAGTATAAGTTTGTTATGAGTTTTGGTTATCATAATAATCTTCTTTAAGAGAATGAAGAGTTTGAATAATTTATTTGAAACTTAAAAAGTTTAGTTGAAAAAAAAAAAAAAAAAAAAAACATAGCGTACTATAACACAATATCGAAGAATACGGACCACCTTATACATGAATAATATCAATCAAACACACCCAAAATAATAGAATGAAATATTGGTAGAGATAGAAAGATGAAAAATAATTTTAGAAATTGTTTAATTTTTAGGAAGAATAAAATTATCTTCAACAAGTTTTAGAGTTCAAATTATACATTATATTATAATTACAATTACAAAATGATTATCTATTTCCAATTTTTCACATATTGCATGGATTTGTGACTAGTTATATATAATGGTATTGTCTCTCTTGTTTTTGTTCAGGATTCTAGTCCCAGATATTTCATTTTGCTTGTGGGTTTCTCACGTGTTTATCATGACATGGTTTTTTTTTTTTGTTGCTCCTTTGTTGTTGAACTAGAGTTTTTTCGGAAAAGAAACTTGACATTTTGTTAAGTGATATGTAAACATAAAAAAATCAAGTTAAGATGTAATCCCAAATACAAATACAAATACAAAGAAAAATATCATACCTATCAATCAAAAATCGTGTTTCCCATTCCCAAATATCATGAGAAATAAGTTAGATAATTAAAAAAATATTAGCCAAAATTTATGTATTCATTGTAATGATCCATTGAAATAATATTATTCATAAAATAATTCAAACATATTGTAGGCAAACGATCATACGTACTAAAAATATAAAATACAAATAAATTTGTTAACGTCTAATAGGGTAAAACACAAAATTATGAATAAAAATTCTAAATGCACACGGCACCAAACTTACTTATCACGATTCTCAAAAAAAAAAAAAAAAAACTTACTTATCACAAGTTTATTGAATTAAAGAACACCATTTAAAAAAGTTACGTGATAATCGCTGCGCTAACAATATTTAATCACTAGGTCCACTTCAGTGCGATCATCGCTACTGACTTGGTTTTTTATAAATGAAAGTTAAAACTTAAAATTTCGTCTTTTCTTGCAGAGGATCCAGAAGAAGAAAGCAAAGAAATGAATCCTTCATCAATTACAACGACCCTGGGAGGATGCTTTGTGGTGACAATGAAAGAACATTGTGGCTATCTGTTTGACTACGATGCCAACATCAAGGATCTCAGAGATCGAATTCAGACGCTGCATGCCATGAGAGATACGTTACTATTACAAATAGAAGAAGATAAATGGAATGGCAAGGTAATCGCACCTGGTGTTGATAATTGGTTAGGAGACGCAGAAAACATCCTCCTTAAAGAAGACGAAGCTCCGAAGAAGTGTCTGGAAATTGAAGGGTGGGGTCCAGATTACTACTTGAGTAGGAAAGCTAAGAAGAAGAGTCTGAAAATTAAAGAGCTTCTAGGGGAAGCAGCCAAATTTCCTACTAAAACCTCCTATTCTCGTTCTCTAACTGGAATTGGATCTTCATCCAGTGAAGGTATTAAGCATTTTGAGTCAAGAACAAAAATGGAGGACAAAGTTTTAGAGGCACTAGCAGATGACAAGGTCAACATGGTTTTGATATGCGGTATGGGGGGGATAGGAAAAACAACAATGGCACAAGAGGTAGCGAAAAGAGCAATAGATGGTAAGTTATTTAATGAATTTGTGACGGCTGTGGTGTCCCGAACTCCAAACTGGACAAAGATTCAAGATCAAATTGCGGTAATGCCAGGTCTGAATTTTGATAATGAAGTTGGAAGAGCAAATAAGTTATCTTCAAGGCGAAGGAATAGCGGTAGGGTCCTTGTAATCCTGGATGATGTTTGGCAAGCACTTAATCTAGGGGATATAGGAATTCCTTATGGAGGTGAAGTGAATTGCTGCAAAATCTTGTTGACATCAAGAAGCGAAGAAGTCTTGATAAATAAGAAGAAAGTTCTAAAAATTTTTAAAATTGACGACTTATCTGAAGAAGAAGCATGGAATCTTTTCAGAGAAGTTGCAGGTGATTGTGTTGATACTACCGATATAAATTCAATAGCAAAAGAGGTTGTAAAGGAATGCGGACGTCTACCCCAAGCTATTGTAACAGTTGGAGCAGCGCTACAAAACAAAAGCACGGTTGAGTGGCGTGTTGCACTTGGACAACTTCAAAACTCTACCCCAGAATGTATTCACGGTCTAGATCCAACAGTCTATTCCAGCATAGAATTCAGTTACAGTAATTTACAAGATGAAGCGGTCAAGTCATGTTTTTTGCTATGCTGTTTGTTTCCAGAAGACTGTGATATTCCCATTGAATATTTAGTCAGATACGGAGTGGGAAAAAAGTTTGAAATGATTGATAATGTGGCAGTAGCAAGAGATAGAGTCCATGCAATAATTAAGAATCTTCAAAGATCCAGTCTACTGTTGGATAGCAAGAAAGAAGAATGTGTCAAGATGCATGATGTTATACGGGATGTTGCAATATCAATTGCTAAAAAAGAAAAAGGTTTTCTGGTAAGATGTACTGATAAAATTGAAGAGTGGCCAGAGCAAGATACATATGAGCATTCTGCAATTTCACTAGTATCTCAAGAATTGAAAAAGCATCCTAATGGCTTGGAGTGTCCAAAACTTGAGCTTTTGCAGCTAGCATGTGGTAAAAACTGTACAAAGACACAGACGTTCCCATCTAATATGTTTAAAGAGATGAACAAACTAAAGGTTTTGTCTATGGAGGGTATGTCCTTTCCATCACTACCAGAGTCAATCCTTGTCCTTCAAAACCTTCGGACATTGCTTCTGGATTATTGTAAGATAGAAGATGTATCAGAAATAGGAGCACTTGGGAAACTAGAAATATTGAGCTTTCTTGGTTCTAACATCAAGGAACTGCCAAGAGAAATTGGAAATCTAAGTCATTTAAAGTTGTTCGATCTGTCAAATTGCTCTGCTCTTCAAAAAATTCCAGCTGGTCTACTATCGAGATTAAATTACCTAGAAGAGTTGTACATGTTTGGAGTCAATAAAGAGGGAGCAATTGCAAGCCTTGCTGAACTGAAGTCTTTGTCCAAGCGTTTCTCAGCTTTAAAAATTCATATACCAAATATTGAGGTCTTGCCAAAAGACTTGCTCTTCAAAAATCCAGAGCTAAAATTTCAGATATTCGCGGGTGAGGAGGGAATTTATCAGGAATTGAGCGGAACAGGTAGTTATTTATTTGAAAATAGTTTGGCACTTGAAAGAAGTGACGCAAGTGATATTGTGCAGAGTCCGGTGCTTCTTCAACTGTTAAAGAAATCTAAAATCTTATATTTGAAACAAATAAAAGATTTGAAAAACATTTTGTATGGGTTAGACCAAGAGGGTTTTCAATGTTTGAAGATTTTGAGAGTTTTTGCATGTGAAGATGTAGAATATGTAATCAATGCCACATCACATCAGACTTCACACGCTGCCTTCCCTATCCTGGAGTCACTGGAATTTTCTGATTTGTGCAATTTAAAAGAGATATTTCATAGTCAATTCCCAGAGAGATCCTTTAGCAATTCACGGCTTGCTTGTTTTGGCAACCTCAGATCCCTTTTGCTATCGAGATGCAGCCGTTTGAAAAATGTCTTTTCATTGTCCATAGCGAGAGGTTTGGTTCAACTCCAACAGCTAGCTATATATTCGTGTGCCGACATGGAAGAAATTTTCCCTAAAGAAGGAGAAGATGAGAAGCCACTTGATGTGATCAGTTTTCCAGAATTAACATTCATAGAGCTATCCATTCTACCAAAACTCATTGGTTTTTGTACAACTGTTTATCCGATTGAGCTTGTCCAACCATCCTTGAATCAGGAGGTATGATTCATTCTCCCTGTAAAACATTATTTTACTAAACATTTGATAGTTATACCACTCAAAAGCTTGTTTCTTATGTTTTTTAAATTAATCTATCTAGTTTTTAACATTTCATGCTCTCGGCTAGGAAAAAAAAAAGTGTAGCAGGTGTATGCAGTGAGCCTACTACAGCATGTGGGCCACCCATGTGCTGTGAGAGGCTCATTGCTTGCACCTGCCACATGATATACCTTCTCTTGGTTCGGACATGATGCTTCTTACATTAAAACTTGAAAAGATGAATGTCGATTCATCAGGTTAGAGGCATCAGCGATGATGAAGTGACTAGTCTTGAAAAGCACAAGATGGCAGACATTCAACAATATAATGGCTCCTTTCCTGAATCAACATCCATCTTTCATAAATTCTTTTCACCCAAGACCATCTTGTGGTCAAATCGAGGCACCACCAAGAATTCCAAACGAAGCTCCTCAGTAAACAAAGAGGTACGCATCCGAAAATTAATAACTTCTTTCGCCATTTTTTATGCACTTATCACAATGGTCATAGACAATCATATTGATATCCAAAAAAATATTGTAAGTCATAACCTTCATTCAACAGTGATAAGATAAAAACAAAATTTATTGCTTTTCTATTTGTTCATCCACTTTGTTTATACCATCTTCTTCATCTGTAGATAGACATGTTATGTTTTTCTGTCAAGCCCATTAATCCAAATAATTTGATGGATCTAATAGAAATGATTATTTTGATTATTCTTCTTTAATAGTACTTAATTTTTTGTAGGGTAATTTGACTAAGTTGAAGAATTCAAGAGCTAGTGGTATAGACAACCCCACTGAGATATGGTCTCTTTTTCCATCCCATATGATTGAGTCCTTAAGGAATCTGGAATCGATTAAATTGAGGAGGTGTGATTCACTGGAAGTCATATTTCAACTTGAGAAACTAAATGCTGAGGAATCTCATGTGGCATCAGTACTTGATCAGTTGAGGGAACTGGATGTGTCATATTTACCAAAACTAAAGCACATATGGATGAAGGGTCCAGAAAGGATCACGGGTTTTGGAAACCTGAGATTCTTAGCAGTATGGGCATGTAACAGTTTGACATATTTGTTATCACCATCCATAGCAAAACTGCTTGTGATGTTAGAGGATATAAAAGTTAATGACTGTGAAAAAATTGAAGAAATCCTTGAAAGAGCAAGAGAAGAAGAGGAAGAAAAGAAAATTTCATTCTACAAAGTGAAATCAATCTGGCTCAAGGACTTACCAAATTTGAAGTGGTTTTGTAATGAAGTCAATGCTTTTGAGTGGCCATCGTTGAAGAAAATAACTGTAATTAAATGTCCTGCTTTATGCACATTTGTTCCATCTGATCTAAAGACACCTAAGCTAGAGGGAGTTTACGGTCAAAATGAATGGGATCAACAAACAATGTTTCCGTGCAAGGGAGACCTCAATGCCACCATACAACGCATGTTTAAAGGAAAGGTATGGCTCATTCTCACCACATCAAAGAATTTACAAATATTTCAGTTTTATTAATTAGCAAAAATTAGAACCCAATTTTATTTAAAAAGTCATAAGAAAGGAAAAAATCAATTTGCGTATACCAAGAAAATGTCTTGAGAAACAGTAATTTGTTTCACTCAACGTGGCCACTGTCATTTTTCCACTTCCAAATATGATAACTCAAATGACATATATTTTCTTTTTATTCATACAGGAAAAACAAGTCGATAAAGATACAGGACATCATGGCAAAACTAGGTCATCTAAAAAAATCTTGTCAGAGCGAATCAGACAACTGATTGACCATCTGAGTCACCTAAATAGCAACATCAAGAATCTCAAAGATCAATTTGAGAAGCTGCGTGACAAGAGAGTTGGGGTGCAATTAGAAATTGAGGCAGCAGAGCGGAACGGAGAGATAATTGCACCTGTGGTTATAAGATGGGTTGAAAAGGTAGAGAACATCAGTAGAGATCTGCAAAGATTCCTTGATGAAGATGTCAAAGAAAATAAGATGTGCTTGGATGGATGGTGTCCCAATCCGAAGACACGTTATTCCTCGAGTAGGAAAGCTAAGAAGAAGACTCTGGAAATTGATGGGCTTCTAAGTGATACAGCCCTATTTGTTACTAAAGTGTCCTATCCTCCTCTTTCGTTGGGAATAGGATCTTCATCCATAGAAGGTATTATGGATTTTGAGTCGAGAAAAAAAATGAAGAAAGAAATTTTAGAGGCACTAAGAGCTACCAAGATCAATATGATTGCCATATGCGGTATGGGGGGGATAGGGAAAACAGCAATGGCAAAAGAGGTAGCGAAAAGAGCAAAAGATGATAAGTTATTTGATGAAGTTGTGGTGGCAGTGGTGTCCCAGAATCAAGACTTGAGAAAGATTCAGCTTCAAATTGCGGAGATTAAAAGACTAATGGATAGTAAGAGTGTTCTTGTGATATTGGATGATGTTTGGGATGCATTTGATTTAGAGGCTGTAGGAATTCCTTATGGAGGTCAACACAATTGTTGCAAAATCTTGTTGACATCACGAAGTGAAGAAGTCTGCATTCAGATGAAAACTCAAAAGATTTTTACAATCAAAGTCTTATCTGAAGAAGAAGCATGGAATCTTTTCAGGGAGAAGGCAGGTAATTGTATCGATACTCCCAGTCTACATTCAATAGCAAAAGAGGTTACAAAGAAATGTGGAGGTCTACCTGTTGCTATTGTAACTGTTGGAAGAGCTCTAAAAAACAAAAGTGAATTTGAGTGGAAAGCTGCACTTCAACAGCTTAAAAAAGCTATCCCAAAAAATATTCCCGGTCTGGATTCAAAGGTGTATTCCAGCATAGAGCTTAGTTATAGTTCTTTAAAAAGTGATGAAGCCAAGTCATGCTTTTTGCTATGCTGTTTATTTCCGGAAGATACTAATATTCCCATTGAATATTTAGCGACGTATGGGATGGGACAAAGGTTGTTGGCAAATATTGATATTGTGGCAGAAGCAAGAAATAGAGTCCATGCAATAGTTAAGAATCTTAAAAGATCATCTCTATTGTTGTATAGCGAGAAAGAAGAATGTGTCAAAATGCATAATGTTGTAAGGGATGTGGCCATATCAATTGCTGATAATCACGGCTTTTTGGTACAATTTGATGATAAAATGGAAGAATGGCCAGAGAAAGATTCATGCGAGCATTCTACTGCAATTTCACTTGTATCTCGAGAATTGAAAAGATATCCTGATGGCTTGGAGTGTCCAAAACTTGAGCTTCTACAGCTATCATGTGGCAAATTCACTTCTTCGATGCTCCCAGACAATTTTTTTAAAGGGATGAACAAATTAAAGGTTTTATCTTTGCGAGGTATGTCCTTTCCGGCACTACCACCATCAATCTGGGTCCTTCAGAACGTTCGGACACTACATTTGGAGTATTGTAGCTTTGACGATGTATCAGGAATTAGAGCACTTGGTAATCTAGAAATATTGAGTTTTCTTGGCTCTAAAATCAAGGAATTGCCAGGTGAAATTGGAAATCTAAGTCATTTAAAGTTGTTAGATCTGTCAGATTGCTCTGCTCTTCAAAAAATTCCACCTGGTCTTCTATCGAGTTTAAATCAACTAGAAGAGTTGTACATGTTTGGAGTTGATGTGAATTGGGAACCTATGGAAGGCAACAAAGAGGGAGCAAACGCAAGCCTTGCTGAACTGATGTCTTTGTCCCACCATTTGATGGCTTTAAAGATTCATATACCAAATATTGAGGTCTTGCCAAAAGACTTGCTCTTCAGAAATCAAATGTTTAAATTTCAGATATTTGTAGGTGATATTGGGGGAATGGATGATGATTTTGTTTCTAGGGAAACCAGTCATTATTTGTTTGAAAATAAGTTGGTACTTGGAAGAAGTGATGCAAGTAATATTGTGGAGAGTGGGACACTTCTTCAACTGATAGCGAAATCTGGAATCTTATATTTGGAACAAATAAAAGATTTAAAAAACATTTTGTATGAGTTAGACCAAGAAGGTTTTCAATGCTTGAAGGTTCTGGGAGTTTCAAAAAGTGAAGCTGTAAAATATGTAATCGATGCCACATCATATCAGACTCCTCGTGTTGCCTTCCCTATCCTGAATTCCCTGAAACTCTCTGATTTGTGTAATTTGAAAGAAATAGTATATCATAGCCAATTCCCAGAGGGATCCTTAAGCCATGCACAACTTGCTTGTTTTGGCAACCTCAGATTTCTTGTGTTATCGAGATGTAGCCGTTTGAAAAATGTCTTTTCATTGTCCATAGCGAGAGATTTGGTTCAACTCCAACAGTTACATATAGAAAAGTGTGAAGACATGGAAGAAATTTTCCCCAAGGAAGGAGGAGATGAGCATGTAGTTGAAAATATCCTGTTTCCGACATTAAGATCTATAAAGCTATCCTCTCTACCAAGACTCATTGGTTTCTGTGCTGACGTGGGTCTTGTTGAGCTTGTCCAACAGTCATTGAATCCGGAGGTATGATTTGAACCCTCTGAAATATTAATATTTTATAAATTGTGGGATAGTTAACCCTCTAAAAGCTTTTTATTTTACGTTTATCAAACAAAATTTTCAATTTTTTAACCTTTCAAGCTTTGGTATGGATTTAATCTATCTATCTATATATATATATATATATATATATATATATGTAAAAGCTACATGTATTAGTTTCTCCAAAAAAAAAAAAAAAAAAAAGCTACATGTATTATTTATTGCTACTACACTCTTATTGAGCCACATCAGCTGTCATGTCATTATTTTCTTTTTAATAATAAACTAGCTACCAACCTATGTCAAGCTTATAGAATGTTTTTATTTCTATGATTTTTTTTCTTAGTATAATAGCGTAGAATTTAATGTTGTCATACTCTCATTGAACCACTTCATCAGCCACGTCATACTTTTTAAAAATATATTTTTTTTCTTTTATGATTTTTCTATTTTTTATATATAATAATTAAATATAGTTCATAAACAAACCTGTTAATCCACTCCATTACTATTCAACATGTTACTATTCATTTGTTTTAAATGCAAATATTTGACTATTCAACTACCCAAATTGATATCAACTTTTCATTTTCTTCTTTCTAATTTTAAGTAATTGTTAAAATTGAATAATTCATTATCATTTTAGTAGATATATGCAAATTTTTTTACCATATTTAGCTATCCAAATTGATTCAATTTTTCATTTTTTTTTTCTTTTAATATCAAGTAATTGTTAAAATTGAATATTTAAACTTTTCATCTTCTTATTCTTAGAAAAAAAAAAAAAAAAAAAAACCCTTTTCTTCTCATCCTCCAACTTTTCCCCACCCTTTTTGCTTCTTTATCTCCCTAATACTCTTTACTTTACTGTTAAATTTCCTTCATCATTTCATCTTTTTTTTTGTATTTTGACTCTTCTTTTCCCCATTTTATTTTGTATAAATTTGATATCATTTATTTCATTCAATCCATATTTTTTTCAACACAAAAACTATGAATACTCTCTCTCTCTCTCTCAGTGGATTTTCGTTCTTTCTTATAACTCTAATTTAGGTTGATTTTTTTTATTTAATTTTTTGTGTTGTGTTTTTTAAATTTCCCACCACAAATCACTCTTATAGCTTTGGTTGAATTTTGGTTTGGATTAATACTTAGTTTTTTTTTTTAATAGAAATTTGAGTTTATATCAAAACAAAAATATACATGGCTACAAATTTGCCTACCAATGGTTTGAATAGTAAATCATTACCAGATGCATTTAGTGTCTCTTCGTTTATCTATCATTATAGTTTTTCCTCTTCCAAAATTTTGATTTTCACAACCTTGCCTCTTCGTTTATTTGTAGAGTATCAAAAAAGTCAAAAATTATCCAGTGTAGTAATTTTGTATTGTTGCATCTCATGTGTTTGGTAAATTTTCTTTTAGAAATCTTATGTGTTTTCTCAAATCTGTTTGTTATTTTTATTTTGATCAATTTATTACAAAAAATTAGCATCTCCACCATCAAATTTTTAGTTAATTTGAACTTTCTTGGTAAGCTTTTTCTGTTTGCATTTTTATTTTATTTTATATTTCCACTTTACGATATATGATTTATTGATAATGATCTATTGCATAGCTATCTTTATTTACTTTTTCACTTAGTTTCAATTGTAAGCAAGAAAGATATGTGGATCTATGTTTTGGAGAAAAATATACCTATAAGAGTTGATTGCATACATCTTTATAGTAATAAACAAAGAATACATAGTGACAACTTGGTTTAATAGTTCTCACACTATTATTATTATTATTTTTTTTAAATTATTATATTGTATTTTCATACATATCTCACTATATATAATCCCTGACTACAAAATATATTTTCTTACACTACAAAAAACTTCCAATTTAAAACATAATTTCAAATTACACATATTGAATTTTAAAAGATATACAATCTAATATATTAATTCAATAATTAATTAATTATCGAATAGAAAATAATCATATCAAATTTTCCTGCGTGAGTCTATTACTAGCGCTAATAAAACTAGAAAATTTGAAAATATTCATGTCCTGATCATGATATAAATATAATAGTAATTTGATTGATTCATTAGGTTGGAAAAATCGACGATCATGAAGTGACTAGTCTTGAAAAGCATGAGATTACGGACATTCAGCAGCATGCGAGCGTCTCCTTTCCTAAATCAACACCCGTCTCTCATAAATTCTTTTCATCCAAGACCAACTTGTGGGCACCAAATTTAGAAGAACTTGAATTGGATGATGCTAATTCACTAGAAGCGGTATTTGATCTTGAAGGACTAAAGGTCGACCACCACTACCAGCAAACCATAGTATTTGCTGAGTTGAAAACTTTAACAGTACGGAATTTATATAAATTGATGCATGTGTGGAATAATGTTTCACAAGGAATTCAGGGCTTTCAAAACCTGACATCAATTGAAGTTGAAGACTGTGACCGTCTAAGATATTTATTCCCACCATCTGTAGCAAAACTACTTGTGGAACTTCGAAGCATTGACATAAGAAGGTGTTCCGCAATCGAAAACATTGTTCAAAGAGACGGAGAAGAAGAGGCAGCAGATATCATTGTGTTCCCTAAAGTTAAGGTGATACATCTGTATAAATGTCCCAAATTGAAAACATTTGGTTCTGAAATTTGGAGCCCAAGAAAGCAAAAGAAAATCAGTACTAGGGAATCGGTTCCAAGACCCCAAGAGTCTCGACTGAAGTCCTCCTTAGTACGGGATTCCCCTGGTATTCTTGCACGATGCCTTGAGTGTGTACCACGTCGAAAGAATAATGGCCCAATAGTTGTGTCAGAGTCAGACCGAGGAACCACCAACAAATCCCAAGAAAGCTCCTCGGTGAACAAAGAGGTATGCATCTAACAAATAATCCCAGTGAATCCAATTAATCAATTGTATATCATAACCTTAATGCATTCAACAGGGTGATGAAAAAACAATAACATTGATTGATTTTCTATTTGTTTATCCACTTTGTTTTATCATCTTCTTTTGTAGACGGATATGTTTTGTTAGGTTTTGCTATTAAGCCCATGGATCCATATAATTTTGATGGATAGGATTATTTTTATTCTTTTACTTCTTTAACGGTACTTTTTTTTTAATATATAAAATAAACGGTAGATACTTTAACGGTATTTGGTTATTTGTAGGGTACTTCGATTGCATTGAAGGATCCAAGATTTTATGATTCTATTGACAACCCCTCAAATATGTGGTCTCTTTTTCCACTCCATATGATTACGAGCTTAAAGAATCTAGAATCAATTTACTTGGGATGGTGTACTTCAGTAGAAGTTATATTTCAACTTGAGGAACTAAATGTTGAGGAAAGTTACGTGGCATCAGTACTTATGGAGTTAAGGGAACTGAATCTATGTCATTTAGACAAACTGATGCACATATGGAAGAAGGGTCCAGAAAGGATCATGGGCTTTCAGAACCTGAGATTGTTAGAAGTAAGGGAATGTAACAATCTGACAAATTTGTTCTCACCATCTATAGCGAATTTGCTTGTGATGTTAGAGCAAATAAAAGTTCTTGAGTGTGAAAAAATTCAAGAAATCCTTGCAAGATCAAGAGAAGAAGAGAAAGAAGAAGAAGTTTTGTTCTACAAAGTGAACTCGATCTTGCTCGAGGACTTGCCGAATCTGAAGTGTTTTTGCAATGAAGCCAATGCTTTTGAGTGGCCATCCCTACAGAAAATGACAATAATTAGATGTCCCAATTTAAGGACATTTGTTCAGGCCAATCTAAAGACACCTGAGCTGGAAGGAGTATATGAAGACGAAGAATTCAAAACACGCCAATGGAAGGGAGACCTGAATGCTACCATAGAGCACATATACAAAGGAAAGGTATGGCACACTCTGACTACAAATATCTCACTATTGGGAGAATTCAATACTTATGTATAAATAAATATATATATATATATATATATATATATTTCAATATAAAAATTTGCAGAAATTAGACAATGGTTTAATTAAAAAAAAAAAAAAGAAGAAGAAGAAAGGAAAAACACAATTTTTGTATACTTAGAAAATGTTTTGACAAACAGTAACTTTTCTCTTTCGATCAATTATATCAGCATTGATAGTAATAACATAGCTACTATCATTTTGCCAATTGCAAATATTATAATTACTTAAATCACATATATATTTTTTATTCGTACAGGAAAAACAGGTGGATCATGAGACACAACAACAAGAGCAAATGGTGATCACTGAGATTGAGGAGGATATGTGATGCTGGACAAGACATTTGGTGAGCATATTACCTTTTCTTATATCAATTACGTATTTGGTTTTGTATCAAAAAATGCAGAAAATTAAAAACACATACGATTTTATAACAAGAAATATTTTCGTGAGCAGCTAACCATTAAAGATAAAAGCATGTAGAATTTGGTAGAATTAGAAATCACTCATTGTTAAGAAAGATGTTTTTATTTTCCTGAGAAAGAAAGATGCTAATTAGAACTACCTGTATTTCGTAGGCTCAATGATGAAGTGAGAATATATATTATTCAATTGCTTACAATGTCAAAACTTATTGAAAGAGCTACGGTTTTCAAAGCCTAGGTATGTGGCTTTCTTTTGATCTACTGCAATATCATATACTAATGGGGTGATTTTCTACCCAAATAAGTTTCCATATTTCACTGCATTGGTGGTTCTGTGGTGCTCATCAACCAAGCAGACAAATAAGTATCATAACATTATATAAGGTGTCTAAGAGATGTGAGCTTGTTTAAGGAAGGCATGCAAGCAGGTTGCTGATCATCGACTTAATCAAAACTTATTCCACTGCCTTTATGGTTAATACTTATTACTGACTAAATCTATTTACCTTCCCCAACACATTTGCTGTGGAAACCACACAAATACAATGCGACTTGACTCTGGTTATCAAATTATTATACACACTGGAACCAATTTATATTTATGATACATAGTAATTTTTAAAAAATATCTTATGAACAATGAGCCCAAATACAACTTGTTCAACAAAAAGACAGATGTGGCTAATCATAATATCATTACTTGTGCACCAACTTCTAGTGTGCTAATAGTTTTTTTTTTTTTTGGTAGGTTAATAGTTTTCATTCCATTGTCTAGAAAAGATTCACAGGTTCATCCCGATCATTTTTCTCAATTTTACATTTATTATAAGAACAAAAACACCACATTCTAGAAATTAAGTTGAAATCTTTAAAAGAGGATACTAATTAAACTCATTAAATTATAGATTTTATTTTTCCTTGATCATATGTTTATAAAAGTGATGAAGTCTCATTTGCATTTATATGATAACAGGTGGTATCAACTGCATGCTTTTCAACTTCAAGTTAATAAGAGGCTATAATGCTGGCGTAGTTTTAGGAAGCATTGTCACAAAGCGTATGAAAAACCCATCTAAAGCTTACACTCATTTCGTGCAGGGCCTTACATTGTTTTCTTTTCTATATTTGAACATGTATTTAAAGAGCATTGTTATGTGTGAAAATATTCTTATTGTTTTTGTCTATGTTCAAGATTTTATCCATAAGACCCCAAAAACTAAATGTGTCTATGAGTTCTATATGTGAATGTCATACATTTATTTTCATTTTTAACTCTCAAGTAAATACACTCATATTCCTACTAGTTTATCTTCTTGATAATCTTATAGTTATTTAGTATCCTTGAGATAGAATCAAGTTATATGTGGTGCAGATCATTTAGAATGTCACACCACCTGACAGTTTTTAATAAGATCAATATTTTGCGAAACCATTAATCAACCTCTACATTCCCTTCTCCTTCTTTTTTGGGTTATGTCTTGTTCATAACTTCATATTTCCATTGCCCGAACTTTTAGTCACTTCTTCCTTTTTTTCTTTTCTTTTACTAATTTAATACAGAATAACAAACAAACAAAATGTGACTGTAACATTGTACATTCATTATTACAGGAAAGAATTAAATAATTTTGACGAAACCAACCATAGCCAACTCTACTAATAATTTCATTTGATGTTATCAACAAGATTTTTTTCCCCCCTGCAGCAGGTGAACAATTATTTGATTGGAAAAAGTCTTCCATTTTCCAATGTTTTTGCAAATTTATTTATTTATTTATTTATTTTTAAATAAAGGGAAGTTAATGAAAAGTATAAAAATTAAATGCATAAAGCATTGAAGAACATATACAAATAAAACATTTACATGTAGGATTTGATTTATTCCTCAGATTCCAAATACCAGAAAACAGACCGAAGTATTCAATCATTCAGAAAAGTGCAGATCTAGGAACACTAATCCTAATGCTATGGGACGAACACAAATTGGCTAATTATGGACAAATAACTTGAATTAAAAGTTTATAATTGTGCAATTCATAAAATACTGAAAACAATTAGATTAACAGATTTCACACAGTTTTAATGACAATATCAAAGCCAAAAGAATTTTAAAGCAGTGCTAGGAAGCAATATTCTATTACATGTAAGGATTATCCTAACACTTCAAATCCAGCCTGTTTCATGAATGAGTTTCATTTCATCTTCTTTCCTTTCCTAGCAATGAGTGCAGGAACTAAACATGCAAATAAGTGGGATCAAATCAGAAAAGAAAATTACCTGACAAAGGAATCCCTCAAGTGTTCCAAGCTTTCCCATGGCCATGGCCATTTGACCCATAGTTTGCCACATTCCCAAATGATCCTGATGGGCTAGGTGAGCCATTGACCAATCTCTCAGCCAGGGATTGATGAAATGCCTCCATGCCCAGTGAATAGTGACAGAGCATCTCCAGCCTGTTGGGATGACTGCTGCTAGATGTAGGTTCTTACCAATTGTTGCTCAGTTAAAGACTCCAAATGTTCCACATGTTAAATAAGAGCCCACGTTAGGGAAAGTGTTAAAATAATGGTTTAAGTGATTAAATTTGTTTTAACAGAGAAAGATTTTGGAACAAGTGGAAGTTTATCAATATATATGGCAAAACAATGTCAAGTAGATGTCTCAAACGCAGATAGATATTAAATTAGATCATTTAATCCTAGATTGAATATATTAGAATCTATCCAATTGCAGTGGAAGACCAAATTGACATAGGGTGCTCCATTCATCTCTAAGACATGATGCTATGTGTGTAAAAGCCAACTTCAGTCCTATACAGACTAAAAACCAAACACCTACATCAAAGCCCAATAAAAAATAAAATAAATAAAATAAAAACAAAGAATTAATAGTAAAAAGAAACATGTGCTACCATTAGGTCAAGAGTGAGCCAATGGAGATAGTCAAGATTGGAAAAGCATTTACCATTACTTATTGCCCCCTCAAGAAAAAAGTTCATAATTGAAGCCAGAAGCCCAAAATGCTATAGAATTAGAAAAGGCGATAAATGTAGAGAAAAAAAAAATGAAAATATCTTGAAATAATCTCACACAGAATCTGAACTATATATAGCACATGAAATGTTTGTCAATGATTCAATGAGCAAAATGATTCATAAGATCAATTCATGTTTAATTAACTAATTACAAATACTTTAACAACTCTTTCTAAATTTCTAACCTTTATTTAGGGGGGAAAAGCTAATCGCTAAATATTCATTGCCAGAAAAAGAGTTCAGATTCAAAGAGACTCCAGTTGAGCAACCCATGAAGGTCATGAAAGAAGGACAAACACAGTGACATCAAGATAGATGTTCAGAGAATTTTCTTGTGACAGAATTAGTTTGCCAACTATGGGCCTTTGGAGCATACCCCAATTAAGACAAAAAAAAAATCTAAATGAATCTACATGTCAAGCTGATTTCAAGTAGGTAAGCCTGCAAACTGTTTGAGATTTTTTTTTTTTTTTTTTTTTTTTTTTATCAAAATAAAGCTGCAATGCAGGTTTGAGTTCATCTCAGCTAGTCACATCAAAGAAATCTGAATGAGCTACAAAATAGAATGACCATGAAAATCTTGGAATGTTTAAAACCCTTGTGGGTTAAGATTAGCAACCCAATTGAGGTGCCCATATATATCAAATTGTATGTTGAGCTTGCCTATGGCGTATTATGCACATGCAACTAGGAATTTAAGCTATTTTTTATCATAAAACTCAGTTTTGAGGACCTAAACACAAAAAAACTAAGAAATATGATTCTAAGGTAATTAGAGACATTTATTCTGTGATCAAATTTTCAAATCCAGGCACAACGTCCATATAGAATCAAAAGTAAATAGAAGGTCAAATACCATTTCCAAACTGGGAATGGGATTGGTCTCCTAAGCTAAAAATGAAAATGCCCTAGAAGGCACAAAAAAAAAAAAAAAAAAAATGCAAAAGGATAAAATAAGTACTGCACTTGACAGAAGATAAAGTTGTCAAATCTGCTGCTGGGTTCGCTGGAGCTCTTGCTCTAGTGGAGTTAACTTTATGCGGCTTCTCTCAAGTTGTTACATGTGCCTAAAAAATGAATTAAAAAAAGATTTTAAATAAAAAATGAAAATTTGAAAACCAATTTTTTGCATCTTATACACAAACTATTAAAAGATAGAGCAGCTAGCATTCCAGAATAGGCAACAACTAATCTATAAATTAATGGCACAACAACATAACAGTAACAACAATGTTTGTGAAGAAAAAAGAACAGATCACAAAAAAGTGCCTATGATTTTGAGCAAGCCGGCATAACATTTGCTCATTGTAGTCAAAGACGAGCCGGGCAAGGCAATGCACCATTAAGGCACCTTAAAGGCTCTAAGCCGAGGTGTCTTTAGTGAGGAGTTCACCTTTAGAGCCTAGGCGAGCAAGGTGACCACCTTAAGCCATGCACTAATGTGAGAGCTTTTTTATTTTTATTTTTTAATAGAAGGTAGTTGCAAAACCTATCTTTAGATTATTAATTTTAAAGAACATGTTATAAAACCTATTGTTAAATAAATTAATTGACAAAAGTTTGTTGTAAAACTAATTGTTAGATTAATAAATTTAATAGTAGAATCTTGTTGTAAAACCTATTGTTAGAGTAACTAATAGAGCCTAAACCATGTAACTTCTATTTTGAAATCATTTGATAGACCTAATTTCTTTATGCAACACATTTGAAAACACTTTATTATAATATTTCAATACACTATATACAGATGATTTAAGTTCTATGTGTATAATAAATATATTTAGAATTTGGCACCTTACTTTACTTGGGCTAGCAAATTTTTGGCACCTCGCGCCTTGGGATACAAGGCCTTGGCGCCTTAAGGTTCCCTTCGCCTTCGAGTACTTTGGTCTGCTAAAATTTTTTTTCAAACACAAGTAAACATATTGCAACCATATTTGATCTGACATTATCTGAATATATACTCTTTAAATCATATTACCTTCTGATCCCCAGATTTCTAGTTTGATTTGTCACTGAAATCAGAAGCCACTTTCATGCTGCTTAGTGCTTAATGACAAACTTAAAGTCACCGTTAAAGAGAAGCCAAGCTTTCCGATGAAAAAAAAAGTCTTCTTACGTACGTACATGCAATATTACTCTCACATGGCAATACCAAAAGCAAAGATAGTTCTCATTAAAGAATTATCATATGCAATTAATGGAAGGGCATTATATATTAACTTTTAGCATCAAATTACTACGTAGCAGCATTACTTAGAGGTATTTATTAGATGTCATAAACTCTAAAGACATCACCTTTTGACTCTTGTCGTCTTGATGTATCAGATTCGGTTTTGGTTCTTTTTGTAGTGTTAATGTCTAAAAGAGAAACAACAAGATTGTTTTAATTCCCTCATTGCGCTAATGTGTGTTGGGGTGTTGGCCTGCTCATACTACAGTTCCGTGGAGCCTTTCAAATTTAGAAAAAACAAACACATAGACTCAGAGAGAGAGAGAGAGAGAGAGTAGTAATAGTAAAGTAAACCATTTGGAGGGTAATGAAAGGAAAGGAGTATGTTTGTTTGTGAAAAATAAATAAAAATATACAATGGCCCTTATGGGCCAATTGTTTTTCTGTCGGTTGTGGCGAAGGAAGCATGAGAATAGATAATTTGGAATTGGGGGAATATAAAGCAGTACAGTACAGGGGTCAACAAGATCTAGACAAACAAAGACACCAATGTGTTCACTGGAAGTGATGGGTTCAGATGCTAAAGATGCAGAAGCTTTGGCTGCACTCCTTGCTATTAAGTTTGTTGCTTAATTAATTATATATATGCCCTTTTGATGTAATTGTGGAAGGAAATTCAGTGACTTTGATTAAAGCACTCGCCTCTAGCTACTGAAGTAGCTAGGAAATACCTACTTGGCACAACCACAATTTATAACCAAACTTTTTATTTTACAAAAATAATTCTTATGATTTATAAAAATAAAAAATAAAAAAAACCCAAGGCAATAAGACATAAGTTTTTAGGGTTTGAGCCTTTAAAGGACTTAAAACAATCGGGATTGGAGGATTTCATTATAGAAAACTTATAACCTTTATTAAATGGATGGTTTTATTGTTATGTATGTGCATCTTATACTTGATTTTTCTAAAAATAATTAAAAGTGATGAGTGTTCAGGGGTGTCAAGTGAGTGGATTTGGGGTGAGCATTATTAAGTTTGATACATAAAACCCATTTGCCCATTTAACTAATTACCTCTAACTCAAACTCAACCCAATTATTATAGGTAAACCCCAATTCACCCAATTACTCAATAATCAAAATTACAAAAATGCTACTAAAACATGAAAATGACCAAAGTACTCATAAAATCCTTGAAATTTACCAAAATACCCCCCTAAACCTAAAAAAGACCAAATATGCTAAAAAAAACCACTAAAGATGATCAATTAAAAAATGACCGAAATATCCCTGAAACCTAAAAATTGACCAAAATACCCTCGAAATCTCTAAAATGACTAAAATACCCCCAAAACTAGACAATGACCAAAATACCCCCTAAACTTTAAAAAAAAATGATTGAAATACCCCTGAAACCTAAAAAATGACAAAAATACCCCCGAAACCTAAAAATTGACCAAAATACACATGAAATCTAAAACTTAACCAAAATATCCCCGAAATGGTAAAAATTGACCAAAATACCCGCTAAACCTAAAAATTGGTCAAAATACTCCTAAAACCCAAAAATGACCAAAATACCCCCGAAACCTAAAAAATGACTGAAATACCCTCGAAACATAAAAACTGTTCAAAATACTCCTGAAAACTAAAAATTACCAAAATACTCCATAAACCTAAGAAAATGATCGGAATACTCCCGAAACATAAAAAATGACCAAAATAACCCTGAAACCTAAAACTTGACCAAAATAACCCCAAAACCTAAAAATTACAAAAATATACCCCAGAACCTAAAATGACCAAAATATCCCCAAAACCTAAAAATGACCAAAATACCCCCTAAAATTTTAAAATGACCGAAATGGAATGACCATTTTCTCAACCACTCAATTTAGTTGATTCTTAAAAAGTTATTTTCAAATTTTCTTATTCCATTCTTTCTCGCTTATAGATAATTTTTTAGGAGAACTTACTTAGAAAGGCTCAAGGTCTATACTATATTTTTAGATGAGGTTTCAAGTTTATATTTTTTTTTCCCTAAACTTAAGAAATCATTTCAATTTAAAATTTCTGTTCATTGTCATTATTTATCTCTATTATTCTAGGTAGAAACAAAGTAGAGAAAATAAACAATTATTGATAAAAACTCTATATTTGACATAGGCTTATTCATAAATCAATTTTATAACTATTGAACAGAGGGAGTAGTCTGAACCAATTTTATGAATACCGTTTTGGTGCCCGTTCCGGTTTGTCTATTGGAACGGAATATTTCGATACCGGCCTATTTCGAGTACCGTTTCAGAATTTACCGTTTTATAAATATATATATATATATATATATATATATAGTAATTAATAAAAAAAGATGTATTATTCATTTCTATTATTAAGCCAAATGTTATAAATTAATGAATTTAATATAATTTTTTAAAAGAAAATCATAATATTCAAGTGATTTTTTTTTTTTTTTTTGAGAAGATATAAAGTGATTGGGTTAATTATTAAAAAAATAAAGTTTGGGGTTTTTTGGTAAATAAACAAACATAGTGGGATACTTATAAACCATGAAGCTTCCTTTCAATCTAAGCTCCACTCACCATTTGCCAGGTGCATCATTGAGTCTCTACTCCTATTCCTCATTTCAAAACTTATCACTTATATTTAATTCCTCACTTTATGTCTTAGAAAGTTTAGAGACGCAGCAGCAATGCAGGTTGCAAAACTGAGGAAGACCAATTTCAAAGTAGTGCAGATTGTAGAAGTGAAGAAGACCAATTTCAAACGGGTTACTTCAACCAAAATTTGAGCTTTTGTTCTCTTCTTCTTTTTCTTATCTTTTTTTTTTTTTTTTTTCTTTCAAATGACTTGGTAGCAGATCTGATCTGGAGTTCACATTTATGGTAAAAAAAAAAAAGAGGCTAACTTCATTCCGGCCGAAACTTCAATTTCGGCCGGAATTCACAGAAATATCCCGAAATGGTCAAAATTGACCGGAATGACCCAAAATTTAATCCAAGGTGGAATAGGGGGGTTTCTCATTCCGGTTTGCATACTGGAATGGTATTTTCCGGCCGTTCCAGCTGGAACGGAACGGAATTAATAACAATGGTCTGAACAAACTACATTTAGAGCATAAAAACATCACTTAGTGTGAAAAGGTGAAAATAAATATCCTATGCCAAAAGATTGAAGTTGGTTAATTATGTGAAGTGCCAAGGTTTTATCAACAGTTCTTTGTTTTTCTTTATTTCATTACTACCAAGAATAACAAAAATGTATAAAAGTTTCTAGCCACAAGTGTTTAATAGTTTAATTAATTGGAAGTTTCCGATGAAAGGAAAAAAAGAAAAAAAGAAAAAAGAAAAAAAGAGCTTAACTCTAAACTTTTTAAAAAAAAAAAAATTAGGGATGAAAATCAGAACTTCATGTACAATTTACAGACAAAAACAACATTTCAGCCTTTTATTTAAAAAAAAAAAAAATCTTAGACGATCTAGAATGCATCTTCAATAAACTCTCTAAAGCCAAGTTTTGGGAGCAAATCCACAAAATCAACTCCAACAATTTCTCTAAAATGTAAAAAATAGAGTAGATTAGCTACAATACTCTCCACATGTGTACACATGGAGAGTTACTGTTGCTCTCCAAATGAATTTTTATAACTAAAATATTCAAGAGAAAATTGGTATTTACCCCTTTCGCCAAAACTTTTCAGCAAAATGACTCATATCTAAAACTATTTAAGGAAATGCCCCTGTTTTGAAACTTGATTTTCTAAAAATTGAGTTTCAATTTAAAACTCAATTTTTGGACAATCGAGTTATAGCGAACTATTTAAAAAAAAAAAATTCTGGAACTCAAGTTCTATTCAAGGAACTCAAGTTCCATGAACTTGAGTTCCATGTGAAGTACTCGAGTTCCTTGAAAAAATTCAAGTGGAACTCGAGTTCCATGAACTCAAGTACTTTACATGGAACTCGAGTTCCCAAAAAAAAAATCTTTCAAGTCCACGTTCGCTAACTTGATGTTCCAAAAATCGAGTTATACATTTGAAACTCGATTTTTAGAAAATCGAGTTTCTAAACAGGGGTATTTCCCTAATTAATTTTAGACATGGGGCATTGTGCTGGATATTTAAAAAAAAGGGGGGCAAAAGCCCATTTTGGCCAAAATATTCAACCCTCTCTCTCCACTAATTTAAATATCCTACCACTCTTTCTTTGTTTTTGTGTGCATTAAGAATAAAAAATATATATTAAATAAATAATGAAAAAATAATATTTAAATGTGATAGAGAATGCATAGATAGAAAGTCTGTTGAAAAATGTATTAGAAAAAGTAGACAAATAAATTGTTTGCTCTCCAAACAGTGTGAAAAATTTGACTAAATTACTGGAGATGCTCAAGTCAATTAAAATCAAATCATAGTGTATGAAATGTCAATGACACGAGAATCTATTTCCAGTTTCCAGCCACCACTTCAAAGTCATCGTATTTTTCTATTTCTTTTTTTGAGAATCAAGTCGTTGTATCTCTTTCTACTGTGACCAGGGACGGACCTACACTATGCAAGAGGGGGGCCGTTGCCCCCCCCCCCCCCCAAATTAAAAAAAAAAAAAAAAAAAAAACTAGTATAAAAAAATTAAGATTTGCCCTTATATATATATATAAATAAAAAACTAAAAGGATGGCTTGCCATCGTGCAAAAATCTGTTTTGATGCAATGTTTTGAACATCTTTTTCTAAAACATGTTTTGCAGATTTGCAATCAATCCTTAATAAAAACTTTTGATTCAAAAGATCACTTTGAAATTTTGAAATGCATAGTACTATAAATAAAATTTCCTTTTTAATGGTACTATAATTAAGCTGAGTGGGAGTCCAAATTCCTGAATGAAAACAAACTATTTGTTCTGGGGAAGTGGGACTAGCACGCTGGAGGAGAATGCCGCCATAACCAATGTTAGAGGCATCTGTCTGGACTACCTTGAAGGAATTTTCTGAGGGGATTCCAAGACACAGGGGGGAGAGTGCTGTTTTGGGCAGTCTCAATGCGGAAGCATAATTAGGTTACAAATTTATTTCTGTTACAAGTGTAAACTAAGGTAGAGAAGAGAGCCATTTGGTTTACAAAGTATTTCTATTACAAAGTAAAACTGGAGCTCTGAGGTAGTGTGTAAACTGGACCTACAAACTGAACCTACTGAAGACTGAAGCAAAGGGTTCCTTTTATAGCTGGAGGAAGCCTTGGATCCGTTCAGGAGATTGCAGAAATCACGGAAGGTAAAATGGTTTTACTCTCAGGTGAATATCTTTTCAGCCGAAAGTAAACAGTAACTTCAATGATTCTGTCAGGGGTACTGTTTAGTGAATAGTAACGGTCACTGTTCATGAACAGTGTTCTGTTCCCTTTCTTTTCTGAATAGTAACTCTGCACAGTGTTCTGGTACTGTGTAGTGAATAGTACTTTGTCGGCAGCTTTGCTGGTGCGGGTACTGTTCCTGGAATAGTAACCGGGTTGCAAAGGTGGTTCTTGAGCTATTCTGGGGCTTCTGGAGCTGTTCTGGAGCATCTGGGAGCTATTCTTAATCGTTGTCCAGATTATAACCATCATAGGGATCTTGGAAGTCCTGAAATGGGTCAATTGGAGCATGATTAACTGATGCTTCTGAAGAGGCAGGAGAGTTCTTTTCTTCTGACTCTAACTGTTCTGATTGGAGAAGTAGCTGCTGGGCAAGATCTTTGAGCTCTTTGCTAGATTTTCCGGTGGTTTGGGTCTAGACTGGATTGCGATCTTGTACAACGAGCAATGGCTCTTAGAACTGGAGGACGAAAGTCGTTGTGTAATTTGGAGATGATGTCAGTGGTTTTGAAACTATCCCACCATTTCACAAAGAATTCCTTATCTAGTAGGTTCTGGTTGATAACATAATTCCACATGCTAATCCAATGAATCTTGTACAAAACTGTCATGTGTAAGATTGCTGGAAACTGGGAAGAATGTCTTTCAACTTGGAATCTGGAGCTAAAATACCTTAATGCGTCCTGGAGAGGTTCTGGGAAGTTCTATGGAATTGATCCAAACATTTCCCACCACTTGAGGAACTATGAGGGTATCTGGCCTTTGAATTTCTTGTCAAACTGCATGAACCAAGAGTGATCATAGTTCTCATTCTGGAAGAATTACACTTTTTCGAAAGCTTCCATATAATCATAATAGTTATACAGGGGTTCTGATCCCTTGAGTACTGTAAGTGTTCTGAGTGTGGAGGGGTGTCCCCAATCTTCGTAGCTCACAAAACTCTGAATTATGAATTTATGGTACACAACCTTTGAAGGGTTATTTTTGTCTCTGATATCTTCTATTCTGGTAGACTTTTCTTGGGTGAGAATGCCTTTATAGAATTTAATATTCTTTTTTGGGCTTTTAGGAAGGAAATGCCATTCATGGGGCAGTACTTCCATTGCTAATGCCAACGGATCTGTTACGTGAACCAAATGTGGCTCAATATAAGAGATGTACTGGACAAAAGGCTTTTTGATGTAAGAGGCTTTTCCTGTTCTAGGAGGAAAAAAAGAAGAAGGTTGCTTGGGCACTATTGGGCCAAAGGGTTCTTCAACTGTGTATGGAGAAATTGCCCTGGGAGGGGGTGTGGCTAAAGCAGAACTATAGTTGTGTTGTCCTTGGTGCCTTTGGTAATTTGGTTTTGGAATGGTAGACACCAAATAACGATTGGCAACAATGGATGGTGACACAGATAAGGTCTTTGGTGAACTGGAAAAAGGTACTAAAGGGCTAGGGTTCTTTGCCTGACTAGTACTTCTAGTGGTTTGCTGTTTAGGCATCTTTGGGGGTTGGGGTTGCACGGGTTTCTTCCCGGACATTTTGAACTGGATTTTGCAAAAATTCACGAGTTAGGAAGTCAGGGATACTATTCTGAGTTCCGGCTATGAATTCTATGTCCAAATCAAAAACTGAAAGGATGGCTTGTCATCGTGCAAAAATCTCTTTTGATGCAATGTTTTGAACATCTTTTTCTAAAACATGTTTTGCAGATTTGCAATCAATCCTTAATAAAAACTTTTTGATTCAAAAGATCACTTTGAAATTTTGAAATGCATAGTATTATAGATAAAATTTCCTTTTTAATGGTACTATAATTAAGCTGAGTGGGAGTCCAAATTCCTGAATGAAAACAAACTATTTGTTCTGGGGAAGTGGGACTAGCACGCTGGAGGAGAATACCGCCATAACCAATGTTAGAGGCATCTGTCTGGACTACCTTGAAGGAATTTTCTGAGGGGATTCCAAGACAAGGGAGTATCTTGACATATTTTTTGATTTCTTGGACAATAGAGGTGTGTTCATGGGTCCAAGAAGGAGGATTTGTCCAAAGCCTATCAAAAAGAGGTTTGCATTTTTTCCTGAGATTTTGATAGAAATCAGAAATGTAATTGAGAGATCCTAAGAACCTTTGAAGTTGGGTCTTTTCTAGGATTTCATCTGGAAACTTATTTGCAAACTGAATGGCTCTATCTATGGGTTTGATGACACCATGTCTTATATCAAAACCTAAGAATCGAACACTGGTTTGGAAGAGTTTAATCTTGGGAGCTGAGACAACGAGACCATTAAGTTTGATGGTTTGGAAGAATGTTCTAAGATGCTTCCAATGCTGAGTCAAGGATTCGGAGAAAATGAGTACATCATCAATGTACACAATGGTATGACTGGAGAATGGATTGAAAATCTCATTCATGATGTTTTGGAATTCAGAAGGAGCATTCTTAAGGCCAAAGGGCATTACATTCCATTCGTAATGGCCAAAGGGTGTGGTAAAGGTTGTTTTGTACCTATCAGATTCTTTGATTTGTATTTGCCAAAAACCACTCTTCATGTCAAACTTACTGAAAACCACTGCTTTGCTAAGCCTGTTAACTAAGTCTCTTTTGTTGGGGATAGGGTACCTTATCCATTTTAAGACCTTATTAAGGGGTTTGTAATTGATGACAAGTCTAAGGACACCTCTCTCAATTTCAGCGTTTTTCTGGACGTAAAAGGCTAGGCAAGACATGGTGACCTAGAGTTTCTAATTATACCTTAAGAAGATCCTCTATTTCTGCCTTGCAAGTATCCATGAGTTCCTGGCTCATTTGGATAGGTTTGGCTTTGGTAAGGATGTTCTTTTCATGGAAATCTTTGACATAAGGTAGAGCAACTTCATGCCTCTTCCTATGCCAAAAGGCTGTGGGGAGATCAGAGCAGACATCCTGCCTAAGTTTTTCTTCAAACTTTCTGATTTCAGTTTGGTAGCTTTTGCAGGCTAATTGCTCATCAATTCTTTTGTAGCTCAATTCGTTGTTGAGGTAGTGTTGTGTTTTGGCTTTGATAAGGCTAAGGGTCTAGGAGATAGAGACTCCTTGGAGACTGTTGATGTCTTTAGGCTCTGGGCTCCTAAGAAACTTAAAATTAACTGGTTGGCTAAAAGGATGAGTAGTGATTCCTTCACTATCCGTGATGAAAGGATACAACAGACACATGAATGGGTTTCCTAAGATGACCCTATCTGTCATATTCTTGACAAGAACAAATGTGGTTTTGAAACACGTATTGTCTTGACAAACATGTGCTTTTGGGATTTTGAATTCAATCTGGATTT
Organism: Quercus tomentella; assembly: GCA_028535165.1. Classification (NCBI taxonomy): domain Eukaryota; kingdom Viridiplantae; phylum Streptophyta; class Magnoliopsida; order Fagales; family Fagaceae; genus Quercus; species Quercus tomentella. The sequence goes on from JAPQVY010000012.1 coordinate 36,293,505, forward strand.
TTCCTCCACTTGCGGAAGTTAACCTTTCTTTGGTTTTCCGGAAGTATTTAGAGGGGATGATGCCTTCTTGGATGCAGTTGAGATCAGCACCTGAATCTATTAAGGCTACTACCTCAAATTCAAAATCTCTGCTTATGACAATCCTGACTTTGGAGTGCCATTTCTGGAAGTTAATTCTACTGATGGTTTGTAAGAACGATCCATTGGATGGTTCTGGCTCCATATCTGCAGTAGGGTTAACTGTTTCATCTTCTTCCTCATCAGAAGGGTTCTGTAATGAGGTGCTTTCCTCATTGCCTTGATGAGAAGTGTTTTCCAACTGTTTGACTCTATGGTCCATGAGACTGTGATCAACCCTAAGGATGGTTAATTCTTGCTTAAGGCTTCTCACTTCTGACTTGGTATCCTTAAACTCTTTCTGGAGATCTTGGACAGTTATCTCTTTTTTAGATTTGGTAAACCTATCGTAGATTTTTTCCAAATCAACTTTGGGTTCTTGAATCCTAGGTTTGGATGTATTGGCTTCCTTAACTAGGGTTTTGTGGAACTCACTGAGTCTTTGAGCTTTCTCAACTGGGTTGTCGATCTGTTCTATGAGATCTAAAAGCAGTTCTTCTTGCTTAGAAAGAACATGAACAGTCTTGTTTCTGCAACAACTGTCTTGGTAGGCTAGGATTTCGTCTGTGCCACTAGAGGAGCTAGTCGAAGCTCTAGGAGAGGATGGAAACTGGTGAATCTGACAGATTTCTCGGTTAATAGAACTATTAAGGGACTCACACTCTGGATGTTCAAGTTCTAAAATCCTGGAGAATTCTTCACTGATTAGGGAGTGGGTAGGGGATATGCGTGGACATTCTTTCTTGAAATGTCCCTTTTTTCCACAATTAAAGCATCTTCCTTTTGCTTTAGGTTTGAGGTTTTCTATGGACTTAGGGTTTCCTTTCTTATAGAAATCATTGTTTTTGAACCTCTGTTTTCTATATTGTCTGGAAACTGTTTTCTTCCTATGGAAATCATTAAAGGTTTCTTTTCCTCTATATTTGGATATCCTTTTCTTAGGAGGGATTGGGGGTGTATCTTGAAGCTGGTCATCAAGTTGTTCTTTCTCCTTTTCATCTTCTGAGGAGGGTGAACTAGAACTACTGGAGGATATGTGAGCCTCTAAGACATTTATCTTGGGTGACATATTTGGTGAAGGGGAGATTGATTCTTCCACTTCTTGTAGTGGGTTCCTAACGTTTGTTGGTTGGTTAAGATCAGCAGGAAGTTTGGTTTTGACACAAGACTTTTTATGCCATTTGAAATGTTTCTCAAAGTATTCAAAGAAAGGATAATCACTTGATACCTCTTTCATGAATAGTTTCCATTTCTTCAAAACTTCTTCTTTTTGTTCTTTGGTATGGTTGGCTCTATAGGCTTCTCTCTTAGCTCTGTTTCTTTTAGAGTTAAAATCATCTTCAAGAGCATCCATATCAGGGGTGAACTCTTTTGTCAACATTAAGAGCTGATAATCATATTCATTTTCTTGCTGAATAGGATTTCTCATATCAGTTCCTGATGGTGAAGGAGGCTTTTGACTGTCTTGACTAGTGTTGTCTTCTTCTTGATCAGCAACTGAGTCTTGCTTGGCTGTGTAACAAGGGGTACTAACCTGGGAGTGGTTTTTAACTCCTTGAAACTGTGGATCTAGGTCTCTTCTAGATGTAGGAAAGGGTGCTCGCATTCTAGACAAACTACACTGGGATGTAGGTCTATCTCTCAGTTGGATAGTTGGCTGCCTAAAGGGTTGGCATAGATCTATGGATCTAGACCTTGGTTCCTGGTACAGATCTACCGAAGATCTGGGCTTGGGTTCATCATACTCTAAAGGTGACCTATACCTAGACTGGTCAAAGCTAAGTCTAACCATTCCATCGGCTAACTGCTGGACAAAATCTAGATCTAGGTTCCTAACAGGGTTTTGGATCTGTAGTTGATAATTTTCATTATCAATAGTCCAATGTGCTGGGAAGGTAACTTTAGACCATTTCAGGGTTCTGGGTACCTGTATTGTGGATCTAACGTCTAGAGTTTGGATAAGGGTGGTTTCACTAGCCTTTCTCTTGTCTATGGCGTGGATAGACATGTTTGTTCTCATGCACTTATAATACACTCTATATATAAGGGCGAGTTGTCTGGTTCCATGCAACACAAGAGTTCCATGGGTTTTGATGTTGAGGGTGAGGACCTTCAAGATGTGAGGGTCATCAAGTGCTACAGTGAGATTGGGGAAGCAGTCAAAGTGAACTGGTCTGCCGCTCAAACTGGATTCCATGGTACTTAAGAGGCTGTCATTAAACCTAAGATGACGAGTATCTCTACGGGCCATAAGGATTGAGTTGTTCAACCCTTCTCTGATCAATGGTTTTACTCCTACTTGGACAAGACCAATGTGGAGGAATTTGTGATCTTTTTCCCTGTGGGCTTTCACTGCTGCAGGGGATAACAAGTAGCATGTTTCATACTCCTTGTTGATGCTGTAAATTTGCTCTATAGTCCTAACATGGTAGTCGGTTTTGAAAGTTTTTTTCAACGACCACGATGATGACTTATAGACCTGGGTTGTGGGAACTTTGGGTATGTTCCAATCTCCTAACTTCTGATCTAGATCTGAGAGCTGGTACGACTCCGAGTTTATCATTCCATCTTCTTGTAGAATCTCAGGGAGGGTTGTACTGCTAGTTCTAATGTTGGTGGATGAATCACTCCTTCTAAACATCCTATTTATCATTCTGGATTAAAAGCCTAAGAAATCAATTACAACCTAGACTACCTTTATCTTCCAATTTCTGGATCTAACCTTAGATCTGAAACAGGGTGTTCAAAGAGACTGATGCCTTCTGTGACTCTTGTTACCACTTACAGCTGCTTACTCCTATTCTAGTGTACTACAACTCCACCGTACGCAAACCCTAATGCTCTCTTGGCTTAACGGGAATTACTGCTTGGCCGCGAGTATTGATACACTTAGGATATTAGTCTTATTGGGCAACAAAACCGACACAGAACCAGACTGACACTTCGCAATAGTACACATCTGCAACAAACTTTGGGCAAGAAACAAAGATAGGAAAAAGAAGATAACTGGGAAGTAAAGGATAAGCTTAAACAGGTAATCACAAGATAATAAACAGAAAGAATAAACGGGAGGCTCAGCCTACCACCAAAAGAAAGACCAGTAAACAATGACTAAGATGAAGTAATAGAAGAAGAATGCAATGTATGGGAGTGGAAGTGCTATCAAAAAATAGATGTAAAACAAAATAATGTTTGTAAGAGATAACATACTCAAAATAATGTATAATGCACAAAATAATGGATAACTATGGCGGTTGAACCGGCCAACTTGATTGAAATCTGAAAATAATTACAGTAACTTACAACACTTACTATCGGCCAAACTTGGCTCTGATACCAAAAGGGGGGTAAGTTACAGACAGGGGGGGAGAGTGCCGTTCTGGGCAATCTCAATGCGGAAGCATAAATAGGTTACAAATATATGTATATAAATATATATATATATATATATATATATATATATATATATATATATATATATTTGTCTCTTCTCCTTTAAAATATTTAGATATTGACCTACAAAAAAAAAATTAAAATAAAATTCATGCCCCTTTAACTACAAAACCAAAAAAAAAAAAAGGACTAAAAAAAAATCGCACACAAAATAAGAAACACTTATTTTGTATGTTATACTTTGTTGATGTATTTTATAATATGAAATATTTAAGAAATACTTATTTTGTAAGTAGTATTTTGTTGAATATGAAATAGATGTTAGTTTTTATTTTCATAAAAAAAAATTGGTACTAAGCTTTACCCCCCCCCCCCCCCCCCAAAAAGTATGAATCCTGGTTCCGTCCCTGATTGTGACTTGACCAAATAGGCAATCTTAGTGACAAGTCTTTGTTGTTCAAAAATAAAAGAGTCTAGTACTAAATGACATGTGTTAGATAGTATCTTGTCAACTGTGTGTTGTTTTAGATTGAAGAATTGACGATTTGTAGTTTAGAGTTTTTTTTTTTTTTTTTTTTTTTTTTTTTTTTGAATAGGAAGTTTAGAGTTACTAGTAAACAATGACTATTTATTCTATCCATAGGGGGCGTTTGATTTAGGCAAAATCATCACTCAAAACTCAATTTTCATCACTCAATTCTCAAAATTCGTGGGCCCCACTACAATTCAACTTTTTTGGTTTTGTTCCCATAACTCAATTTTTGGGTGATAAAAATTGAGAATAAGTTTTTGATTTTTTTTGAATCATGAATTATGAGTCATCATAATGTTAAGTTTATGAGTTAGTTCTTCAAAAAAAAAAAAAAAAAAAAAGAAGAAGAAGAAGGTTGATGAGTTAATGTTTGGTAATAGTTTTTGTTTTGTATTTTAAAAAACTTGTTTATGGGAATAAAAGAAAAAACTATTTTCTTGTATTTTTGAAATCAGAAACACGTTTGGTTAGTTAAAAAAAAGGGGTTTTTGAAGAAAAAAATTAAAAAAAAATATTGAAATATGTTGTTACTAGGATACGAACTCTAACACTAACTCATTAAATGGGATGTATTTATTAAATCAGGCACGTGTCTTCATTAGCTTTTGAAAACTAGAAACTAAAAACATCATTTTGTTTGTTTTCAATTTCCTTCACAAATTGAGTTTTAAGAACAATTTTTGTTTTTTGTCCATTTTTTATTGCCAAACAAGTTTTTTAGTTTCAAAAATAGAAAATTGTCTTTGAAAACTGAAAATAAGAAGAAAAAACAGTTACCAAACATACATTTAGTATTGTAAAGAACTATTTAGTTGAGTAAGAAAATCCAATTATTCTTTTGAAACATTTCACTTTTTTTTTAAGATTAAAATAGATTATTTCTACAACAATAACATTTTCACATTAATTTCACACAAAAATGTGTATCCCAAAAAGAAATCTCTTTTGTTAAATTGTCCTTTTTTCTAAACTGTGTTGTTTTTGGGACTCTTAAGCCTTAATGGTGATATTTTTAATGAATATTAATGAGATGAATATTGAACTTATAAGAATAAATTGAATTTTAAGAAAAAAAAAATAGAGGATTTAATTTGTAATTTGGCCAAAATAAAAAGAAAACAAGTGATTCGTAGAATGTTGTTTTGTGCGATTATTATGTAAAATAGAGAGAGAGAGAGAGAGAGAGAGAGAGAGAGAGAGAGAGAGAGAGAGAGATGGATTTGAATAGGCTATTGGAGATTGTTTGACAAAGACAAGTGCTTTCTTTGAATATGGAGCGTATTTTGTGGGACAGGTGATATTGGTTGCAGACCAATCAAATCCACCATTTTCATTTCTCTTCTGACAAGAACTCACCAATATTGTATTATTATTTTGAGAATCTTATTGTGTTATTGTTAGAATGTTAGGGTAATGAAGGAATGAATGATATTGGTCCGCTCAGTCCAGCTTTACATTTATCTGTCTTTCTTATTTTTTTCCGTATACTTTTCCAAAAAGTTGACTTGAGAAAATAATATTGGTCCCTCAATCCAGCTTTACATTCAGAGCGATGCTAGAACCGCGCAATTGTATACAATTTTAACTACAAGTCATCACGTGGTGAGTTATGAGTAATTGAGGTGTAGTGTTGAATTTATGTGAGTTAACCTCTTTATCACTCACAACTTGCCACGTGGTGTGTTGTACTCAAAGTTTTGTACAATTATATGATATTAAAACTTTCCTTACCCTTATATGTCTTTTTTTTTTTTTTTTTTTGTGTGGTGAAACTACAATATTGATCCCTCAAGTACGCAATTGGTCCCTTAAATTTGAAGCATGCGCAATTAATCCCTCAAGTTTTCAAAATGAGCAATATAAGTTCTTTTACTAACTGCCATTTACGGTGTTACTTATGTGGCTAACGGAACAATGACTTGACATTTTGTTTTAATGATGTGGCATATTTTTAATTAAAAAATTACAAAATAAAATTACACATGAGAAACATTATTTACCAAATTGAAAAAACTATTTTCTACCTATTGTAAACACCCATCTACAGCCTTAAAAAAAAAAAAAAAAACAAACACCCAACTAGCCACGAGACAGAGAAGGGGAGAGATTTCATTGTAACGGAATAGACAGTTGAGCTTTGATGAAAGAGAAGGTTCTTCTTTTTCTGCTTCTGATTCTACTTCAAGTAGTACAATAAGTAGAGTTTTGAAAGGGAAGGCTCCTCTAAGATCCAATTCAAGCTTGCCTATAGGTATGCTAAATGGTATAGTTGGCGAGACCTATAAAAGCAACAGGACTGTGCTTGAAGTGCTAAGTTGGGTGCTGATTTAAATCATTGGGTGTATGGTAGCGTTGCAGGTTTGGAAAGGGTGACATAATAGCATTGTAGTACGGTAGCGTTGCGGCGGCTGGGGCTTTGTTCCCTCTCTCCCCTTCTCTGTCTCGTGGCTAGGTTTTTTTTTTTTTTTTTTTTTTTTTTTAAGTCATGGCTGGGTGTTTACAATTGGTAGAAAATAGTTTTTTTAATTTGGTAAATAATGTTTCTCATGTGTAATTTTAGTTTGTAATTTTTTAATTAAAAATATGCTACATCATTAAAACAAAATGTCAAGTCATTGTTCCGTTAGTCACATAAGTAACACCATTAATGGCAGTTAGTAAAAGAACTTATATTACTCAATTTGAAAACTTAAGGAACCAATTATGCACGCTTCAAACTTGAGGGACCAATTGCGCACATAGGGTAAACTTGAGGGACCAATATTATAGTTTCGCCTTCTTTTTTTTTTTTCCATTTATTTCTCCAAAAAGTTGACTTTTTTTTTTTTTTTTGACAGTTCTCCTAAAAGTGGACTTGAGAAAATGATATTGGTCCCTCAATCCAGCATTACATTCAGAGGAATGCTAGAACCATGTAATTGTACACAATTTTGGCCACATTTTGCCATGCGGTGTGTATAGTAGAAGTGTGGTGGTGGTCCACACATATTCCATTCACAACCCGCCACGTGGCGTTGGCCTAAAGTTGTGTATAATATTGTGTTACTAGAATTTTCCCTGTCTTTTTTCCATTTAGTTCTCCAAAAAGTTGACTTGAGAAAAATGATATTGAAATCGTTTCGTTCCAGACGCTGCTAGCTAGGTAAGGGTGATCAATAATATTCCTTTTCATAACATTACTTTCTTGTTGTCTATCTTCCTCGTGATTCTTCCTTAATTATACTTGCTCATTAATATTTCGCTGGTGCCGCTCTGCTACTGTTTTCTAACATCTCCTGGCTCCTGCTACTCAAACCTGGACTTCAATTTCTATAAATTACACTTGTTTGCTTTGTATAGAAGGCAAAGGTATGTCTTAAAAACTTTTACGTCTTTTGATATATCTTGAACATCTTTTGACCTCGACTTGCTGCTGAATTTTTCTATCGTAATGCTTTTCTGTTTGTTTGTTTCTTATTACTACAGTCAAAAGTACAGATTGAGTACAGAAGTGTAATGTATGTAACAAAGATATGTAACAAAAGTAGTAACCTTTTTTTTTTCCAAATGTTTCTTCAATATGCACATTATTAATTAGTTTAACAATCCTATATGTTTGGGTTTTAGACTCCAGTTGTCGCAATATTTATCAATTCTTAGTCAAATAATTAATTATATTAATTATGCATTAGATCTGAATCAATTAAATATCACATAGATAAAAATCATATAAGAAATATATAATGATGACTTAGGAAAACCAATGAAACTATCTATTTCACCCTAAAAACCTTAGGAAGATTTAACTTAAACAATTCTTAAGGCAACATATCCATTAAATAGAATTGAAGTTTGTACAATATACTTAACCTTAAATCTACTGTTACAATATGTAGTACTTACTGGTGTGACCACATGTAACTCCGAATACTTGAACTCTTCTATATAATGGACTATTACACACGAACTGCCTTATTCTTCACTCGAAGATCTCTGCTCAGAGGTTTTAATCAGCAACTGTAGTTAACCAATTGCAACAACTTTGCTTAATAAATGGATTTGATGTTTTCACATATTCTCCAGTTGTAACGTCAAAAGGGTTTGGAAAATTTCAAGATTTGTGTACAGAACACTGCCCTCTTGTGTGTCTAAAAATGTGCTGTAGGGTTTGCATTTATATGTACTTAAGTTCCATCAAATTTCTAGATCAAACTGCTGAGAATATGTTCTGCACGAATCTCAATCGTTTGAGATAAGTGAATTTCGATATGTTAATCTACAATTGAAATATAGTCTTCTAGCAGTCCAATTTGATTAGTCTTGATCTGTGGACTAATTCATCAGATCAACTAGAGAAACTAAATTCTAAAAGGTTACATTTGTTCATGATTGTTAACCTAAAATTATAGATTCTACACTGTATTCCTGTTACGTTTATATTTTTTGCTGTTTTAGTTAATTGATCGTGGACTTGTAGTTCTACATCTTAAACAGGAAGCTTTATTGAGACTTCCAGCAGTCCAGTTTTCTGTATTATTGAAATATAGTCTTCCAGCAGTCCAATCTGTATTATTGAGTCTTCAACTGTTCTGAACTTGATTTGTCTTGATCCAAGGACTAATTCATCACTAATCAACTAGAAAAGCTAAATTTTAAAAGGTTACACTTGTTCATGATTGCTAACCTATAATTATAGACTCTACAATGTATTCCTATTACTTATATATTTTTTGCCGTTTTAGTTAATTGATCGTGGACTTGTAGTTCTACATCTCAAACAGGAAGCTTTATTCACAAAAACTCACACAAGAAAAAAAATAACAATTAAAATTAAAAAAATAATATAAAAGAACAAGATGACAAGAGAAATGTAAGAATATAAGTGCAAGCATAAAATAATTTTAAAATTCGATATGTTGGGATTTTATGGTTAAAAGTTTGGAATATATTTTACTTTGTCATTCATAAACAAAAGAAAAATTTTAGCTATTATTATTATTGTAAGGACGCGATTGTTTAACGACCCAAGAATGACATTGGGCTCGTATGTAAAGGGCCCTAACAATATGATTTGTAGAGAAGTGGGCTTGAAAGGCAGGGCCTTGGTCACCGGTCAGCGATTTAGTCGTGATTTTTATGGGAGCTTTTACATGGTTGGATTTGGCTTGACTGGCTAAGCATTCCATTGGTATAGGATGTAAGATTTAGGTCCTCGGATTTAATCCGAGGAGCCTAGTATCCTTCCCCTTCTCCCTTTTGTAGGATCCTCCTCCTCCTTCCAGGGGGTCCCCCTTTTATACTAGTGATCACCTCCCTTTTAGTGTTCACGTGCCAGTTTCATTTTCTGGGGCGCAAACCTGTCCTATCGACCCATACCTGGAGTGGTTGGAGGTAGTTGGGAAAGTTAAATAGCATGGTTTGGAGTATGGGCCTGTCAGATGCAGGATTCTGTACTACCATATTGGCAGCTTTCTCCCTTGTCCTGCTCCTGTACTGAGTTTGTCCTTTTCTTCGGGTGTTTTGTAAGGTGCTGAGCATAAGATCATCCTCGACAATATCCTTGTGCCTCTTTTGGGCTTTCATTATACGTCCTCGGCAATAGCTCTCCTCGGCTTAGGCCTTGGGCCCTAATGTAGAGTGGGCCTGGGCCACAAATTCTCTGGCCCCACAATAGCCCCTCAAAATCCTGCTGCCCGACTTTTAGTTGGGGAGGAGGGTTTTGGTGATGTTGAGCCCACATCACGGCTTGCTCAAATTCTGTACTTTACTGATGTTTGTGTTTTTCCATTTGCATGGGAGATGTGCCGAATTAAGAGGCATCCCTTCATTTTTCACTCACGCAGTGTCCTTTGACGTTTCAGTACTCGAGGCGCGCCTTCACCAGGATCTTCAAATCTTATGGTTGCGGATGGTGTTGGAAATCGAGCCAAAACTGCCTTGTCCGTAGCATTCCTTGGAAACCTGCATAAATTAAATGCCACCACCTTACCCTTTATATAAGTAGGATAGGAGGTTGTTCCCCTTACATATAAACCCTTCGGCTCCCTTCAAAATCATAATCCTTCAGCTATAATCACAGTCTCCATATCTAGTGCTATCCACCCTTAGTGCAATATGTTTGAGGCACTGGCAGGGGTGAAGGAACTCCACCTGCCACAGAGGCACCGGGTCTTTCTGAGACTCAAGGTGGTGCGGTCTGGACAGGGGAGGCATAGATTCAAGATAATCTTCCGTTTTGACAAGGGGGGAAATGGTATCTCTGCCTCTTTCAGTCAAAATCCGAAGCAGGTACTGGTCGCATCAGATTCTTGGTGTATCAGAAGTAAGGTTTTCCGCCATCAGCGCCGTCTGCTCTATCGCAGGCGTGGCTAACATGGAGGCTCATCAACTTCCGGCTCCCTGCACCTTTTCTTCAAAGGTGCTAGCCCCATGTTGCCGAGTTATGAGCATGTAAAAGTATTGAGGAATGGTTTCCGTAGACAACGTGCTGGAACTGCTACATCTCTCTTCTCTGCGCCTCTTCCTCTGTTTTTTCCAAATTTTCTTGTATTTTTTCTTTTTGCTTATGTAGTTAGTCTTCAGTATGAGCTTATTCAAGCTCTTTCATTGTACGTTGTACTATTTCTTTGTCTTAATAAAAGATGGATTTGTTTCCTTCTAAATACTTTTCTTTTCTACAGCAATTACTTTGTGAATGGGATATTACATGTGTATTTTACTTTAATGATACTTAGAGCAGGAAACCTTGAAACAGAAAGCTACTCATTTAAACTTATCGACATTATCAAGTACAATAATGTTAACTCACAGTAGATTAAACTTATGAGACTAACCGAGATAACAGCTGAGTGCTCCGTAATGCATGTGAGGCAACCGTCCGAGAACGATAAACTCAAAACAAACCATCCGAGAGGGTTGCCGAGCAGTGAGGGACTTTGGCCGTGTTTTGATAACACCTGGCCTTATCACAATCACATCAGTTCCCCTAGCATTGAGGATCCAAGGGTAGACTGGGGATTCCATTCAGTTTAGGAACTGACCCAACTATTAATGGGTAATTCCTCTCTGGGGTAGAGTCTAAGGGCCACATAAAGTCCAGGTTGCGTCCAAAACTCGTATTGTCTCTTCTAAGTAGTTGGTTTCCCCATAGGCTTGAGTCCGAGGACCATACAAGGCCTTGGTTCTGTCCAAAACTTGTCTTTTTTCTGTTAAGTAGTTGGTTTCCCCAAAGGCTGGAGTCCGATGACCATACAAGGCCTTGGTTCTTTCCAAAACTTGTCTTTTTTCTGTTAAGTAGTTGGTTTCCCCATAGGCTCGAGTCTGAGGACCATACAAGGCCTTGGTTCTGTCCAAAACTTGTCTTTTTTCTTGTTTTCGAAGATTGGCCCCTCGGCCAAGGTGGGGGGGCATTAGCTGATGTTGGAAGCCCCTAGAGCTGCTTGTGCCATTGATACTGCGAGGCGTAGCCCCTAGCGGAAATTTATGTCGGAGCAACGACAGCGTGCGGTTGGAAATGAAGGAGCTTTCTCCGGCCCTTGCTTGATAGAGGCTTGACTCCACCGCCACCTGTGCCAACGCGTAAGCCTCCCCACAGACGGCGCCAATTGTAAGGACACGATTGTTTAACGACCCAAGAATGACATTGGGCTCGTATGTAAAGGGCCCTAACAATATGATTTGTAGAGAAGTGGGCTTGAAAGGCAGGACCTTGGTCACCGGTCAGCGATTTAGTCGTGATTTTTATGGGAGCTTTTACATGGTTGGATTTGGCTTGATTGGCTAAGCATTCCATTGGTATGGGATGTAAGATTTAGGTCCTCGGATTTAATCCAAGGAGCCTAGTATCCTTCCCCTTCTCCCTTTTGTAGGATCCTCCTCTTCCTTCCAAGGGGTCCCCCTTTTATACTAGTGATCACCTCCCTTTTAGTGTTCACGTGCCAGTTTCATTTTCTGGGGCGTAGACCTGTCCTACCGACCCATACCTGGAGTGGTTGGAAGTAGTTGGGAAAGTTAAATAGCATGGTTTGGAGTATGGGCCTGTCAGATGCAGGATTCTGTACTACCATATTGGCAGCTTTCTCCCTTGTCTTGCTCCTGTATTGAGTTTGTCCTTTTCTTCGGGTGTTTTGTAAGGTGCTGAGCATAAGATCGTCCTCGGCAATATCCTTGTGCCTCTTTTGGGCTTTCATTATGCGTCCTCGGCAATAGCTCTCCTCGGCTTAGGCCTTGGGCCCTAATGTAGAGTGGGCCTGGGCCACAAATTCTCTAGCCCCACAATTATAATTACATATTTATCTTAAATTATTTAATTTATAAACATTTGATGTGTTTTAAAAGCATTATTATAGTCCAATTTGTAATTTATATATATATATATATATATATATATATATATATATATATAAAATAAATTTCACACACATATATAATGTGAAATTAAAAAAATTTTATATGTTACATTAAAAACAACAATACAAATATTTAAAGTTCAAAAATATGTCTGGAGGTTTTGGAGGCAAATGACAGCAGAGGGTATGAGTAGGAAGTAAAGGATGGGGGAGAAAAAGGAAAGAGGAATGGTTATCTCACCTCCTTATTTGGATGTTTTAAAGATTAAGTAAGGAGAGGGTATAGATGTCTCTCCTTCTTTTTCAGATATTGTAAGAACTAAAATGGGTAGAAGAAATGAATAATTTTGGCTTAAAACTAATTTAGAGCGATCTTTCTCCAATACTTATGTAGAAATAATCATGGGTAAAGAGTATTCATAGTAGGATGTTGACTAAAAAGATCTCAATCCCAACTCACCCAACCTAATTACCAAATAAGGCTATAAAGTTATGTGGTTTGGAACATGAGTCAGAGGGAGGGAAAGGATTCCTAGTGATGCATGCTATTCTCTCATATCGTATAAACTCTACTTTTTCTCTCTTCTCTCAAATGTCACTTTCTTTCTCTTTTCCCTTTTTTTTTTCACTTTCAACTCACTATTCAGATTGCATTGGTTACTGTGTTGTTGATTTTTCCATATTCATGGTTACTGTTCCTATTTATACCACAACTCAATCCATGCTCTTTTCCCTTTTTACCCTTATTTTCACCAACCATTTTGTCTGCTGTAAGCATTCATTCATTCAACATATTTCCCACTATCTTCTGACTGTGTTCAGTTGGACACAATCCCACCAGGGAGTTTCAGTCTATGCCTTATGACAAAGGACCCTCCCATTTTGGATAAAGGTCAATCTGCCGCGAAGCCACCACCTCTCTCTCTCCCAAAAATGGCAAAAACTCCCATTAATTCTGTCCTTACTTTCTAGCATGGATTAAATGGTTCCCACCTACCTTTCTTCCCACTTTTGGTAAAGATATCTTCCCAGCAAGGTAGATTCCCAAAAGTGGGCTTGGCAAGATACCAACTATAAGTCTTCCCCCCCCCCCCCCCCCCACCAAACCACACCTTTTGTAGCTTGTCAGCTATAGGCCCTACTCTTTTACATGATTGGGATGTATGTAGAAGGGCAAAGCCTAGACATTACCTTATTCACCTGCCTTGCTACTTTTGTCTTTTCTCTAATTTTGGTTTCTCTCTCCTTCATGCATTGTCTATCGTTGTTGCTTTTGTTTTCTTTCCACATGTCTCTTTGCTAGGGATATGTTTGGCTTCTCTCACTTTTATCCTTTTATGAAAAAGGACATGGGCCTTTATGGGTCAAATACTCTTTATTTGATCAAAAGGGTCTTTGACCCAATTTGCCTCAATCTGCTGAAGTCTTTCTGCAGAAGAAATGTGTTGAGCTTTTCACCTTTAACTCTTTTTTTATCCGTAGAACTGCCCAAGGAAGTCTTGAATTTTCTCCATTCTTCTATTCCTTTTATACATAAAGGCTTGGAAGTAGAGGAATTTGGTGGGTGTGACACTTTGGCTCATGTGTCCATGTGTCTTGATTTAATTGCCCATGGGGTGTGAGTGTAATTACCAAATTACCTTCCCTTAATGTCATTATGTACATTGAGCTTTGTTAAGGACATATTTTTATGTAATTGACATATTCTCTAACAAAACGCACTTTACTTGTATTTGGGTAAATCCAAATAGGTTCAAGATGATCATTACAAGTGGTTAAATTGAAGACATGAAGATTACTCAAGAACTGTTCAAGAAAAGTGCAATTTGCAGGTCTCGATACCTCCTCGACAAAAGCTTGATCTGTTGAGATTCATTAAAGCTTGACACGTGTCTTGATCAATCGAGCTTACGGGTTTCAGACTATAGCTAGCAATGTTTTTACTCTAAAATACTATTTGTTTATGAGTTGGTATAATCCTCATAGGACTAGGAAAACCCAAGATTTGTGGGTTTGTATAATCCTTATTACACTAGGAAAGCCCAAGGTTTGTGTAAACCTATTTGGAATAGGAAAGCCCATTAAGCTCCTATTTAAAGGAGGTGGAAAAAAAAAAAAAAAAAAAAAAAAAAAAAAAAAAAAAAAAAAAAACCTAACCCTAGAGAGCTTCATAAGTTTTCTTTTTGAAACCCTAGCCTTCTCCTACAGAAGAAACAATTCTTGCTATATTTCTTGTACGCTTTTGGGTTCTGTAACCAAGTAAAGTCTCTTGCACCAACATTGAAGATCTTATTGGTGTTTCTATATGAAGCTGTTGCAAATCAACTACAACAATCAAAGGCTTGCTGTGGAGTTAGTCATGTTCTTGGATTCGTGCAAAGGAGTAAGTCGGGTACTAGGATCTGCACAATTGGTTAGTCACGTACTGGGAGCCATGCATCAAAAGGAGAGATTTTCAGTACAGAACAAGTCCAACTTGGTATTGGGGTAAGCGTTCAACTGTAGGTTAGCATAAGGTACTGAGATTCCTTTACTTATAACCACTTGTTTTGATAATAGTGGATTCTCAAGAGTGGTGACCTTAAAATCACCCGGTTGGGCTTTGCCTCGGTGGTTTTCCTCATTCGTAAACAAATCACCGTGTCAATTTAATTTCTGCTGCATACTTAGTTTAATTGGTGATTTGTTTATGCTGCCACGTACATTGCATGTTAATTTGATTAATTAATAAACTTGACTAATTAATCAATTAATTTATCATAAGGGATCATTACATTCTTGGCCTATCAAGTGGTATCAAAGCGAGTACACTCTGATTGGATTAATTTCTTGAGTGTTATCCTTGCCCCTCATTATCATGGATCGTGGACAATCTCTTTTGATTCCTCCTTTATTTGATGGAACTAATTATGCGTACTAGAAAGTTCGTATAAAAGTTTTTTTGCAGGCTCTAGGTGAACAAGTATGGCAAGCTGTTGAAGTTGGCTAGATTAAACCAAAAAAAGCGCCGGTGGATTGGGATGATGCAACAGTCATAGCGGTAAATTTCAACAGTAGGGCCTTAAATGCTTTGTTTTGTGGGGTGACCAATAAGGAATTCAAGAAAATATCATCCACGGATGTTGCCAAGAAAGCATGGACCCTTCTTGAGACCACCTATGAAGGTACCAAGACAGTAAAGATTGTGAAGTTTCAAAGACTCACTAGTAGTTTTGAATAAATAACGATGGAGAAGGATGAGACTTTTGATGAGTTCTATACTAAACTCATGGATATTGTGAATTCAGCCTTCAACCTTGGAGAATTTATAGCAGAATCCAAAATTGTGAGGAAAATCCTTAGGTCCTTACCTGAAATATTTCATGCCAAGATCACTGTCATTGAAGAAGTGAAGGACATTGATTAACTTCCTTTAACTTAGCTTGTAGGGAACTTTCAAACCTATGAGATGGGATTAGGTTTATTGGGAAAAGGTGGAAAGATTAGAAACTTGGCTCTTAAGGGTATAGAGGAAGAGATTGAGGACTCTGAAGATGAAAATGAAAGTGAAGATGAAGATGAAGATAAGGATGAGGATGAGGATCTAATCTTCATAACTTATGAGATTATCAAGCTTCTTCAATTTGGGAAAAAAGGATAAGGGCAAACCTCCTAGGAAATCTAAATCCTTAAGGAAGGGCAAGAATGAGAAACCCCTCATTCAATGCCATGAGTGCAAAGGTTTTGGTCATATAAGGATAGAGTGCCCAAACTACTTTATGAAGGAAAAGACCAAGGAGTCAAAAGATAAAAGGTTGGTTGCTACTTGGAGTGATATTGAGAATGACTCTCCTGATGAGTATGTGGATGAAAGTAGTTGCGTTATGGACTTTGCTACCTCAACCAATAAGGTGATTGTGGAGAGTAATAGTGACAGTGAGGATTCTTCTAATGATGAAGTACCCAAGAAGTTAACCCTTCAAGAAACCTATGATAAGCTATGCACTAAATTTATAAAATCTGAAAAGGCTTCTCATCTTTGTAGAAAAGATCTTAATGAGGTAAAAACTGAAAAAGCTGATCTGTTAGTCAAACTAGATAAGACTACAAGGTTAGTTGAGACTCTTGTTGTGGAGAACACCTCATTGGAAGAGAATGTCAAGAATCTTGAGGTTGAGCTTAGTCAAGCTAGAACTCAAATAGAGAGGATGTCTAGTGCAAAGCTTGATGAGGTATTGAGTGCTTAAAAGCCTAGTTTTGATAAGATTGGCTTAGGATATGCTGTTTCCTCCAGCCCCTCCTCTTCTACGGCTTCTGGATAAAAGACTAACTTTGTGTCCCAATCTGAGAAAGGTGATAAAAGTATGAAATCTAAAACTGATTTGGCTAATTCTAAATCATTTGTTAGACCTCATGTTTGTCACTATTGTGGTGTTTTTGGATACATTCGTCCTAATTGCTTTAAACTGTATTCTCGAAAGCAAGTGTCCAAACAATCACAGGTTTCCTCTCAAGGACCTACACCTTTGTTTGGAGAGTTATTAAAAGCTTTGAGCTTTTTAACTCAATTTCAAGAGAATTTTAATTCTTCTATGTCCTTTAATAGACATAATAGGACACGTGTCTTTTTATCTTCATGGCCAAAGACTCGTGCTGTGTGGGTGAGAAAGGAGCCTAAGATTTAATTGTATTTTTTGTTTGTCCTCTGGTTTAATTCTTTCTATCTAAAGTATGACTCTTTTTGTTTGATTTCTTATCTGCTTTTGGAATTATGCTTTCATGCATCTGCACCATTCTATCATATCTTCATGCATATGCATCGCTCTTTCATTCTTTCATGTTGTTTGTCTGTTTTTATCTGGTTGTTTAGTTTTTATTTCGTTTTGTTTTCAAAAAAATAAAAAATAAAAATCAGAAAAATACAAAAACAGTATGTGTTTTGTGTATATTGGTACTTGTGTACCTTGGATGGCCATTGAAACAAAATTTTCTAAACTTTGTATCTCTTGTAGTTTAGATGAGCATCTCTATGCATAACTAAGCAAGTGAGTTTTGTGGCTCGTGTTTGTGATGAATAAGATTAAGTTATCTCTTGTACTTAACACTTGTATTACTCTTTTTGAAGAGAAGGACTAGAAAATTCTAAGAGAAAGGCATAAATAACCATCTCACCACTGTTGCCCGCTGATCATGAATGACATTTGTGTGTTTCGACATAGCAAAATTGGAATGTCAAATGCTTAACATAATTGGGTATTTCTTTTCTATCTCTTATATGCTCATGCATGGTTTGCTCAAAAGAAAAATATGCAAAGAAAAACAAAAAGCAAAAAGATCAAAATGCTTTTAAATATGATTGCAAGCGTGTATTCTAGAAGATGTAGGAGTTATAGGATGTACCTCGAAGGTGATAGTCCCCATCAAACAATTATGATTGTGTGTGAGTTACAATGATTTTCTCATATCTCAAATCGTCATAACATGTATACACTCATGCAATCTTGCGATGCTTTTCACACACAACATGCAATATTTTTTGCTACTCTTGATACATGTGCAAGTACAATGTGATTTGGCTATCACAAAGAATACTTGTGTTAATGTATACTCACTAAACTGTCTTAATTTATTTTTTAAATATAAAATTGGTTAGACTTGTTTAGTGTGTGTGTGTTTTGTGATCTATGTGTTTAATATTTTTCTTGTTGAAAGATATGTTTTTCACATGTTTTGCATCTTTCTATTATCTTGTCATCCATAGAATCTTGTTTCATAACATTCATGCATTTATATGGATTTCTTGTGCCCTCTTGATCATCTTTGATCATCTTTATGTTTCTCAGGTGAAACTTTCTAGCTTCTGGTACCCTTTGTCAATCATGACAAAAAGGGGGAGAAATTGTGGAGACTTTGTGGTTTTTTTTTTTTTTTTTTTTTTTTTTTTAAATTCTACATATTAGGGGGAGAAATACATGTCTCTGTAAGGGAGAGATATGTTTCATCTTGTTAGGGGGAGTGCTTACCTCCTTCTTCTTGTACACCGGTCTTGTGACCATGTTTACGTACATTGTACTTACCTTTGATATATATATATATATATATATATATATATATATATATATATATATATATATATATATGATGTATGTGTTTCTCTCTTTATCTCACATGTGTTGTTTATTTACTCTCTTTATACATGTCTTTCTTGTTTATTTAACTTGTCATTATTTTCCACATGGTATCTTGATGTGTTTTGTTTAGTGCCTTCCAGGAAAGACAAGTTAAAGCCAAGTCAAGATTCCGAACCTTCTTCTTGCAGCAACTTCCAAGGTTTAGATCTTTTAAACTAGGCTTATTTATTCTGTAATCTTGAGTAGAATGTATTGAAGAACATTCAATGTACTCTTGTGGTTTTGTCACAAATTGCCAAAAGGGTAAATTGTTAAGGACATATTTTTATGTAATTGACATATCTTTTGACAAAACACACTTTACTTATGTTTGGATAAATCTAAATAGTTTCAAGATGATCATTACAAGTGGTTAAATTGAATACATGAAGATTACTCAAGAACTGTTCAAGAAAAGTACAATCTACAGGTCTCGATACCTCATCGATAGAAGCTTGATCTGTCGAGAATCATTAAGGGTCCGTTTGGATAGAGCTGAAAACTGAAAACTGAAAACTGAAAAACACTGTAACAAAATAATTTTTAAATATGTGAATAGTACCGTGGAACCCATTTTTAATGAAAAAGTTGCTAAAAAGTGATATTTGTAGGTCCGTGAACAGTGCACGGATGCACTGTTCAAGGGAGAAAAGTCAAAAGTTCCGGCTTTTTTTTTAAAAAAAAAAAAGTCACAAAAACGCAAACGTGCGTCTGGAAAGCGCAAAACACGCTTCCCAAATGCACTCTAAATCTCGATACATGTCTCGATCTATCAAGCTTACGGGTTCCAGACTATAGCCAGAAACATTTTTATTCTAAAAGGCTATTTGTTTATGGGTTTGTATAATCCTTATAGGACTAGAAAAACCCAAAGTTTGTGGGTTTGTATAATCCTTATTGGACTAGGAAAGCCCAAGGTTTGTGTAAACCTATTTTGAATAGGAAAGCCCATTAAGTTTCTATTTAAAGGAGGTGGAAAAAGAAAAACCTAACCCTAGAGAGTTTCATAAGATTTTCTTTTTGAAACCCCAGCCTCCTCCTACAGCAGAAAGAGTTCTTGCTGCGTTTCTTGTATGCCTTTGGGTTCTGTAACCAAGTAAAGTCTCTTACACCAACATTAAAGATTTTATTGGTGTTTCTATGTGAACCTACTGCAAATCAACTACAACAACCAAAGGGTTGCTGTGGAGTTAGTCACATACTTGGATTCGTGCAAAGGAGTAAGTTGCGTACTAGGATCCGCGCAATTGGTTAGTCACATACTGGGAGCCGTGCATCAAAAGGAAAGATTGTCACTACAGAACAAGTCCAATTGGGTATTGGGGTAAGGGTTCAACCGTAGTTTGGTATAGGGTACTGAGATTCTTTTACTTGTAACTGCTTGTTTTGAAAATAGTGGATTCTTAGGAGTAATGACCTTAAAATCACCCGATAGGGTTTTGTTTCGATGGTTTTTCCCATTCGTAAACAAATCACCGTGTCAATTTGATTTCTGCTGCATACTTAGTTTAATTGGTGATTTGTTTGTGCTGTCACATACATTGCATGTTAATTTGATTAATTAATAAACTTAACTAATTAATCAATTAATTTATCACAAGGAGTCAATACATTCTTGGCCTATAGATCAAGCTTAATTCTCTACTCCTTAAGACCCGAATTTATTGGGTCTTGGGATTTACTTATTGATCCAAGATGTTTGCAATTTTGGGCATCAAGACTCATTAATAAAAAAATCCATGATATTCTTTTCTTTTACTATTCTACGTACTTGCTGTTCGGGTTTCTTTCAGAAAGATATTATTGTGCATGCATCTATAATCTTTAATAATATCGTATATAAAGTTGATGACTTTACCCGATCAGTTTATACACTGGAGTATTGTATAGAAAAACTAACTTTTGATTTTTTAAAGGATTGATGTATTTATTAATGTGGATAGAATTATACGTTAATAAAACTTACATGAACTGATAAACGTGGTTTAGAATATCCAAAATCTTATACCCATACACACGTTTTGAAATTCATACTTTGAAAAAACTGACTTTAAAAAAATATGAAGAAAAGTTGTTTTTTTGTTAATTTATTTTTGAATTTTATTATACTTTTTATACTCTCTTTTTTAATATGTAATAATAGAGGAGAGGGAGGAGGGGTTCGAACCAAAGGCATGTAGTACCATAAATAATGTCATTACCGTTACATTGTTTAAAAAAATCAAAAAATACTTAATTGGTAAAATTAGACACCATTGAAAAAATACATTATACTTATGGTATTCAAGCTTCATCACACACGCCACAGCATGCTCAATGGTTTTTTTTTTTTTTTTTAATGTCAAAAATTTAAGCTCATACAATGTCAAGGTTATATGTTTGTCTAGTGAGATTTTTGTGTTTGCCAACTACATCTACTAGCCGCAAACCCGTGCGTTGTGTGTGATAATCATTTTTATGGTGATTTTTTATTTTTTTTAACAATTTAAACTAATTTAATAAAGAATAATGTATTTCATGATCATATTTTTATTTATTATAGGAACAATCATAAAAGTAATATAAGAACAATTATAAATATAAATTTTGTCGTACCAAAATGAAAAAAATACAATTTTTCTCAAAAATTTAAAAGGCAAGTTAACGAAAATATTCATTTTTTAATAAAAGTTATTTATGACATTTTGTGAATCATTAAAAAAATATAAAATTTGGAAATTATTCTTTTAGTTTTAAACAAACTTTCTCAAACCTTATTTTTTCTACTTACAATCCAAAACATCGAAAAATGTAACTAAGAAAATTAATAAACTTAACAATGATTAATTGGATCAATTAGTAAAAACAATTTGTTGTTGATAATCTATTAAGGTTATTTTCTTTGCAGAAATAGTAATTTCATCCACCCAAAACATATTATCAAATAAACAATTATTAAGAGTACTTTGTCCACCACAAAAGATTAAAAAATAAACAAAAATTAGTAAAGTCTTAGAGTTTAACATATAAATTGAGCACTATAAAAAAATAATGTTGTGTAATAGAATAAATAACAAATTACGATAAATACTAAATTATCCAACTCATGCTATGTAATAGAATAATATTATATTTTTATATACTATATTTAATTCTTTATAACGCAATATGATAAAATTTAACAACCAAAGAGAGCCAAAAAAAAATTAAAAACAAAAAAAAAGTACCAAATTTTCCAAATCATACTATGTAATAGAATAATATTATATTTTTATATGCTATATTTAATTCTTTATAAAGTAATAGGATAAAATTTAACAATCAAAGAGAACAAAGAAAAAACTAAATCACATTAACCTAAAGTAGAGTTTTAAAGAATAAAAAAAATTATCAATCTAAAGCAACGATACAAGAAAAATAAAAATTCCAACTACCAAAAAATTGAGAGAGAGAGAGAGCTTTTTTTTTTTTTTTGGGTGAGGGAAAACTATGTATAAAATGGAAGAAATAGTGATAAATTTATAGTAAGAGAGTGTGAATAAGAAGGGACAAAAATAAAAGAAGATGAAGGGAAAGAGGAAGAATGATATTAATGTAAAGGGTAGTGGGGGAGATGAAAAGATAAAGGAGGGAGAAGGGTTGGAGAAGTAGTGGGGAGATAAAAAGGTAAGGGAGGGAGAAAGGTTGGAGAAGTGTAAATATTAAAAAAATAAATGTTAAAAACAATGATAAGAAAATAGAAAAGACAAAAAATAATGATGTAGATAATGATGTGGCTTAATTAGAATATAGCAACAATAAATGTTACACTTCAACTTTTAGATATATATAGATATAGATAAGTAGGATGAGACCTAAACCCAAGAAATGAACATTGACATAGCATTGAAGTCATTTTTTGGGACAATGTCTCATCCCACTCTTGTTTATTTCAGTAATTAGTAAACACATAAAGTTCACTGGAAAACTTGAAAGGAAAACTTTAAAAAAAAATCCTATGAGCACAAGTACGCTTTGATTGGATATGATTAATTGTGTATTGTGTAGGTGTGTGATGAGTTCTCGTTAAGCATATACTGGGTTGATCTCAATTGTAAAACTATTCTTTTTGGGTATAACGTATTTTTTTGCTTAATATAAAACAGTCAACAATTCCAATGGTTGTACACCCAACTTTTTTGTTCACAAAATTCTAAATGCACGTAGCACCAACTTACTTATCACAAGTTAATTTATTGAATCAAAGAACACCATTCTAAAAACTTCGGTGATAATTGCAGCGCTAAAACTATCTAATCAGTAGCAAGGTTTTGAAATCCGGACCGGACCGTATGGTCCGACCGGAAAAACCTCGAACCGGTCATCTTTACGGTCTGTTAAACATGAAAAATCGTTCTATGTCAAAAAAGCAGTAAACCGTACAAACCTCGGTCGGACCGTCCGGTTCTATGAACCGTGACCGGTTCAGGCGGTTCACACGGGTCCTTTGTTTCAAGCTTAAACGGCACCATTTTGGACTCTCTTCCCTGTTTTTTTTTCCTATACGACGTCGTTTGGACTTTGGAATTAGATCATTATCTCAAACAAGAAACCCTCGCCTCACTCTTTCAATCAAGAAACCCTCGGTAAATACCGGCCGAAATTCAAGATTCGGCCGGCATGGAGTTTGGATCGTAAAACTAAAATCTCAACCAAAAAAAAAAATGAAGAAGAAGAAAGAAATGAAGTAAACAAACGTACCTTACAAAAAAAATAAAGCGAAACAAAAAAGCCAAGGTGAGAAACTTGAGTGAGAAGTGGAGAAAAGTCAGATGAGATCGATGAAGCACTGATAAGTTGAACTGTTGAAGAAGACGCACACAGAGGAAAAAAAAGTAGAAGAGAGAGGAAGACAACATAAAATGACAAAGATGAGAGGAAATTTAAAACTGAGTCTGAGAAGAGTGGAAATCGAGGAGTAGGTGTGACTTGACGTGTGTGGATGAGAAAATTGAAGAGAAAAAAAAAAAGAAAAGAAAAGGGAGTGAACCAGCTGGTGACTTGAGAGTAATATAAAATATTGAAAACATAATTGGTTGGGCAGAGTGCAAGCCAACTTTATTTTGTACGTTGGTGAGGAAAAAAGGAGTAATATAAAATAATGAAAGTTTCCTATTTTCATTTTGTACGTTTTTTTTTTTTTTTTTTTTGCATTAAAAGAATTAATTATTATACTTTAATAAAATAATAGTAGTTTAAGTAAATGATCAGATTAATTCTAAGATAACAAGTTTTATAAATGTATTAAAAATATAAATTTTTTTGTAAGTAATAAGATATGAAATTATATATATATATATATTTGCAGTAGTTCCGAAATGGTACACTGAAATGAGTCAGTATCGAACCGGTACCGAAACATTCCATTCTAATAGACAATCCGAAACGGTATTCATAACATTGGTTTTATGTATTTTTGTAAGAAACAATTTGTAATGGATTACACATTATTACTGTGAAGTGATCAGTTCTGTGAAAACCATTGTTACTATGAAACCTACTGTTGGTGGATTACTTTCAAACCTTAGGATAAATTGAGGGCTAGATGATATAAAAGATTTGCTTCATGAAACACTCGTCTTGGAGCTTGTTAGTTAAATCCTTGGTAAATTAGACTATTTTAGTTAATTTTTCTATTTTTTATTAATTTAATATTTTTATATATATTTAAAATAATTATTAAATTAATTATGACATCATCGCGGTTCGATCCCGGTTCAATCTCGGTTCGACCTCAAGAATCTTGAACCTCTCTTTTTTACAGTTCAATGAACGGTCCGGGTTTCAAAACCTTGATCAGTAGGCCCACTTCAATGTGACCATCACTTCTGACTTGGTTTTGAATAAATGAAAGTTATAATACTTAAAATTTCGTCTTTTTGGTTTTGAATAAATGAAAGTTAATACTTTAAATTTCTTCTTTCTTACAGAGAATCCAGAAGTTTAAGGCAAAGAAATGAATCCTGTCTCAGTTATACTAACCATTGGAGGATACTTTGTGGACCCAATCAAAAAACATTGTGGCTATCTGATTCACTACAATAGCAACATCAAGGATCTCGAAGTTAAAATTCAGAAGTTGCGTGACAAAAGAGATGGGGTGCAATTAGAAATTGGCGCAGCAGAAAGGAATAGACAGGAAATAGCACCTGAGGTTAAGACGTGGATTGAAAAGGTACACAACATCCTTGATGAAGATGTTGAAGCGAATAAGATGAGCTTGGATGGATGGTGTCCACGTTATTCCTTGAGTAGGAAAGCTAAGAAGAAGACTCTGGAAATTGATGGTCTGCTAAACGATGGAGAATTTGCTGAAGTGTCCCATCCTCCTCCTCCATCGGGAATGAAACCTTTGCCAGTGAAAGATATCAAGGATTTTGAGTCAAGAACAAACAAGATGAACGAAGTTTTAGAGGCACTAAGAGATGATAAGGTCAACATTATTGCGATATGCGGTATGGGGGGATAGGAAAAACATCAATGGTGTTAGAATGCAAGCTATCATACAATCTTCATCAATGGTGGACAGTAATCAAACCGTGAGAGAGATGAGAGAATTGTATATGCTTCAATACATAAATATCTGATGCTCTGCCCTTTATAAAGTAGGAACAGAGGCGGGAAAAATAAACTGCTGTAACTATTCTAACTAACTTCTGATCTACCCAATAGAGATGTGACAAGTGTCCAAATAGAAAACTAACTAAATGTGATATATAGACTACATGTAGTTTAAGCTAGACTAACTATCTTGTAAACTACTTGTAGCTTAGGCAGCCATGTACACAGTTTAATAAATGGCAAAAGTGGTAGCCAACAGAGCAAAATTTGATGAAGTTGCGTTCGCAGTGGTGTCCCAGAATAAAGGCGAGAGCAAGATTCAAGATGAAATTGCTGGGATGCTAGGACTTGAACTTGATGAAAAGCTACCACTACTTGAAAGAGCAAAAAGATTAAAATCAAGACTAATGGATAGTAAGAGTAAACTTGTAATATTGGATGATGTTTGGGATGAACTTGATTTAGAGGCGGTACGAATTCCTTATGGAGGTCAACACAATAGATGCAAAATCTTGTTGACATCTCGAAGTGAAGAAGCCTGCACTCAGATGAAAACCCAGAAGATTTTTCCAATCGAAGTCTTAACTAAAGAAGAAGCATGGAATCTTTTCAGGGAGAAGGCAGGTAATTGTATCGATACTCCCGATCTACATCCAATAGCAAAAGAGGTTGCAAAGGAATGTGGAGGTCTACCTGTTGCTATTGTAACAGTTGGAAAAGCGCTAGCAAACAAAAGAAAGGTTGAGTGGACTGCTGCACTTCAATGGCTAAAAAATGCTAGCCCAAAAAATATTCCTAATCTGGATTCAAATGTCTATTCCAGTATAATGCTCAGTTACAATTATTTAGAAAGTGAGGAAGCCAAGAAATGTTTTTTGCTATGCTGTTTATTTTCGGAAGATTATGATATTCCCATTGAACATTTAGTCAGATATGGACTGGGACGAAGGTTGTTTGAAAATATTGGTTATGTGGTAGAAGCAAGAAATGGAGTCCATACAATGGTTAAGAATCTCAGAAGATTATTTCTACTGTTGGATAGTGAGAAAGGAGAAAAATGTGTCAAGATGCATGATGTTGTAAGGGATGTTGCAATATCAATTGCAAAAGCAGAAGGTTTTCTTATAGAATGTAATGATAAAATGGAAGAATGGCCAGAGAAAGATACATATGAGCGTTATGTTGCAATTTCACTTGTATCTCGAAAATTGAAAAGACATCCTGATGGCATGGAGTTTCCGAAACTTGAGCTTCTACAGCTATCACGTGGTCAACAGACTTAACGCACTTCACTGGCACTTCCAGGCAATTTGTTTCAAGTGATGAAAGGATTAAAGGTTTTGTCTCTACAAGGTATGTCCTTTCCGTCACTACCACAATCAATATATGTCCTTCAAAACCTTCGGACACTGCTTATGGAGTTTTGTAAGTTAGAAGATGTGTCGGCAATTGGAGCACTTGGGAAACTAGAAATTCTTAGCATTGTTTGTTCTGAAATCAAGGAGCTGCCAAGAGAAATAGGAAATCTTAGTCATTTGAAATTGTTAGATCTAACGGAATGCAAATTTCTTAAGCGAATTCCAGCTGGTCTCCTATCGAGTTTGTCTCACCTAGAAGAGTTGTACATGTATAGAGTCCATCGTAATTGGAAACCTCTGGAAAACACAATCCTTGCCGAGCTGATGTCTTTGTCCTACCATTTGATGGCTTTAATAATTGATATACCAGATTTTGAGGTCTTACCAAAAGACATCCTCTTCAAAAATCAAATGATAAAATTTCAGATTTCTGTAGGTAAGGTATATCATAACTACTATTTTTGGAAAAATGAATATTTATTTGAAAACAAATTGGTACTTGGAAAATGTGTCGTAAATGATATTGCAAAGAGTCGGATGCTTCTTCAGCTGCTACCGAAATCTGAAATTTTACATTTGGAAAAAATAAAAGACTTAAAAAACATTGTGTGTGAGTTAGACAAAGAGGGTTTTCAATGCTTGAAGGTTCTAGAAGTTTGTTATAGTGATGATGTAGAATATGTAATGGATGCCACATCAGATCAGAATCCTTGTGCTGCCTTCCCTACCCTGGAGTCATTGGAATTGGCAGTATTGCCTAATTTAAAAGAGATATATAATAGCCAATTCCCAGAGAGATCCTTTAGTGGTATCCACTCACAGCTTGCTTGTTTTGGCAAACTAAGATCAAGTTCGCTCCATTCTTGCAAATGTTTGAAAATTGTGTTTTCATTGTCCATAGCGAGAGGTTTGGTTCAACTCCAAAAGTTAGATATATGGTTTTGTGATGACATCGAAGAAATTTTCCCAAAGGAAGGAGAAGATGAAAGGAACTAAATGATAACATCATGTTCCCGCAATTAACGTCTATTGAGCTGCGCTTTCTACCAAGACTCATTGGCTTTTGTACAGGCATGGGTCCAGTTGAGCTTGTCCAACCATCCTTGAATCAAGAGGTATGTATGATTCTCTCTCTCTCTGTAAAATATCACTATTATTTAATAAATTGTTGTATAGTTAACTTTAACCATTCAAAAGCTCGTTGTTTTATGTTTATCAAATTGATTTATCCATTTTTTAATATTTCGTTCTGGTCTGGATTTGATGCAAATAAAACTGAAAAAGTTGAACACTGATGCTAATAATAATTTGATGGATTCATCAGGTTGGAAGGATCGGCACCGATGAAGTGACCTATCTTGAAAAGCACAAGGTGACAGACATTCAACAACATACTGGCCCATTTCCTAAATCAACACCCATTATCTCTCATAAACTCTTCTCATCCAACACCATCCTATGGGCACCGAATTTAGAAAATCTTAATTTGCAGTATGCTGATTCACTAGAAGTGGTATTTGATCTTTAAGGACTGAAGGTCGACGAAGATCACCAAAGAATCGCAGTACTTGTTCAGTTGAAAACTTTAATGGTGAAGTATTCATCTAAGTTGGGGCACATGTGGAAGAATGTTCCACTAGGAATTCAAGGCTTTCAAAAACTAACAGCCATTAAAGCAAGTAATTGTCATTGTCTAAGATATTTATTCCCAACTTCTATTGCAAAACTGCTTGTGGAACTTCAATGGATTATGATAGAAGAATGTATCGCAATCAAAAAAATTGTTCAAAGAGATGGAGAAGAAGAGGCAACAGATATCATCCTGTTCCCTAGAGTTAGTTCCTTGAAACTACAAGAGCTGCCAAATATGATGAGTTTCTGTATCAAAACTTATTCTTTTGAATGGTAATCCATTAAGGAGATTTATCTAAGGGATTTTCCCAAATTGAAACCAATTGGTTCAGAAATTCAGAGCCCAAGGAAGTTGAAGGAAATCAGTAGGGAATTGGATTCAAGACCCAATGAGCAAGAACTTGGGTCCCCTGGTTTTCTTTGGCGATGCCTTGAGTGTGTACCATGCCTTGGTCTAATGGCTGTGTCAGACCAAGGCACCACCAATAAATCCCAAAGAAGCTACTCTGTGAAGGAAGAGGTACGTACAAGTTCTAGATTTATGCACTTATTTTGGTGGAATATGGTCACCAACTGTCCTATAGATATCCAATCAATCAATTGTTGGCCATAACCTTAATGCATTCAACACAATCAGATAATAAAAAGACATTGATTGCTTTTCTATTTAGTCATCCGCTGATCTGTTTATACTTTATACCATTTTTTCTCTAAAAAAAATACAAATGATAATTGAAAAGAAATTATTATTTTACATTTTTTTCAGTACTTGATTTTTTGTAGGGTACTTTGAGTAAACCGAATGATCCAAAAGTTGGTGATAGCAACAACCCTCAGAGATATGGTCTCTTTTTCCATCTCATATAATTGAGTGCCTAAAGAATCTGGAATCAATTAAATTGATTGATGTCCCTTCACTGGAAGTTATATTTCAACTTGAGGAACTAAATGTTGAGGAAAGTCACATGGCACCAGTACTTGATCAGTTAAGGGAATTGAATCTAAATAGTTTACCAAAACTGATGCACTTATGGAAGAAGGGCCTAGAAAGGATCATGGGCTTTGGGAACTTGAGATTGTTAGATGTATGGATGTGTAATAGTCTGACATATTTGTTCTCGCCATCCATAGCAAAATTACTTGTGATGTTAGAGAATAAATGTTGTTGACTGTGAAAAAATTGAAGAAATCTTTGCAAGAGCAGGAGAAGAAGAGGAAGAAAAGACGTTTTATTCCTCAAAGTGAATTCAATCTTGCTTTGGGACTTACCAAATCTGAAGTGCTTTTTCCCTGAAACTAATGCTTTAGAGTGGCCATCACTGGAGGAAATAAGGGTAATTGGATGTCCTAATTTAAGCACATTTATTCCATCTAATCTAAACACACCTAAGCTAGAGGGAGTATACAATGATCATTCATGGGTAAAAAGAAGAACGGGTCATTGGAAGGGAGACCTGAATGCCACCATAGGACAAATCTTCAAAGGAAAGGTATGGCACATTCTCACCACAAATATCTCACTAATGGGTGAATTTTAACAAAAGAGTATAAACCATCGCACCATATAATTTGCAAATATTTTAAGCTTTTATTAATTAGTAGAAAAATTAGACCCCAGTTTTATTAAAAAGAAAAAATAAATAAAAAAAAGAAAGGCAAAACACAATTTACATTTACAAAAAAAAAAAAAAAAAAAAAAATTGTCTTGAAGAACAATAACATTTTCACTTACGATCAAATATAGTAGTAAGAATCATTTTTCCAATAGCAAATATTATGATTACTTAAATCACATATATATTTTATTCTTATAGGAAAAGCAGGTGAATCATAAGACACAGCAAGAAGAGCAAATTGAGACTATTGAGGAGGATATGTGATGCTGGGCAATACATACAGTAGGTGAGCACATTACATTTTCTTATATCAGTTTAGTATTTAGTCAGTATTCAAAAATGCATAAAAATTAAAAACATATACAACTCTTATATATATATATATAGACACACCATTTGAAACACACTTGTTAAGAACTATTTTCGTGATTGGCAATCATCTACAGTTTGGTAGAATTAGAAATCACACATTGTTTAGAAAGACCACTTTTTCTTTTCTTTTATTTAAGAAAGAAAGATGCTAATTAGAAGTAGAAATAGCTGTATTATGTAGGCTTAATGCTAAAGTGATTCTCCATATGATTCAGTTGCAATGATTTTCAAAATCTAGTTATGTGGCTTTCTTTTGATCTACTACAATATCATATAATAATACCGTGATTTCCTAACCAATGTTTTCATAATTCAATGCATTGGTGGTGTTGTGGTGCACATTGACTAGGACTCAAATAATAATCACAACGAACACTATATAAGTTGTCTGCAAGCAAGCTTCTGACCATCCACTCAATAAAAAATTATTCAATTGCCCTTATGTTTATACTTATTATAACCAACCAAATCTCTTAACCATCCTCAGCACACTCACCCCAAAAATAAAAAATAAAAATAAAAAGACACAATCACAATACAACCTGACTCTAATTATCAAGTTATTGGACAATTGAAACCATTCTATTTACCATACTCAGTTGGCATTCAAAAAAAGTATTTAATGAACAATGAGTCCAATGCATCTTGTTCAATATAAAGACATATATATTGTCAATTATTAGACAATTACTTGTGCACTAACTTCTTGTGAGCTAATAGCTTTCATTCGCATGTTTTGGCTTCTCTAAGACCTTTATATCCCTTTTCGGGTATTTTAATGATAGTTCTATAAAATATAAAAAATCATATTTGGTATAAAATAATATTGTTAATTTTGGTTAACCAAAAAAAATATTGTTAATTTTGCTCTAATTTTATACTTATATTACAAGAACAAAACATCACATTCTAGAAATTAAGTTAAAATCTTTAAAAGAGTATACTAATCAAAATGATTATAGTTTAAGCTTCCCTTTTCCTCATCATATATAGAAGTATAAAAGTGATGAAAATAGTCTTATTTTAACTCACTATAAGTCTAATTTCTCAATTACATTTATATAACAGGTTATATCAACTACATGATGTTCAACCTCAAGTTAGTAAGAGAATATGACACTGGGATATATGAAGAAGGAAGCAGTTTCACAAAACTTATGAGAAGCACATCTAAAGCTATGCTCATTCCCAACAGGGCCTTATATTGTTTTCTTTATGTGCCTTTTATTGTTTTCTTTTTGTTATATAACTAGCCAGATCTATCTTATGCTATTTGTATGTGTATTCTGAGAGCACTATTGTGTGATAATACTCTCGTGTCTATGTTCAATCTTTTCTCCATAAGACTCCAGATTTGAAAAACTTCTGTGTTTATTAGCTCTACGTGTGCTCAAGTAAATACACTCATATTCATACTAGTTTATCTTCATGATAATGTGATAGTTACTAAGTTTCTTTGAAATAAAAACAAGTTATATTTAATAGGATCAATATTCTACATTCCTCTCTTTTCTTTTTGCTATTATGCCCAGGGACAGAGCCATTGTTGGACTCTAATTTTTTTTTAAAAATATTATTATATAGGTGCATACTAATTTTAGCAATTTTATTTTATAAAATTACATTTTACTCCCCTTAAACAATATCATTGATTTTTTTAAGAGTAATGCTATACTCAAACTTTTTTACAAACTGTTTTGGTAGTAAATTCTTATTGGTTCGCATATGGACCCACTACTTACATCATTTCTTTACCTACTAATAACCATTTATTATCTCAGCGATTTATAAAAAATTTGTAACTCTAATATTTTCCACATTTTAGTGACCAAAAAAAAAAAAATTATAGATTTAAAATCTAAAACAAAATATACAAGCCAAAAAAAAAAAAAAAAAATTTGCTTAATAACAAAAATTATCAATAGTAAAACAAAATAAAATAAAATTAAGTTCAATCAATCAATTTTATCCAAAATAAACAACTATACCCTTTAAAAAATTCTAAACAAAAATAATTTTGTTCTTACCTACACACACCACCCAAAAAAAAAAAAAAAAAAAAGCCCTCAACGGTTAAGTAGTAATAAAGTCAAAGGTTGAAACTGCTGCATACAGCCAATAGTAAAACCATCCCTCTTAACTCAAAATTCTTGCTCCTTCCCTGTCATGCCTTTCATATATTTCCATGCCCAGGCTTCTAGGCTCTCTTTTGTTTTTTTGGTTTTTTTTTTTTTTTTTTTTTTTTTGACACTGAAAATAATATTATTGAGGGTTTGCATACAAGTCCTTTTTTCTTCTCCAACTAATTTAAGCCAGAATAAAAAACCAACAGAATGTGGTTGAAAGTTGTAACATAAGCTATTGTACATTTCTTTGTATAGGAAAGCATTAAATAAATTTGATGAAACCCAGCCATAGCCAAACTTCCCCAGCACATTTCAGCATACAAAATTGACTTTCCACTAAAACCAAACGATACAACCAACCTACGAAATTATCATTGCCAATGAAATTGTGCACAGCAACATATTTAAATGTTGAATATGAATAAAGAAAATCCAAAAAAAAAAAAAAAAAAAGAACTCCTTAACCAATATAAAATCTGATTCTGGTATACAAATCGATTGTAACCTACATTACAAATACTATCCTATTTTCATCCTGGTTCTATTAAACAGCTAACATAATCATATTATTGGATCTATAGTTTAAACACAAGAAATGAGAATAAACGACCTAGGTAAACATATGCGACACTAGAAGTGCAGACAGAGACAATATCAACAACAAAGAGATCTGCAACTTTCAATTTGATGATCAATGTGACGAATGCATGACAACCCAACCCCAAATGAATTTAGAGTTAAAGATTGGCAGCAACTCCACTGAATGGTGAATCGTATGACTGATCCTATATGAACTCTATGCTTAATAATCATTTGACAGATTTTGCAGAATTTTAAAATTAAAAAAAAAATAATAATAATAATAATAATAGGAAGTTAATGAAAAGTAATCAGACTCTTTTCTTTTTTGCAGACTCCCCCCACCCTCCATAAAAATTCCCAAGCAAGATTAAATGCATAGTGCTTTGAAGAACATATACAAATACAACATTTACATGAAAGATTTGGTTTAGTCCTCATGTTCAAAATACCTGAAAACATACCAAAGTATTCAATCATTCAGAAAATGGCAGAGATCTGGGAACACTAATCCTAATGCTATGGAAACACAAACTGGCTAATTATGGACAAGGAACATAAATTAAAATTTTATAATTGTGCGAGGCCTACATTCCTCAAAACAATTAGACTAACAGATTTCCTACTATTTTACTGAAAATATCAAAGTAGTTAAAGCATTTTAAAGCAATGCCAAGAAGCAATTTTCTACAAGGATTATCCTACCACTTCAAATCTAGCTTGTTTTAAGATTGAGTTTCATTTCATCATCTTTCCTTCCTAGCAATGAGTGCTTGAACCATACTGTGAAAAAAATATGTGGGATCAAACCATAATAGAAAATTACTTGGCAAAGGAAACCCTCAAGTGTTCCAAGCTTTCCCATAGCCATGGCCATTTGATCCATATAGTTTGCCACATTTCCAGATGATCCTGATGGGCCAGGTGAGCCATTGGCCAATGTCTCAACCAGGGATTGTTGCAATGCCTCCATGCCTTGTGACAGAGCATCTTCAGCCTGCTGGGATGACTGTTGCAAATTGTAGATGCGTAACAATTGTTGCTCAGTTAAAGGCTCCAATTGATTCACAAGAAGCTGCACCATTGGCAATTCAGTCAAAAAAAGTTACAAAATGAATTTTAAAAATAAAGTAAAAATAAAAGCTGCCAAGATAGAAACAAGGTGTTAAATATTTTAATTTTGACACGTTAAAACAGAATGTCGCGAAAGTGCTTTTTTTTTTTTTTTTTGTCACATCATCTACAATACATCCTTTCCGAAAATGCACGATGAAGAAGAAAGACAATGTTGAAATCAGAATGGCAAAATGATAAGAAAATCAGAAGGATTACTAGAAACATAAGAAAGTAGATAATATAGTCCTTAATTCCATGTTGAATATCTTGGACATGCAGATATACACCCATGTAGGTTTTCATGTCGCCAACTTAACACAATCAAGGAAAAACAAATTGGGTGGAGCAAAAAAAAAAAAAAAAAATAGAAGAGGTTGGGGAAAGTGGGGGGATGTCTGTAGACATCCTTCATTAAAAATATGTGTGTGTGTCTAGTGCATCTTCCCCTGTGAATTCATATGCGTTAGAAAAATGATTAAGTGACTAGATTCATCATTTACTCAATTTAAACTTTTGGGATAAGTGGTAGTGTGTCATACTATAAGAGCAGGAGGTCCTAAGTTTGAACCTTTTTTTAACTCTACCTCCCATTTAAAAGTTAAAAGTCCCACATATAGACCCTAGTTATTAAGTGAAAATATGGACCCACATGTGAGATGGAGTGTTACTATAATAATTTAAGTAATTAAATATACGTTTGGATAGGAATTATTTTCCTTCGTTTGCTTCTTCTTCTTCTTTTTTTTCTTTTTTTTTTTTAATCCAGCGCCTCTTGCACTGTTCATGGGACATGACCAATGCAATTAGGCAAATGCATAGTAATTTCATTAATGAACAATAACCGGAAAATATTTTTAAATTGTTTTCATTTTTCAGTTTTCAGCAAAATAAATGGTATCCAAATGCACCCTAAATTCATCATTTCCTAACAGCTAAGTTTTTTATATTAGTGGAAGTTTATCAATATTTATGGTGAAGAAATGTCAAGTAGATGTCTCTAACACAATTAGAGATTAGATCATTCAACTCTAGATTGAATACTGTTAGATTCTAGCAATTAATTGCTCAATAATGGTGCACCTTAGGTCCCAATATGCTCCTCCCACCATGCTCCTTCCAGTGGCCAGGCTTGTAGACAAAAAAAGAGAATTTAAAATTGTAAAGAAATTCTATCAGCCTTCTACTCTCCAAGTTCAAATTATTACTCCATCCGTCCCAAATTGTTGATCTTGTTTTCCATTTTGCGATGTCCCAAAAATTTTTCCTGTTTCAAAGCCATTAATTTACTAAGTTTCCTATTATTCCCCTGCCGAGCACAAGCACTTTAAACGAGAATTTATTTTTGAGAACTTTGTTTAAGGGTAAATTTGGAAACTTCTATCTTTTTAATTAAGAGACAAAACAATAAATAATGTTCTCCAAAAAAGTTGGATTTTCTAAACATGATCAACAATTTGGGACAAAGGTAGTATTTTTTTTTTTTCCAATTTCTTTTAACTTGTTAGAAAAGAAAAATATAGCATTGAGCCTTTGATGCTATGTTAGGAAAAGTAGAGACCTAACTCTTATATCATGTTAGAATAAAAACAAATTAGGTTAAGGAATTAATGCAATTCAACCTTAGAGACCTACATCCATAGCAAAAAGGCCCAAAATGACTACATAATTATTACTGAGCTCTATGGTTTTTAAAAAGAGGTAAGTACTTTCAAATCTATGGTCTTCACTCATGATTATTGCCCTTTATCTTCATTTTTTTGATGTAAACAGGGTTCCAACCCCAAATCTTGTATTCGATGATAAAAGGCTTTATCATTTTAGATAACTGGAACCCGCTATTATTGAGCTCTATGTGTTACAATGAACCCATTGAATAATATATATAGTAGGCTAAGTTTAGGACTAGCCCTAGGGTTACAATGAACTTGGACAAGGATTAGGATTACAAGTAGGATCAAGATTCCTACTACAATGAACTTTTAACTTTTATATCTTTATTGTCTCACTTCAAACTCAATGTGAAAGCTTCAAGACAACTTGTTTGGAAGTTTCGAGACAAATTGGGTTTGGAAGGAAGGTGTGATATGTATTGGGAGAGCAAGTTGATAGGATAGTATCCAAAATCAAACAATGAAAGAGACCTTTAGTATCCTATTAGAAAGCGCTACATGACTTTAACCATATGCCTCCAATACAAAAATAGAAATTTCTAGAGTTACAAAGCACTCTTAAAGCTTCAAGCTGAATTTCCATTTGCACACAATAGTTACACTGTTTGTTCACAACAGGAGGATAAGGGTTTATTTATCTATTATTTCACTACCTTCATTTGCACGTCTCCATCCTGGCTTTAACATAACACTTTTATTACTTGCAGGTGTTCTTTGTTTATTGTCTTTTACGTTTTATGAATTCATGTATACTTTTTATTTTTCTTTTCTTATTTCTGCAACAGTATAGACATATCATTAAACTAGTCAGTAATCATGCAATGCACAAAAAAGTAACAATTTTTTCTTTCTTTTTTTTTTTTTTAATCTAAATATAAAATTTGATAATTATGATATATATATATATATATATATATATATATATTTTTTAATATGGAAATACATATCTCAATATTAGGCATTTATTATCATAGTGTTTATATAGAACAATATATTCTAACATTTATAATATGCCAAGATTTTAGTGGAGTTTAAATATATAATTAATTTAATTAAAAATATATACACGAGAGGACGATCCCTACACCACACATCATCCCAAAACTTCACACGAGTACCATCACCCACATCATACCGAAGGAACTTGGAAAAATTCAACCAGCCACTTCTAATGAACTTCCACAAACAAACACCATAAGCCCCTGACACAGATTTTGTGCACCAACCACCCCACTCATTCCCATACTTCGCCCTAATGACCCTTCTCCAAAGGGCATCATTCTTCAAACCATAACGCCACAACCATTTGGCTAATTAGGCAGAATTAAACCTTCTCAAGCACCGAATGCCTAACCCCTCCATTCTTCACTGGCCTACAAACCTTAGACCAATTTACTAAATGAATTTTACGATCATCCCCAATACCAGTCCAAAGAAAATCTCTTTGCAATTTCTCCATCCTTCTAGCCAGCTTAACTGGAATAGGGAGAAGAGAAAGGAAATACGTAGGTAAGCTAGAAAGAGTACTCTTAATAAGGGTAACTTTACCCCCCTTGGATAAATACAACCTCTTCCAACTAGCTAGCCTTCGCTCCATCTTCTTCAAGATAGGATTCCAAATTGTCTTATCTTTAAAAGAAGCACCCAACGGGAGACCAAAATATTTCAGCGGAAGAGCAGACTCCCTACAACCCAAAATCTTCACTAACTCATGAAGATTATGCACATCGCCAACTGGAACCAATTCAGACTTTCCTAAATTAATTCTTAGCCCTGACATCTCCTCGAATCTAGAGAGAATCCCACACAGAGCTGTAATATGAGTGCTATCGACGTCACAAAAAACAAGTGTATCATCCGCGAACAATAAATGAGACACCGACATCAAGGAACTAGCTTCATTCCCAATTGTGAAACCCGAAAACTGACCAACTGCAATAGCCGCAACCAACATACCACTCAAGGCCTCCATGACAATATCAAAGAGAAATGGGGATAAAGGATCACCTTGCCGAAGTCCTCTAGATCTCCCAAAGAAGTCAGAAGGACAACCATTGATCAAAATGGAGAATTTAACAGTTGAAATACAACACCTAATCCACCTTCTGCATTTATTGGAAAAACCATACTACTGTAACAAAAACATGAGAAACTCCCAATTCACATGGTCGTACGCTATCTCGATGTCTAGCTTGCACAACACCCCCAGAACCCCTGCCTTCAATCGACTATTTAAACACTTAGAAGCAATAAGGACAGAATCTAAAATCTGACGACCTTTCACAAAGGCTTTCTGAGATTCTGAAATAAGACCTTGAATCACCCTTCGCATTCGGTTGGCTAACACCTTAGCGATAAACTTTTTACAAACCACCCACCAAGCTAATAGGCCTAAAGTCTTGGACATCCACAACATCAAATTTCTTAGGAATGAGAGCAAGAAAAGTAGCATTAAGGCTCTTTTCAAACACAACGTGGGCATGAAAAACATGAAACACATTCATAATATCAGTTTTCACCTTGCTCCAACAAGACTGAAAAAATGCCATTGTAAAACCATCCGGACCTAGCACTTTATCACCTTTGAAATCATGGACCACTCCAAATACTTCATCCTCATCAAAAGGTCCGTCCAACCAAGTGGCATCTTCCTCAGAAATTCTAGAAAAAACAACCTCATCCAAAAGAGGTTGGTGTTCCACGTTCTCCGAGTATAACTGCCTATAAAAATGAGTAATGCACCCCTCAATGATCCCTTGATCCATAGATAACTCTCCATCCACCATAAGCCTATTGATAGTGTTACATCTTCTATGTGAATTTGTAATACGATGAAAGAATTTTGTGTTCCTTTCTCCCTCTTTAAGAAATAAAGCCCTAGATTTCTGCCTCCAGCAATTCTCTTCCACCAAAGTAGATTTTTCTAACTCTCCACGAATACGATCCTTTTCTCTCCTTTCCTCCACTGTAGAACACGAACTTCCCCGATAACTTCCAACACATTAAATTCCTTCCACAAGTTTTGCACCCTAAGACCTATATTACCAAACTCCTCCACATTCCATCTCTTCAAATCCAATTTCAACATCTTTAGCTTATTAGCTAAAGAAAAACTAGGAGTTCCTTGGAAATGATAGGACTCCCACCATGAACTCACCCTTCCCAAAAATCCCTCATCCTTTAACCACATGTTCTCAAACCTAAAAGGTTATTTGCCTCCGTGTAAATTCCCACCCTCAAAAAGGATTGGGAAACGATCTGATATCAACCTAGGAAGACGGCATTCACAAACAAATGGAAATTTCTCCTCCCAATTTGCTGACAAAAGAAGCCTGTCCAATCTAGATCTTGCAACAACCACTCTAGAGTTAGACCAAGTGAAATTCCCCCCAACCAAAGGCAAATCAAAAAAACTTTGCTTGGAAATAAAAGTTGAAAACCGAAGCATAGCTGAAGTGAAATTTGCAGAACCAGAACGTTCAAAAGGAAATCGCATCACATTAAAATCACCACCCACACACCAAGGCACCTTCCATCAACTACGTAATCCAGATAACTCTTCCCATAATAAACTCCTGTCTCTATAACTATTGGGTCCATAAACACCAGTGAAAGCCCAAATGAAATGATCCACCACATTTTTGAATTTACAAGAGACGGAGAAACGACCCATCGCTTCCTCCACCTTATCCACAACCCTGTTGTCCCACATCAACAAAACCCCACCAGAAGCACCCACAGAACCTAAATAGAGCCAATCCAGATGTTGACCCCCCCACAAACTACAAATGACACCTCTATTAATTAGCTCCATCTTTGTTTCTTGTAGAGAAACAATTCTCAAACTTCTAACCCAAAGCTGCTTATCCTGCTCATTCAACCCTTTCACATTCCAAGAAACAATTCTCAAATTCATTGATGCACAACAACAACCTGATCCCTACTATTCACTCCTGCTCCCTTCTGACTCCTTCTCCTCACCCCACGAGTTCATTAACTCTTCCACTATTAGGCTAAAATGTAAAATTGGCCCTCTAACTTTTTTCAGATTTCATTTCAGTCATCTAACTTTGCTTTCATTCATTTCAATCCTCCAATTTTCAGATGTATTCAAATAAGGCCTTTCCATTAACTTTTGTTAAAATTTCTTATTAAAAAAAATTGGAAAATATTTTTCAATCATTAATTGAATTTTTTTAATTTAAAAAATTTGAAGAAAAATTTATAAAATTGAAAAATTAATCACAACATATAACAAAAGTTGATAGAAAAACCTTAATTGAGTAAATTTGAAAATTAGAAGATTGAAATAAATAAAAGCAAAGTTAGAGGACTAAAATGAAATTTGAAGAAACTTAGAGGATCAGTTTTGCATTTTGCCATTTTTATTAATACATAGCTCTACCGATGAGTTTCATCTTGGCAAACCTTATCTAACAAACCTTCTTGTTTAAAGAATTGGTCTAACTCATGTAACCAAATGTTGAAAATCCATGGGTCTAGATAACCACCAAACATAGGTGCCTCTAATATCACCATAATTCAGTAGATTAAAATTTCAATAAATAATTGAAACAAGAACTTAGACTTCATGAACTACGCTACAAACTCGCTCATAGTTTTAAAAACCAGAAACCGGGACCAAAAACAGTTCTTTGACCGTACTGGTTTTTAAGACCATGGACTCGCTATTGCAGTGCATGGCTTGCAGTTACTGGCTTTGTATTGTCCAAATACCCAGGAAGAGCCCACTGTTTAACTTCACGGGTCAGACCACATGTCGATTGGGCCTATACTCCAAAATTCGAACCATACAGCTTCGGGCCTTCAAAAACCCTCTTTTTTCTCTTCTTTTACTGACAATTAAAGGAAGCTTGCAAATGTATAAGATTGGTCAATAGTTGTCCCAATAGATTGGTGTGAGGCTCTCAATTCTCAGACCAAGCATTAGTGAGGACTCTGTCTAATGACATTGTGCAAGGGGGGAGGCTTCCGACAGGTCGCAACTACTCAGCCTGGCTAGCAGTCACGATAGCACATCGTAGCCTTGACTTTTCCAACAAGCTTTTGCCAGAAATGCTTGGCTCAAAGACTAAAGGAGGGACAGCAACATAAGATTTCTGATTGAACCACTGGTGTGAGTAGGCTTTCGTAAAACTTGACATTGCTGATTATGTGTACAAACAGCCAATCGAATTTGTAGCAGCATTCCTGTTTTATCTTCAAAGGGCCAATGAAGGACATGGGTGGCAAATTAGGCGATGGATTCTCAACAAACTGTCGGTATGTTAGGCTTTGATTTTTTTATTTCTTGGATTCCATTTCCGGTTGACAAGTTGGTTGTTTTAGCTATGGCAATAGAGGTTGGACGTGGCTATCAACAGTGTGGGTAATTTAGGTTTTTTTTTTTTTTTTTTTTCCACGCTAAGTGATGGTGGTGGGGTTTGAACTTGCACTAGAATTTTTGGTTGAGGGGTGGTTTGCTTCAGTATATACAGATCAAAGTTTCCTTTGATACCAAAATAGACCCAGGACAAAACCAAAAGAAAATTGCAATAAAGAATATATATAAAAAAAAATAATAATAAAAAAAAGAACAAGTAAAAGGTGTTTATTTCTTTGTCTTCATATACTTGCTACGGTACGGGAATTGAGTCAAAACTCATAATGCACCATTAATGAATTTTCAATAGCGAATATATCTGAATCCTTATCAGATTGAAACGACTACCATTATAAATCTTCTAATTGATTATTGGGCCAAAAATGTTTGGAGTTGAGACCAAGCAACATAGAAAACCTACAAGTTAACACCTAAAGTTGATTGGAGGAAACACTAGACCATTTAAAAGAATTCCCAAGGAAATTTTACTAATAAAGCCAAACTGTAAGCTTTGAAGTACAATAGTGTGATTATATAGGCTACTATAACTTAAATAAATCCAATTAAATTACAGAAACCCAATTATCGAATTACAAAATATGACTTCAACTCTAAGAAATTAAACAAAATACTAATAAGCTAATTATATAAGAAATAATATAAGAGCCAATTTACCAATAAAAAACAATTGAATTCTAAAAGTAAATAAAACTTAAACAAAATACTAATAAGCTAATTATATAAGAACTAATATAAGAGCCAACTTACCAATAAAAAACAATTGAATTATAAAAGTAAATAAAACTAAGTTAAAAGATAAAATCCCACATCATGAGCTCACACATATATGCTTTATATTCTTATGTACAAACTAATGATCTTCCAATTCATATTTGCCCGCAGTTCAGAACATCAAGTTTTATACTTATATAGTTCTTATTTCTACCAAAAATGACTTAATTCTCAAGCTGAGAAATGAATGGTCTTTGGACCAATATGGCATCGCTTGCCCCCTAAACAAGTGGTGGAGCGATATCAGTTCCAATCCCATAAAGGAATGTCAGTCCTATTGTTTGTTTGTGTGAAGCTTAGAAACCATTTGTGCTATCCAAATAATACATACAGCATAATATCAATTGCACACACAAGCAATGCTCAGTTATTTTTAAAAAAACATAGTTGTGTCAAACACTTTCTTCTCCCACTTTATCACATTAAAAGGCTACAGAAAACATGACAATTGTGTCAAACACATTCTTCTCCCACTTTATCACATTATCAACTACAACAGATGAGGACAGAGAAATTATGAAAAGGAAACTGACCTAGAGGAGTTCAGATGACCGGAAGCCACCAATCCACATAAAACACCGCTTTCCACATTCCTGATAATATGTGGAAAACATCAGCCTTTGCTGCAATGCCTTTCAGCCTGAAAATGTCATCAAAGTGTGCTGTAACATTGTCAACTATAGTGCAAAGCTCCGTGTCGTCAGCATGTGTGTTAACTGCAGCCCTGAGCTCACTTATATGCCTGTTATGCTCCTGAAGCCACCGTGCATACTCTACATCAAATGCCAAGGCACCTAAAGAAACACGTAATCAAGAAGACAAATTTTAACCATAAAAGATCTGCTTCATGGAATTATAATCTGAGTTTTTTTTTTTTTTAATAATTACCGCACCATAAAGTTCTTAGTCAGAAAAGCCAATGCGAACAAATAATTAACAAAATAAAATTCCATAACCACCACCCAACCCTAGATACTGTTTATGTGCACCTTAGTGAAAGCCAGAAAACGCTGAAGAATACTTGCCTTCAGGCACAAACTTGTCAGTAGACTCAGTACATACCTCCTCATTGGAATTTATGCATATGGAAAGAGCCAATAACAGTTTGTAGGTGGGCCTGTTCAAGTTGGGTCCAAGAACACAACCCATCTTACATACCTTTTTTTAGAGACCATCTTATATACTAGATTTTATATCCAACACAATAAATAACAATCACAACCATCAATACATTAAAATACTATTTTGTTTTAACACCACACATTGAAAATTTATTTTTTTTTGAAATTTTTTTTGAAAAATTATTTTTTTTTTGTAGCTGATACTCAATTTTTTTTTACATTTCCCTTCTTTGTTGTAGAACACATTTTCAGATCAATTAGCTATACCTATACCTTGGGTATGGAACGTACTTTATTTGGTGGTGATTGGAGTGCTATGTTAAATTGGGAGACTTTTGTTGTAAATGGTTAGTGCCTCAATCTTGCTAAGTTCAATGAGACCGTAATTAATTCTATTGGAGGTTGGGCACTTGAGTTTTGTTAGCCTTAAGCATGGTAAGCCTAGATTCGATGTTAAGGTTGCTTATTCTTGGATAAGATTGAAACCTTGTGCAATTTATTTGGAGTTTTGTAATATATTCATGTATTATATGGAGGCACATGATTTTTAGTTATTGTTTGTAAATATGTTATAGAGATATAACTTGTAATGTGGAGATTTCCATATGATTATATATTCTTATCATGTGGAAAAGAAAAGAAATGAAAAGAAAAATCTCCTATAGTTTCTCTCTTGATGGTTCTTTTCACATGCTTTGGACCCTTTTGGGTACGGGGTGTACAGGCTGCATCAAAACAAGCACTAAGCCCTTTAAATGTTTGATTTGCTTCACCTAGCAAGAGGAAAAATTTATTCATACTAGAAAACAAGTGAATAATGAGACACAGCAACAAGAGCAAACTGAGACCAAGGATATGTAATGCTGGGTCCTAAGCAAGACATACAGTAGATGAGCATATTACCTTTTCTTATATCAGTTTAAGTATTTGGTTGGTATCCAAAAATGCATAAAAATGAAAAACAATTACTTATATATATATAGCACATTTTTTGAGACACTAGTTAAAAAAATTTTTCGTAAGCGGCATATCATTAAAGAGAGAATAATGTAGAGTTTGGTAGAATTAGAAATCACACATTTTATAGAATAACATTTTTTTTTTTTTAAGAAAGAAAGAAAGATGCTAATTAGAACTAGTTGTATTATGCAGGCTTAATGATAAAGTGATTCTATATATGATTCAATTGCTTCCCAAGTACAGAAAAAGTCAAATCCAAATGGAAGAGCAATGATTTCCAAAATCTAGGTATGTGGCGATGAAAGTAAGCGAATATGAGAAACACATCTATGGTATGATATCAGGTGGTGTCAACTATGTACTTTTCAACCTCAAGTTAGTAAGAGAATATGAGAAACACATCTAAAGCTTATGCTTATTCCGAACACCATTGTATATGTATCTATCTTATGCTATATTATATGTGAATTCCAATTTTCAAGAGCACCATTGTTTGATAATATTTTTGTTGTTTTTTCTATGTTCAATCTTTTATCGAAAAATTACAAAATTGAAAAAATCGTACGTGTTTATAAGCTCTGTGTGAACGTCATATCTTTATCTCCTTATTTGAATGCTAAGTAAATACACTCATGTTCATGCTAGTTTATCTTCTATATAATGTTATAGTTATAAAGTTTCATCAAACAAGAAACAAGTTATATTTGGTGCAAATCCTCTAGAATATCACACCAGCTGATCATATTTAATAGGATCAATATTTAAATTTTACATTCCCTTCTTTACTTTCTTTATTGGTTATATCACCTAGACTTTTAGGCTCTTCTTTTTTTCTTTTTTGGGATAAATTGGAAAAATTTTATTAATGAAGAGAGCTATACAGAGAGTAAAACAGAAGGATTTACATACAATTCCTTCTTCTTCTTTTACTATTTTAATCCAGAATAGCAAACCAACAGACTGGTTGTAACATAAGCTATAGTAGATTTCTTTGTCCAGGAAAGCTTTAAACCA
This sequence comes from Quercus tomentella, assembly GCA_028535165.1. Lineage (NCBI taxonomy): Eukaryota > Viridiplantae > Streptophyta > Magnoliopsida > Fagales > Fagaceae > Quercus > Quercus tomentella. The sequence goes on from JAPQVY010000012.1 coordinate 36,338,341, forward strand.
TTTGGATGAAACCCAATAATAGCCAAACTTCCCCCGCACATGAAATATTTCAGCATACAAAATTGACTTTGCACTAAAACCAAACAATACAGCCAACATACGAAATTATCGTAGCCAATGAAATTGTGCATAGAAACATATTTACATGTTGAATATGAATAAAAGAAAATCCAAACACCAAAAAAGGAACTCTTTCACCAATATAAATTCTGATTTTGGTATACAAATTGATTACTGTAAGTTTGTAACCAACATTACAAATACTATCCTATTTTCATTCCTAGTTCTATTAAACATCTAACATAATCAGATTATTGGCACCATAGTTTAAACATAAAAAATTAGAATAAAAGACCCAGGTCAATATATGTGACACACTGTAGATTGAGACCACATCAATAACGAAGAGAATTGCAACGTTCATTTTGATCAACAATGTGACAAATGCACAACAACCTAGTCCCAAAACAAATTTGGGAAAAAGAACGGTAGCAATCCACTGATCCTTTACAAACTCAATGCTTAGTGATCATTTGATTGGATCAGTGGAGTCAATTTTCAAATAACTTCATCGAGAGGATTTTTGAGCTTCTCATTCCCATGGTGCCATGGTGGTGAACGCTAGAGGGAGCTGAGGGCTCGAAGACAAGAGAAATAGTCATTTATTGCAAGAAGTAAACGAGCTAATTGCCTGATTTTCAATCTACAGTGCATTGTAATGTTTGTTGACGCAAATTAACAACCTAGTAATTGTAACAGCTACAGTTACAAGATAACCAAGTTATGAACAAGCTGCATCAAAACTATCACAAAGCGTTTTAAATTCTTGATTTGCTTCACCTAGCTTTTCAATAATATGGGCAGCGGTCAATTGGTGATTTTTTGTCTACAACAGAATTACCTTTAGTAAACTATATCCAATAATCATAACTATAACAATGAAAAGATAGAAGACTTAGAGAGAACTAGAATCAGATTCAATCCTCAAGACAAACATCACATGTTTTTGGTTATTTGGAAAGAAATATATTTACTTATTACAATGATGAGACTTGAGTACTTGGCTACAATCCAATCACTTCTAAACCCTACACTTAACCATAATAGGAATCATTGCACAAAATTTGTTCTCAAAAATTGGTTTTATTGAAATGATAATACCATTATTACCCACCCAAAGGTAGTGCAACTTATTCTTTAAACATGGTTCCTGTTTCGAGAAAAACAAAGAGGGGGGATTGAATTTCATTTAATCTTCTTTCCTTCCTAGCAATTAGTGCATGAAACAAATAAGTGGGATCAAACCAGAAAATAAAATTACCGGGTGAAGGAATCCCTCAAGTGTTCCAAGCTTTCCCATGGCTGTGGCCATTTGACCCATAGTTTGCCACATATCCAGATGATCCTGATGGGCAAGGTGAGCCATTGGCCAATGTATCAGCCAAGGATTGCCCACATGCTTTTTGTCAGAGCATCTTCAGCCTACTAGGATGACTGCTGCAAGTTGTAGATGCCTACCGATTGTTGCTCAGTTAAAGGCTCAAATTGATTCACAAGAAGCTGCACCATTGGCATTTCAGTTAAAAACATTATAAAATGATTTGAAATATAGGGGGAAAAAAAATCCTGCCATGATAAAAACAAGGTATGAAGATTTTGACTTTCGACACATCTTAAAACAAAATGTATGATGAAGAAGAAAGACACTATATCAAAATCATAATGGTTAAATGTTAAGAAAACTAGAACTTCCATTATTAGAGATAACTTTATTAGTATCTTCTGTACCAATCTTCACCTTTCTACTACCCATAAATCACCATCACCATGATAATCAAAATCAAATTCACCACCTTGTCCCCCTCAAAACAAAACCCAAAAATCTTAAACCCCTTCACAAAACCAAACTTACCAGGAACTCCAAAATCACAAACTGCAGTACAGGTATCTTCTCAAGCTAAATCAAACTACCACTTTCTTCATCACCTCCTATTCCATACCACAAGAGCAAAGATGCAAACATTTACCAAAAAAAATACAAGCTAAAACTAAAACCCAGATCCAAAAAACGAACCAAACAACAGAATCAACCTGTGAACCTCAAAATTCACAAAAGCAACATAGTTGTCCGTACACCCCACAAACTAAAAGCATAATGAAAGACCCTCTAAACCCACAAATTTTTGAGAGCCCACAATCGGAGCAGAGAGGAGAAAGGAGAAAAGAAATTCAAGAGCTCAGTATTAATTCAATAGCTAGGAGTAGGACCTGGCTACTTGAATTCATGTGGTTATATAAATCGTTCATGTTATTGTATATTTCACAAAATATTACAAGAATGCATCACCAAATGGGAATCAAAGCAACTGGGAAAGCAAGGAATGATATATTTGAAAAGAATCAAGCTAAGCTTGAAAAGACTATAACAATGGTTTTCACACAGATAACACTCAGTGAGAAGCAAGAAAATTAGAGAGAAAGTTCAGAGAGAGAGATGAGAGAGAATAAAAAATTCTGGAAGAATATTCACAGTACTAATTCATTACACTTGATGTACAATATATATAGTCTAAGAAGATCACTAACAGCTCAACTAATATCCCTGAAATCTCGGGATAGATCCGTAAAGATTGGAGGAAAATCCGGAAAGTAATAACTGACATAACTTGCTAATGACCTGCCAAACGCATGCATTTTCCGTGACAGCCAAACGCATGCATTTTCCGGAAATTGATTTCTGAAATTGGTTTGAAGCCGATTCAAACGCAGCCTAAGAAACAACTACGCACAGACGACAGCGTTTCACTTAATACAATCACACGACAGCGTTTCACTTAATACAATCACAACACTGTTTTAAATAGAACGACACCGTTTAGCTTCAAACATAATAAAAGCTGTTCTAGCCGTTGGATAAACTAGCCGTTGAAGCTCTAGAACTTTGAACATTTTGAACATTACTCTGTTCTGTGATTTTACTCTTAACAATATTTTTCTGCAATTGTAATTCCTATGATTACTTTGCAGTCAGCTTGGGCTTTTTGAGAGTTCCCGTGCTCCCGTGCTCATACAACAATTCCGCGAACCCTTCAAATTCAGAAACAAAGAAACACAAGCTCAATATATTGTTAGGGCAGTGAACAATATATTGCTCAATATTCAAGTAATTCATCACCACTATTGTTGTTCCTCTCTTATCTCTTTTTTTTTTTCCGTTTCCTCAAAAGGATAGTACTGGAACAATTTCTCAGTACCTATTCTAGAAAGTGAATCAGTGCTTGCTTCCATACCCTTGAGATTGATGTTCAAGAAAGGTAGGTGTTAACGTATATTATGTTATGGGTTTTAGGCCCAGTTAGGTTACTTGTATAGTACACTTGTACTTGTACTACACTTTACTTGTACCGCACACATATGCCTCCTATATAAAGGCACTGATGTATAGTCTTTTGATTTATGAAATACAATACAATAATTCTGTATTTCTAACATGGTATCAGAGCCACTGCTCTGACATTTTCTTAGCAGTCTTGTCCTCATTAGTGTGACTTCCTTTTTAACAACGCTTCCGCCATCACAACTGCCGCCGCAGCCTCTTGCCGTTGAACCTTCGACGTAATCCAGCCGTCGTCCTTGGGTTCCGGACCTGCAGCCGCCGTCGTTAAGGAGTTTCACACCGCACAAACCACTGCTCTTTGCATCACCGCTGCAAATATTGCTCTGATTACGTTTTTGAAGGTACCACTGAGATCGTCCTGCGCCGATCTACACACTCGTGGAAGCCTCGACGCCATCGGAGACTGCACGCGCCTCCACGCGCCGATCAAAGTTGCTGTTCTGCCGATCACGCGCCACACGCGCTCCCACGCGCCGTCACGCGCCACAACAGTCTCGCTGACGTCATTGCTAACGTCAACCCTAGTTGCGCCGTTGCTGACGTCACTTGCTTGCGTCAGCCGCTGACGTCATCTTCTGACTTTGGGGATTTGACCGTTGACTTTCAGGTTGACCGTTGACTTTGACCGAGCGTTGACCGTTGACCGTTGACTTTTCTTCGGGGTTGACTTTTTCAGTCCAGGTTCTCCTTACCCAGTTTTTCGCGTAGATTTCATTTTTGCAGTCTGTTTTTGCATATTGTGTCTCTAAATGGATAAAAAGGATATTTTTGTTCCTCGCCCCATCAATACTGTTTTAGAGGGGAATAAAAATTACTTATCTTGATCTCAAGCTATGCGTAGTTTTCTTAAGGGTTGCATGCTCTGGCATTATTGTACTGGTGCAATCACTATTCCTGTCAAGGGAGCAAGTGAAGAAGATGCTGCCTTTCTTGGTCGCATGATTGAATGGGATAGTCATAACCACATGATCCTCACATGGATTCGGAACACTTCCATTCCCTCTATTTCCAATCTGTTGGGCAGCTTTGATGATGCAAAATCTGCATGGGATATGTTGGCCAAAAGGTACTCCACTACTCATGGATCCATGAAATATCAGTTAGTGGTTGAATTGCATCAACTCAGGCAAGAACCAGGGCAATCCATCAATGACTATTATGATCAGCTTTGCTTCATTTGGGACCAAATTGACCTTTCTGATCCAACTTGGGCATGCTCAAAGGATGCTCAGCAATATGCTTCCATCAAAGATGAATTTCGCCTCTATGAATTCTTGATGTCACTTCACAAGGACTTTGAGCCCATTCGAGGTCAGCTTCTAAATCGCAGTCCTGCTCCCTCTCTTGATACTGCAGTGAATGAGTTGGTTAGAGAAGAAGCTCGTCTTGCAACCCTTCAAGCCCAGAATAAGCTCAATGTTTTGGCCATTACTCCATCTACTCCACTCATAGAGCAACCTCAACAATCAGGTGATTCCTCTGGCTCTAGCAATCGTCGCAAGCAGAACAACAAAAAGGTCTGTAACTATTGCAAGCGTTCTGGACACACCATTGAGACTTGTTACCGTCGCAACAAATCTACTGCTGCTGTTGTTACTATTGAGCCTACTCTGCCAATGGCTTCCACCTCAGCTGAGTCCCAGTCTTCTGGATCCACTGTCAACCTCTCCCCCACTGAACTACAAGAGATCATAGCTCAGGCTATTCGTATGGTTGGTAATGCATCTCTTTCCACTGCCCTATCTGTTCTACCCGGTAAGTCTCAAACTTGGCTTTTTGATTCTGCCTGCTGCAATCACATGACACCTCACTCGTCCTTATTCTCCAAACTTGACCCTACACCACATCCTCTAAATATTCATATAGCTGATGGTTCTACCATGCATGGGAATAGTCTAGGTTTTGTTTCAACCTCTAACCTTTCTGTTCTTGGAGTCTTCCATGTACCTGACCTATCCTATAATTTGTGCTCTGTGGGACAATTAGCTGAACTAGGTTATACCCTTATTTTTGACTATTCTGGGTGTATTGTGCAGGATCCAAGGACGGGGCAGGAGCTTGGGACCGGTCCTAGAGTTGGGCGTATGTTTCCCGTGGACAATCTTCATCTTCCACCTGTTGCTCCTGTTTCTGTTGCTGCTGCAGCTGCTGCAGTTTCTTCCTTACCTTCTCTTGCACTTTGGCATTCTCGTCTTGGTCATTCACCATCTTCTCGGGTACAACAATTAGCGTCTAAGGGTCTGTTGGATTCTGTGTCCAAAGACAATTTTGATTGTACTTCATGTTAGTTAGGAAAACAACCAGCTTTGCCTTTTAAAAACAGTGAATCTATTTCTAATAGTATTTTTGAGTTAATTCATTCTGATGTTTGGGGACCTTCTCCTGTTGCTAGTATTGGTGGATCTCGATATTTTGTTGTTTTTATTGATGATTATTCTCGTTATAGTTGGATCTTTCCTATGAAATCTCGTTCTGAAATTTTACCAATATACAGCAACTTTGCAAAAATGGTTGAAACACAATTCTCCAAACGTATCAAAACTTTTCGATCTGATAATGCTCTTGAATATACTCAATATGAGTTTCAAGCTCTGTTACATTCCTATGGCACTGTACATCATCTAACTTGCCCAGGTACCTCTTAGCAAAATGGTCGAGCCGAAAGAAAACTTCGTCATATTCTTGACACTATTCGTGCTCTTCTTCTTTCTGCCAAAGTTCCTGTCCCATTTTGGGGTGAAGCTGCTCTTCATGCTGTTCATGCGATTAATCGCATTCCAAGTGCTGTCATCCATAATCAGACACCGTATGAGCGTCTCTTTGGGTCACCCCCTGACTATCATCACCTTCGCTCATTTGGATCTGCTTGTTTCGTTCTTCTTCAGCCTCATGAGCACAACAAACTTGAGCCTCGATCTAGACTTTGTTGTTTCCTTGGTTATGGCGAAACTTAAAAGGGGTATAGGTGTTATGATCCTGTCTCTCATCGTCTTCGTGTTTCTCGTAATGTTGTCTTTTGGGAACACCGATTGTTTGTTGAACTCTCTCACTTTCGTTCTTCCTTGATTAACTCCTCTGTTTTAGAAATCTTTCCAAATGAGTCTCTTGTTCCTTCTACAAATACTTTTGATCCTCCTTTAGACTTTTCTCTAGATATTTTTTATGTTTCTCCTAGACAGGTTGAAGATGAACAGGTTGATGACGAGCTACCCCACCTTGAGCCTGGGTCCCCTGCTCCTGCTCTGCCTGAAGATCCTCCACAAGACATTCCACCTTGCCACTTAACCCGAGTAAGATCCATTCCTACACATTTACTTGACTATCATTGTTACACTGCCCTTGCTACACTTCACGAGCCTCAAACTTATCGTGAGGCCTCTACTGACCCTTTATGGCAGATTGCAATGAAAGAGGAACTTGATGCATTAACCAAAAACCATACTTGGGATCTGGTTACTCTCCCTCCTGGACAGTCTGTGGTTGGTTGTAAGTGGATCTATAAGATCAAGACTCGCTCTGATGGATCCGTTAAGCGCTACAAGGCTCGTCTTATTGCCAAAGGTTTTACACAGGAGTATGGGATTGATTATGAAGAGACATTTGCTCCAGTTGCTCGTATCTCATCTGTTCGTGCTCTCTTAGCTGTTGCTGCTGCTAGTAAATGGGATCTTTTTCAGATGGATGTTAAAAATGCTTTCCTTAATGGGGATCTGAGTGAAGAAGTCTATATGCAACCTCTTCCTGGTCTCTCTGTTGAATCAAATAAGGTTTGTCATCTTCGACGTGCACTTTATGGTCTCAAACAAGCCCCACGAGCTTGGTTTGCCAAGTTCAGCTCCACTATTTTTCACTTGGGTTACACTGCCAGTCCGTATGATTCTGCCTTATTTCTTCGTCGTACTGATAAAGGCACCATTTTGCTTCTTCTATATGTGGATGATATGATCATAACTGGTGATGACCTCAGTGGCATTCAAGAACTCAAGGATTTTCTCAGTCAGCAGTTTGAGATGAAAGATCTTGGACATCTCAGCTATTTCTTGGGTCTTGAAATTACTCATTCCACAGATGGTCTTTATATTACTCAAGCTAAGTATGCTTCTGACCTGTTGTCTCGAGCTGGACTCACTGACAGCAAGATTGTTGACACTCCAGTTGAACTTAATGCGCATCTGACACCCTCGGGGGGGAAACCATTGTCTAATCCTTCTCTTTACAGACGATTGGTTGGCAGCCTAGTTTATCTCACAGTTACTCGTCCAGACATCTCCTATGCTGTTCATCAGGTGAACCAATATCTGTCTGCTCCACGATCAACTCACTATGCTGCTGTTCTGCGCATTCTTCGATACCTGAAGGGCACCCTCTTTCATGGCCTTTTCTACTCAGCTCAGTCTCCTCTTGTACTCCGTGCATTCTCTGATGCTGATTGGGCAGGAGATCCTACTGATCGTAGGTCCACTACAGGTTATTGTTTTCTCCTTGGTTCTTCTTTGATTTCTTGGCGAAGTAAGAAACAAACTTTTGTGGCCCGCTCCAGTACTGAAGCAGAATATCGTGCCCTTGCTGATACCACATCTGAGCTCCTTTAGCTACGATGGCTTCTTAAGGATTTGGGTGTGTCCACCTCCTCTGCTACTCCCCTTTATTGTGACAACCAGAGTGCCATTCATATTGCTCACAATGATGTCTTTCATGAACGGACTAAACACATCGAGATTGATTGTCATTTTATCCGTTATCATCTTGTCCATGGTGCTCTTAAGCTTTTCTCCGTCTCCTCCAAAGATCAACTTGCAGATATCTTCACCAAGTCACTTCCTAAGGGACGCACTCGTGTTTTGGTTGACAACCTCAAGTTGGTCTCACATCCACCTTGAGTTTGAGGGGGGCTGTTAACGTATATTATGTTATGGGTTTTAGGCCCAGTTAGGTTACTTGTATAGTACACTTGTACTTGTACTACACTTTACTTGTACCGCACACATATGCCTCCTATATAAAGGCACTGATGTATAGTCTTTTGATTTATGAAATACAATACAATAATTCTGTATTTCTAACAGTAGGGATGCCTGTTAAAGATAAATCATCATAGATTCTTTGTCAAAATGGCCAATCAAGAATTGGATACCTTTCCTTTCTGATGCTTAAGTTAAAGGCATTTACACTACATATAATAACACCCAATTGCTTGTTCTCCATCGCCCTTTTGATTCATACTTAATTACACTTAAAATCGGATCACGGTGCTCTGCGATTGTTGGCTACAATCTCTCTGTTGTAACTTGTTAAATTTCTTTGTTATACACTTCTTTGCTTTGTATAGGAGGTGTAGGTAAGTACTAGAGACTTTTCCTTCTGGTGTTACTCCTAAATTTTACTAAGGTAATGCTTCTCTGATTTGCACATTTGTTTCACAATTCGATTACTTTTCTATTTACTTTATTTTTGTTATTATTTTGTTCTTTAGTTATTATTTTCTATTAGTTATTAGTTTATAGAAAGAACATGAAGAGAGAGAGATTTTTCCAAAAAAGCTATATAAAATTAAGAAGTGTGAGAATGTAAGTACAAGCTCAAAATATATATATATATATATTCAACCTCTTGCGGGTAACGATGGCAATGGATAACTCCACCCATAAATGCAACACAATTTTTGTAGATTAATGTTTAGTATAGATGAGTATATATCAAAGTGGGGTTAACCCAGTTTAATACAATTAATAAATAGGTCAATTCCATGTTGAACTCTTTAACTTGTAATCAAACCCAAAATTACCAGGCTCATAATTTGTGTCAAGACGAGTAACCCATATAAATACATGACATTTTTGTCCATCATAAGTATGAACTTTTACTAGTTATATTGTTAATCCTTCATTAAACCCTTGAGTTCCTCACCGTTTTTTATTTTTTATTTTTTTTTAATTGCAAAATAAAGGAAAAACTATCATGTTCATTGTATTTCGGAACTTATTTGTTTCTAATTGTTAATACTTAGCCTAGATTTGACCCAACCCATAACACATATCCCATGGATCATCCACATGGGTTATTTATCCACAGGCTATCTGATAAGTGGATTTAAATTCGAGTTTAAATTTAAATTGGTTTGAGTATGAGTTGTCAAGATCAATAGTGGAGTGATATATGATGGATTAAGTGATTATAAGACCACTCATCTTGATAGTATGTTTATTCAATTTGTATTTAAATACTACTGCAACAATTAAAGAGGAAAAAAAAAGGACCAATAGAGAAATTATGAGAACAAAAACGAACATACAATTCCTAAGTAATCTCTCAAGCAAACCATTTCTTTCTTTGGACAGTATCAAGAGTACCCTGGAACTTGGAGTGTGAGAATCTCAGAAGAAATTTTGGTAGCCTCTCCAATGACAAAAAGGTGCTCCAAGAAATGTAGAGGTCATGTGAAGGAGTTTGTAAAGCAAGGAAGAGAAAGATTTGGGAAGTGAGTAATCGGTTCTATTAAGGTATGCAAATATATGGCCCAGCTAATATCTTCAATATTGATATCAGAGCTATGAATGCTCGTTTTCCCTTTTGGATTAATGAACCCAAGATCTTTGTTGCTTTTAAAAAATCCAATATGCATGAATTTTTAGAGGCATGTTATGGCCTAAAATTGAGTGATTAAATCATATGTGATGATAATAGCATGCTTTTAAAATATGGTAGCGAGTTATGGCATGTAAAGATAAATACAAAATCTAGTTTTGAAAATTGGTAAAAAAAAAATATTAAAAAAACCAAAAAATTGCATACCAATTTTGACTCACTAAAACTCATTTTTTGTCAATTATTTTCATGAATTATAGTATATATTACAAGCTTCAAAACAATAGTTTACCGGTTTAATTTGGACTTAAAATGAGTAAGTTATGGTCTTTTAAAGATTAGTGTCAAATTAGGGTTGAAGGTTGAAGATGATGAATAGTGTTCATCAAATCCCACTCTTAACTTGAGGTGTAAATGTTCGAACCAACCCGCAAACACGACACAAACCCGACATAGATTTTTTCGGGTTAGGGTTGGGCCTTAGCAAGTTTGGGTCATAAACGGGTCAACCCAAAAGCGACACGATAAGAAACTTGTCATAAGTGGGTTAACCTGCAATAAACATATTTGACACGCTAATTTATTTTTGTCAACACAAAATGAACCATTTAACACAACCTGTTTAACTCGTATGACAAATAAATATTCATTTTATTTTAGATTTTTCAAATACCTTTTATATCCAACCTATGCTTTAAATTTAAAAAGAAAAGTAAGTAATTACAAGAACTTGCAAGGGATATAATTGGAAATTGAAACTTTACAAACCCTAGATCTCTAAACCCTGCAAACCCTAAATCTCTAAACCCTGCAAACCCCAAATCTCTAAACCTTCTTATAATTGGTTTGCACTAGAGATTGGCTATATGGAGAGAAAGGTAATCTTATTTGTTTCTTTAGTTATTATTACTCTTACATTATTATTTAGTTCTTGTAAAACTATTGAGGCATGATCATATTTTTGTAACTACTAATACTTATATATTTTTTTGGCATAGAACTTGCACAAATAAAATTGGATGAGCTTATGGGAGATGTTATGAATTTGAATATTAACAAAGAATTTATGGATGATAATCGTAGTTATAGTCATGATTAGTCTACTTTTTGCTCCAACTCTTTCAATATTGATACTTAGCATTTGGTGAGTTTTGAGGATATTATATTTTTGTTGAACTATGTTATTTTGAAATTGGGTTGAAGTGTATGCACTTTTTTTAAAGTGTAAATAAATTATTTCTAGATGGATGTTATATTTTTGTTGAACTATATTATTTTTTGAATGCGGGTTGAAGACTTGAAGTGTATGCACTACTTTTGGGATATAAAAATAAAATAAAAAAAATTTCTAGATGGATATTATATTGAATATTATGTAGGTTGAAATAGGTTGTATTACATTCGTGTCAACCCAACACGACCCGTTTATTAAGCGTATCAAGTGGGTTGGGTCAGGTTAACCCGCCTAATTAACAGATCGGGTTACGATTGAAGGATCATGACACGATTATTAAATGTGTTGGGTTAAAGTTAAGCCATTTAATCGAATACTCCTATCTCGACAAGACATGAACCTGACACGCTAACCCAAATTGACATCCCTACTCAAGGGCAGAGCATGGGATCCACTCTAGTGGCTTAGGGCATATTTTGCCAAATAGCATAATTTTTGGAAATATTTAGGAAAAAAGCATCAGGTCAAACTTATTTAGTTATGTAACATTTTTTTGGAACTCAAGCTTGTCAAACTCAAGTTTGACAAACTTGAGTCCAAAAAAGTGCTACATAACTAAATAAGTTTGATTATGTGCTATTTAGCAAATATTTCCTAAAATTATGTTATTTAGCAAATATTTCCAGTGGCTTAGTGCCAGGGAAAGTACATTGCTTGAACCACGGCAAAGAAATGACCACTTTTGTGGTGGTCTAGCCAATAAGAATGGCTTATAAGAGCATTCACAACAAGGTTGCTAAAAAATATAGATTTTAGCAACTTAAAATACAACTTTATCTATTTTAACACCCCACTTTATAATATACCCAATATCAAAGGTTTTATTTTAACATTCAACACATTAAAATAATATAAACAACATAATAAAATAATATGTCCAGCACAATAAATAATAACCACAACCATCAACACATTAAAATACTTTTTTTAACACCCCACATTAAAAAATTAGTTTTTGTTTTGAGATTAAGCTACAATGAGCTGCTATCTCTAGTTGCTCACTATAGCTCAAACACAATAAAATAGTTTTTTTTTTTTTTAATAAAAAGTTTGCCTTCTTTGCTGTAGAATACATTTTTAGGGTATTACCTTATTGAGGATACTCTAAGGGTGTTTTGTACCAGTTCGCCTATCGATATGACAAATTCCAACCATACCAATTAGTTTGGTACAATATTGACACCCCTAAATCTAATACTCCCTATATCTTATATATAAAAGCCGCTATGCCCGCTACAGTGCTTTGGCACTGTACACTCAGTGTGTTTGCACTGTGCAAGCACTGTAGCGGCTACAGTAATTTTTGGTTTCGTGAGCACCATGCGGTACTGTAGCTACAGTGCCAATCGGTACTGTAGCTACAGTACTAAAGCCTCTTTTTTTTCAGAGTAATCCCTTTTTTTTTTTTTTTTCCCTCCTTTTCTTTTATTTTCTTTTAAATATTTATATAAACTAGTATATATATTGTTATATTAACACAACAAATTTCACAATATTTTTACAATTAGTGACGTGTCAATTTCTTATAAGTCGAAATAAAATAATAAAATATGAGATTGTAACCAACTACAACTAAAAATAAATGTTTTGAGAAAATGTTACAAAACTTATTGTGCAGTGCTTTTACTTTATTCAACTGGCATTGTAGCTACAGTGCCTAAAGTTTTTTTTTTTTCCTGGTAATCGGTTTATGTTTTTTTTTTTTTCCCCTTTTAGATATTTATGTAAGCTGGTATATATATTGTTATATTGACACAATAAATTTCAGAATATTTTCACAATTATTAACGTGTCAATTTCTTACAAGTCGAAATAAAATAATAAAATATGAGATTGTGACCAACCACAACTAAAAATAAATGTTTTGACTTTTGAGAAAATGTTATAACCTTATTGTGCAGTGCTTTTGGTTTATTCAACTGGCACGGTACTTACAGTGCTTAATTTTTTTCTTTTTTCCAGTAATTGGTTTGTGTTTTTTTTCTTTTAAATATTTATGTAAGCTGGTATATATATTGTTATATTGACATAACAAATTTTACAATTATTGACGTGTCAATTTCTTACAAGTCGAAATAAAATAATAAAATATGAGACTGTGATTAACCACAACTAAAAATAAATATTTTGAGAAAATATTACAACACTTATTGTTATTACAATATTTTCACAATTTTTGAGATCTCAGTTTTTTATAGATCAAATAAAAAAATGCTAAGTCCGCAACATTTTAACATTAATTTTTACAATGCCTAAAGTTTTTTTTTTTTTTTTTAGTTATCGGTTTGTGTTTTTTTTTTTTTTTTTCCTTTTAAATATTTATGTAAGCTGGCATATCTATTTCTATTAACTATATAAAGAGAGCCAAAGGTTCATGAATAGTATTTTTTTGGTTTATTCAATTAGTGAGGTGCACTTTTTGTTTTATTTTCTTTTCTTTTTTTCCTTTTTTTTTCTTTTTTCTCTTTTCCTTCAAGTATGTCAGTTGGTTTAAGCTTTGTTTTTGTTTTTGTTTTTGTTTTTTTTTTTTTTTTTTTTTTTTTTTAAGATCTTTATATGTTTACTTTGTACTTGCAATGCAAGTTTACATTGTAAATACACAAAAGTGGTTAATATTATACACATTTGCACAAAAAATGGTAAATATTGTACAAATTTAATTTGCCAATTTTTTTGTGTCTGCAATATAAATTTACATTGTAATTAAGTACAATGTATACATAGAGATATTGTGAAAATGTTGTGACGCATGTGTCAATTCCTTATGAATCAAAATAAAATAAGATAAAATAATAAAATATCATACCGAGATCTAGCACAAGTAAAAATGTCGTAACATATTGTTGTTATTACAATATATTTACAACTATTGAGGTGTAAGTTATAGGTCAAAATAAAATAATAAAATATTAAACTAGGATCCGTAACGGTCTTATACGAATGAGATTAACTTTTTATAACATAATTATCAAAATTTTTAAAATTAATGTCTCTTTTTATTTTGTGATATAAATAAAATTTAAAATTGATCATAATCACTAATTTTTTTTTTTTTCCATGGCTAGCACGTGCCTTGCACGTGCTGCCTTAACTAGTATTAATAAATGGGTCAAATTGGTTATGTCTGTGTCAATCCAAGATAACATGTTTGTTAAGCATGATATATGGGTTGGGAAGTCTTGCATTGTGTCAACCAGCTTAATAAATGGGTCGTGTTAGTGTTGATACAAGATTATTAAAATAAATCATGTTTGGGTTTACCCATGTAGTTGAATACCCTTCACTCGACACGACATGAACACAACCCAAATAATACGAATTCCCATCAAAATTGCACATAATTTTCTATGAAGGATTTAGTGTTACACAGTTACACCCGATACTCCTATTCATATATCAATATTGATAGGAATTTTAACTACAATGCCATTTGGATGGTAACCATCAATCCCTAACACATCTATATCTATATATATCTAAAAGTTGAAGCGTAGTATTTATTGTTGTTATACTCCTATTGAGCCACATCAGCGGCCACATCATCTACCAATTCTCCATTTCTCTCCACTACTTCCAACCATAACTTCTCTTTTACCTTTTCATCTCTCCACTACTCCCAACCTTAATGTCACTCTTTATCTACCTCTTCCTCTTCATTTCATTTTGACTATTCTTATCCCCATTCTACTACTATAAATATGACATTTTCTCTCCCAATCTATACATATTTCTCACATGAAAAGGTGATTATTTCTCTCCCTCTCTCTCTTCTCTCTCTCTCTCTCTCTCTCTCTCTCTCTCTCTCTCTCTCATGTTTATTTTGGTGTGAATTTTTTATTTTTTGTATCTCTAATTTAGATTGATGTATTTATGACTTCTTTAGAATTTTATTTTGGGTTGCAATTCGCTTTTGTGTTATTAAGTTATCATCTTTTTTTTTTCCTTTTCTATGATTGTTAAATGTTATTCTATTGCATATAAATATAGTTTACAAAAATATAATATTATTCTATTATATATCATAGCTTGGATAATTTGGTGTTTGACTTATGACTATATTTTTTATTTTGATGTTTCATTTTCTCATTATATTTTCTGTTTCTCTCTTGAAAAAGGTGATTACTCTCTCTCTCTCTCTCTCTCTCTCTCTCTCTCTCTCTCTCTCTCTCTCTCTCTCTCTATAATTTTTTTTTTTTATGAATAACTATAAAAATATTAAACATGTAAGACTATGCTAGAAAGTAGAAACTCATGGGCTGTTTGCTAATGTGTTTTGAACAACAGTTTTTGTTGTTTAAATAACATAAAACGTATTTTTGCAACACTTTTTTACCCACATGTATTTTCACAAAACTTAAACAACGTTACTAGAAATCTCTTACCAAACGGAGCATGAGGCCTTTAGTAGTTTAGATTGTCCATGTTTTTATTAAAAAAAATTCTAATATTTAATAACTGATTTTTTTTCTTTTATATTTTTTTATATAGATTTTTTTTTTTAATGTAGTCTAAGTTGTTTGCTGAAATTTTAGTCTAATAGATTTTATTTTATTTTTTTAGAAAACTATTCTACGTCTTACCAATAACCCAATTTCATTTTATGTTAGCATGGTTAATCGATCTGTTGCTGTTGTCCTTGACTTAAATATCATGAATTAGTTTAAAAATTCTCTTATCAACACTTTTTTTGCATACCAATCCAACCCACCTTTAACAATCTTCTTTATCTCTTTTGTAAAGCATTCGCCTATTGTAAGATTGTTAGGGCAGTGAACAATATATTGCTCAATATTCAAGTAATTCCTCACCAGTCTTGTTGTTCCTTTCTTATCTCTTTTTTCCTTTTATTCGTTTTTCAGGTTTTTTTTTTTTTTTTTCGTTTCCTCAAAAGGGATAGTGGAACAATTTCTCAGTACCTATTCTAGAAAGTGAATCAGGGCTTGCTTCCATACCCTTGAGATTGATGTTCAAGAAAGGTTGGGATGCCTGTTAAAGATAAATCATCATTGATTCTTTGTCAAAATGGCCAAGCAAGAAATCATCATTGATTCTTTGTCAAAATGACCAAGCAAAGCAAGAATTGGATACCTTTCCTTTCTGATGCTTTAAGTTAAGGCATTTACACTACATATAATAACACCCACTTGCTTGTTTTCCATCACCCTTTTGATTCTTCCTTAATTACACTTAAAATTGGATCACGGTGCTCTGCAATTGTTGGCTACAGTCTCTCTGTTGTAACCTGCTAAATTTCTCTGCAGTACACTTCTTTGCTTTGTATCGGAGGAGGAGGAGGAGGTAAGTACCATAAACTTTTCCTTTTGGTGTTTCTTGAACATTTTTCCACTGCAAGTTACTCCTAAATTATTATTAGTTATTAGTTATTAGTTTACAGAAGGAACATGTGAGAGAGGGAAAGAGAGAGGTTTTTTTTTTTTTTTTTTTTTCCTTCAAAAAAGCTATATAAAATTAAGAAGGGTGAAAATGTAAGTACAAGCTTAAAACAAATTAAATATTCAATCTCTTGTGGGTAACGATGGCAATGGATAATTTCACCCATAAATGCGACACAATTTTTGTAGATTAATTTCCGGTTTTGATGAGTTTATATCAAAGTGAGGTTAACCTAGTTTAATACGGTTAATAAATAGGTCAATTTCATGTTGACCTCTTTAACTTGTAATGAACCCAAAATTATCAGGCTCATTATTTGTCTCAAGACGAGTTAATCCATTTTAACACATATCAATGAAACTCATATAAATACATTATATTTTTGTCCATCATAAGTTTGAATTTTTACTACTTATAATGTTAATCCTTCATCAATCCCTTGAGTTCCTCGCCCTTTTTTTTATTAAAAAAATCCAAAATAAAGGAAAAATTATCATGTTCATTGTATTTTGGAATTTATTTGTTTCTAATTGTTAATGCTTAATTGGCCCAGATTTAACCCAACCCATAACCCATGGCCTAAGAATCATCCACATGGGTTATCTATCCACGGGCTATCTGATAAGTAGATTTAAATTTAAGTTTAAATTTAAATTGGTCTAAGTATGAATTGCCAGACAAAATGGGCTTCTGCCCTTTTTGGGCAAATTAATTAGTCTTTTGCCCTTCTTCCTAAACTAAATAGGGAAATGCCCCTCTTTTGGAAATCGAGTTTCTCAAAATCGAGTTAAAAAAAAAAAAAAAAAAAAAAACTGGAGCCTTATAGTGACGTTTTTAAGGACCTATAGTGGCGTTTTATAACTTGATATCCATGAAATCGAGTTATAGGCAATAAAATTGCCTATAACTCGATTTCATGGATATCAAGTTATAAAACGCCACTATAGGTCCTTATAAACGTCACTATAGGTCCTTGAAAACGTCACTATAGGGCTTAAATCGATTTTGAAAAACTCGATTTTCAAAAGAAGGGCATTTCCCTATTTAGTTTGAGAAGAAGGGCAAAAGGCTAATTAATTTGCCCAAAAAGGGCAAAAGCCCATTTTGTCCATGAATTGCCATGATCAATAGTGGAGTGATATACAATGGGTTGAGTGATTATAAGACCACTCGTCTTGATAGTAGGTTTATTCAAATTTGTATTTAAATACTATTACAATAGTTAAAGGAAAAAAAGGGACCAATAGAGAAATTGTGAGAAGAAAAACGACATACAATTCCTAAGTGTTCTCTCGAGTAAGTCATTTCTTTCTAGGGAAACCATCAAGAGTACTCTGGAACTTGGAGTGTGAGAATCTCAAAAGAAACTTCGGTAGCCTCTCCAATGACAAAAAGGTGCTCAATGAATTGTAGAGGTTGTGTGGATGAGTTTGTAAAGTAAAGAAGAGAAAGATTTGAGAAGTGAGTAATCGGTTTTACAAAGGTATGTAAATATAGGCCCATCTAATATATTCAATATTGATAGCAGAGCTATGTATGCTCGTTTTCCCTTTTTTGGATTAATGATTCCATGATTTTTATTGCTTTTAAAAAATCCAATATGCATGAATTTTTAGAGGCATGTTATGGCATGAAATTGAATGATTCAATCATATGAATATGTTTATAATGACAATAATAGCATGCTTTTTAAAATATGGTAGTGAGCTATGACATGTAGAGAGAAATCACTACCAAAAGAGAGCTCATGAATCATGAACCTTATTCATGTTCCACCAAAAGGTCCTACTACAAACCTCCACATGTCTATCCAAGCTTCCATGTGTCAGCCACACACTTGCATCGCCATCTTCTTGATCACATATGCCACGTTTGCGTCCTCTTCCACATGCCATTTTCTCCGACTTTGGCACGTGTTTACTCTCCACTACTAACCACACATTAAGGAACTCCTACTTTCATGCGGTGGCAGAATAAGGATTTAATTTTAGGGAACGAAATTCATATTTAATGCACACATGTGCACACAACACAGGATAATAAAAAACCATTTGTCTGAATACATAACAATATTTAAATGTAACAAAATTCCATAAACATAGCATATTTGTTGCGATTCAAATAAAAGGATTTATATGTTAAAGGGTTTTTGTTTACACACAAATTTTTTTTTTTATTTCTTTGAAGTTAAAGTTCTACTTACAATTCATATAAAAGAATTTTTAGTAAGTAAACTTGCAAAGCTTTAAGTGCAACTCGTGTGAATTATGATAATTTAGTTAATACTCGTAAAATGATCAAATTGTCACATCTCAAAAATAATATTGTGAACATATATGTACCTAAAACTTAAAAGTTTAATGTAGAAGAAAATTTTGTTTTGTGCTTATAGGAGCTTTAATAGACATCAACAAAATAAGAAATATTTTCTTTTTCTTTTTTAAATGGGGTTTTACACACACACACACACACATATATATATATATATATATATACCAAAAAAAACACATAAAGAAAATCATATGAAGGAATAAAATAGAAGGAATAAATAAATTTATGATGGATAGGGTGATTTTTTTATATAAAATGGATAGGAGGATATGATTATTTCACTCAAGAACGGACTCAGGATTTCAAGTTAAGGAATGCCGGAATATAAGTAAAAAAAAATCATGAAATTTTAAATAAGCATTTATTTAGTATTAACAAACTATCAACAAAGAAAAATACACAAAATTATTGTTTTGTAAAACATTAGAATGCAATTATCTACTAATAAGGAAAAAAACACAATACACCATTATTTCCTGCTTACTTTTTTTTTATTTTATATATTCACTTTTCAAAATACCATACATTAGATTATCTATTTTACACTACACTTTATCAGAATACTATTTCCTTATCAATATTTTATTATTATCTCAAATCATCTCTCTCTTCCTCAACCAAAAACCACCCTCCTCAATCTAAATAAGTTCTAAAACATTCATTTGCATAGCAATAGTAATTGTGTAAATTTTTCCAATCAATCCAAAGTACGCTCATATCAGTCTATGTATCATTGTACAAAAATACTTTTGTACTATAGTAATTGTGTAAATTTGCAAAAATACATTTGTGTTACAGTAATTGTGCAAATGTATTGTTACACAATGGTACATAAACTGATATAGGTGTATTTTGGAGTTAATTGGACAAATTCGGGGTCTTATGCTATTTTTCAACTAATGCAAATGTTATTACAATAAAATTAATGTAAAATTGTAGTGGAGGGGGGCCAAAAATTTTGAAAGAGGAGGCCTAATATAAAATTGTAATATATATATATATATATATATATATATATATATATATATATATATATATATATATAAGTCTTTTCATAAGACTAGGGGGCCTGGGCCCCCTTGGGCCTCCACCTAGTTCCATTCCTGCCCCCCTCTTACTACCTCACATTCATCTTCCTTCGTAGACATGTGCCCAATATAGGTATCTTCCAATAATAATAATAATAATTCAAATTACACTATATAAGTTTAGGTCAATTTTCATTTTCGATTTTTAATTTTTTTTGGGGCGTCAATTATCCATAAAGATTACATTTATTGCAATTCTGTCCATTGTTATCAAAACCGAATTAAGGAATATTGACCCAATTGAAAGAGTGGTTCATTAGTACAATGAATGATTTAATGGTTGGACAGTAGGTTTAATAATAATAATTAATTATGTATATATAATTATTAAAATTAACTAAAATAAAGTAAAATTAGCTAATCAAATTTTTAGTTTCATTTGTTAAATCCAAGACCATACCAAAATAGATAATAATAAAAAATATATCATTTTTTTTAGTAGGAAATGCAGTAACAATTCACTATTGCATAGGGAGGGACAACGTGTAAAAAGCTAAGCTTTTTTTTTTTTTTTGAGAAAGTGTAAAAAGCCACGCTAGTTGTTAGGTTTGAGTAATAGACCAAAAACATCCCCAAGGTCAGAAGTGGCTTTATTTGTGTCAAAAGTGTGATAGCTTTGTCACCAAATTAATTTTCCAAGTTGAGGTCTTTTGACTGCTGGTCAAAAAATTTGGGATCTTGTTTACCTTCGGTTTTTAATTAGATATTTTTTTTTTTAATTTTTAATGAAAAATTATCACATCACTACTGACTAAACCTTAGAGATTTAAACTCGTTATCACATTATTCTATCTAATAGAAACTAACTAGAAAATATATTAAAGAAAAGTCAAGCCCTTTATAACTTGATTTTTATGGTTTTCCACGAGTTAATAGGGAACTTAAACCCGGACCGGACCGTACAGTTGGACCGTAAAACCCTCGAACCGTTCACATCTACGGTCCATTTAAGGTGAAGAACCGTTCCATGCGAAAAAAGCATGGAACCGTTCGGACCGCGGTCCGACCGTCCGGTTCTGTGAACCGTGACCGGTTCGGACGATTCAAACGGGCTGCCTTGTTTTGGCTTAAAACGACGCCGTTTCGTCCCTTTTTTTTTTTTTTTTTCCTAATACGGCGTCATTTGGGCTTTTTGAATCCTGATTGAATCACCCTCAATCCCTTAAACGAAACCCTCTCATTCGTTTCTGCCTCTTCCTCACTCTCTCAATCACTCTCTCGTCTCTGCCTCCCTCTGTCGTCGACGTCGCCGTCGCAGCTCAGCGCAGCCCACTCTCAATCACTCTCTCGTCTCTGCCTCTCTCTGTCGTCGACGTCGCCGTCGCAACTCAGCTCAGCCCACTCTCAATCACTCTCTCGTCTCTGCCTCTCTCTGTCGTCGACGTTGCCGTCGCAGCTCAGCTCAGCCCACTCTCTCAATCACTCTCTCGTCTCTGCCTCTCTTTGTCGTCGACGTCGCAGCTCAGCCCAGATTGCAGCTCAGCCAAGATCGCACAGTCATCGCAGCCCAGCCGTCGCTCATCATAGCTCAGCCGTCGCTCATCGCAACTCAGCCGTCGCTCATCGCAGCCTCTCTCTCACGCTCATCGCAGCTCACTCTCTGCCTCTCTTCGAGAAAAGGCCGTTGAAGAGGTCATTTCCATTTTCTTCTTCTTTAATTCCATTACTACATTTTATTTTTCATTCATAAAATTGGATAATTCTTTGATTAATGAGAAATGAGAAATTCTAGGATTTTTTGTTTTTGAAAGTGGGGGTTTATGTTACTGGGGGGCTTGAAAGCCGAATCTGGGTGAGTTTGTGATCACAGTTTTACTAATGAGAAATGTTTCTGTTCAAATTTGTGTTCGTGTTGTCTGAAACTGTATTCTTAGTAATGCAGAAATTGCAGAAATTATAATCTGATTAAGGTTCATTTACTAAGCTTTGCCTTTTTCTCAGCCTGTGAATGCATTTGTGTATGTCTGTTGGCTGTCTTGAAAGTAAATTAGACTAATTTAGTTAATTTTTTTATTTTTTATTAATTTAATGTTTTTATATATATTTAAAATAATTATTAAATTAATTATGACGTCATCACGGTTCGACCCCGGTTCGACCTCAGTTCGACCTTGAAAACCTTGAACCTCTCCCTTTTACGGTTCAATGAACGGTCCGGGTCTGAAAACCTTACTTAATATCGTAGACTTAATAGACTACTTAAACAGTACAATACTTCATATCATTCCGTCTAATGTCAAAGAACATGGTTATTTTGATCTAATTAATAGTCCGGTACCGATTAATAAGCCTGATTCTATCATTTCATTTAAAAGCCTATATCTAACCTTTAAAAATATTTTCTTTTAAAAAAGTAATAAAAAAATACCAATATTTATTTTAAGTAAACAAAAAAAATTGAGATTCAAGAGAAAAAAAAAATACAAAGATACAAATTACACCCTCTTTAACTAAAATTCAAATTCGGCCACTAATCTCACTTTCATTCAATTCACTTATCTAACTTTTAAATCTATTTAACTTAACACTTCCATCTACTCTGCTAGCTATGTCGCCATTAAATAGTTCTATACTAGTCTTTTTGAATTTTTATATTTAAAAAAGTTTTAAAGAATATTTGTGCTGGAAAAAAAATTAAATTGAGAGAATTACAAATAAAAAAATCTCGCAACTTTCACAGTAACCAAACAAAAAATAATAATAAACGAAGTCCTCCAAATTCCTTTTATGAAAAATCGATCATCTTAAAACTTTCAATCCACAACTCAAAATCATTTGAGTAACACAAATAAATAAATAAAGATCTCACCACCCAGGTGAAATCGGAGAGAGATCCCATTGCGACCCACACCGGACAGCTCGCAACTCTGTCTAGTTCCTCAAATAGGTAATCGTTCTTTCAAGGTGGGATTGAGAAGATGGTGTGGAATCTCTGATCTAGGAGCGAACAAAATAGTCTGACTTGTTTAACCAATAGCCACAACATGTTCTAGTGAAGCGAATGGGCAGCCCAATACCATTTCTTTTGCAAATTTGGTGCTTCGGCATCATGCCAGAAGGTCCTTCATTTCATACCCAAATGAAAAAAAAAAAAAATGGTTTGCATACAAATTACCTTTATAACTTTATATTGGATGTGGACGTTGATAAATCCACCATTACACTGTACTTTTTGTTATATCCTCAATACTTGTAAAAATTGAAAGATTAAAGATCAATAACTATGTCATCAATCAAATATCTAAATTTCAAGTTTTTGTAATCTTTAGGAGTGGCAATTCGTGTTTGCAGGTTGGATTTGTGTTGTGTCGAGCCATAAGTAATCGGCTATATGGGTTGACCCGAACCCGACCTATTTAGTAAATGTGTCAGGAATCTTCAACCCGAACACAACCTGTTTATTAAACAGGTCAACTCAACCCGACACATTTAACTTGTTTAATTAACAAGTCATGTAAAGGTCAATGCAAATGGCCCATCTAATAATCTATTTGATGAATAGGTCATACCAAACCTATATAATTTTTCTCAATTCCCATATATCTAAAATTAAAATACAATTGCAACTATAAATATAGTAATAAACATATAAAAACAACCATTAATTAAGAAATAATATCAAAATAACTAATAATTTTATAAGCTAAACGAGTCAAACGGGTCAAACGGGTTCACATATTAAACTCAAACACAACCTGTTTATTAGACGAGTTAGCCGTGTCAACCTGAATAGGACCCGAACCTGTTTAGCCTCAACCCATGACCTGTTTATAAACGGGTTAGTCATGTCGGGTTCATGGGTCGTATCAGATTTTGCCACCCCTAGTAATCTTAAATTATTCATAAAAATAAGTTTATTGCTTAAATATTAAATAATATCCGATTTAAACCAGATTTGACATGCATATTAAGAACATAAATAACATATAATCCAATAATTAATTTTTTGAAATATGTAGCCATGTTAAATTTTAGTGGGAGTTTATAGCCATTGCCTACAAACTATTATGTAGGCAAAATTTGTCGTTTAAATTATTTTAGTAACATTTGAATTTTGTGATTGTTTGACATGAATTACAAAAATAAAAAATAAAAATATTGGCTTAATATTTTAAATATTTCATTATTGGAGTAAATTTCTTTATTCTTTTTAACATGCACGTCAAATTTCATATTAATCATATATGATTTATTATTGAATTCATAAAATCATGTTTTGTGTATAGTTTTTAAATGCAAAAAAAAAAAAAAAAAAAAAAAAAACTTGAAATTTAAATATTTTATAATGAAATAGTTGTTGATTTTTTATTATCCTGAAATCTGGTAAGCATGAACAATATAAGAAGTATATGCAATTCAATGATAGATTTTTCAAAACACACATCTAATAGGCATTTATTAGCCTAAAAATTAGGTATAATATATCATGTTCCCAAATCGAATTCCATTAGGAATTTAACCTAATTCCTAGAACCTAAGGATTTTCACTATGTCATGCAAGGAGAAATAAATAAAGGTGGTAGTATGATTTTCAATGCATCAAACCTTAATTATGAAGTAATAGTATAGATATCCCCAAACAAAGAATCTAAAATGGGCCCAAGCCTCTACTCCTTGGACTAAATCTCACAAAATCTTCTATTTGAAACCAAAACACTCTCAAGTCGAGTTAGGTCACAAGCCGAACCAAACACAAAACTAGGCTCCACATAACTCAATAAATTCAAATACTTGGTTGCATTGATCGATAAAATACAAATAGAGTAATTTTTTTTTCTTAAAACAACTAAATTTAAAACAACCAAATGTTTGCATTCAATTAGAGAACCTAGTGTATGCACCTAATTAAGGTATTATACCTAAGTTTTATCCAAAATATTAAGTGATGTAACATTATCAAAAGTTACATCAATTTTAACTTGAAGCCTACCATCTATAAAAAGGTATTTGCATCCTATAAAAATAAAAAATTAAACAAATTTATAATGGATAGGAGGGGATTTAATTATTACACTCTCCTTTTTACGAATAATGCTAGAACCACATAAAATAGCTCAATTTTTGTCACTACTCGTCACGTGGCAAGTTGTTTAGAGTTGTGACAAATGTTGTACCATTTCTTGTGGTCCTAGCATTACTCCCTTAAATTTACTGCCACACATCCATGGATCCACCTGCCTCTTCAGTCATGTGTCTGGTGTTGGTATCTTTCAATAATAATAAAAGACTAAAATCCAAATTACACGGTATAAGTTTTGGTCAATTTTCATTTTTGACATTTAATTTTTCTTTTTCTTTTTTTGAGTTATCTATAAAGTTTACATTCATTGTAATTTGGTTCTTCCGTTTAAAAGCCTATATTCAACCAATTAAAAATTATATTAAAAATATAAATAACTACTAAAAAATATTAAGAAAAAAAAATCCCGATATTCATCAAAAGAAAAAAAAAAATCATCACCTAATCAAAATCACTACACATTGTCAAGAAAGATCACCGTGAACCACCACGCGGTCCACTCCCAATACTACACACAGCCTCTCAAATTAGAATTAGTCAAAATTAGCCAATTAGGGAATGTTCAAATAGCATTACACTCAGTCCCAAAGCCACTTGAGGATTTTTAAATAACCTTGTCATTTTGCCCCCATATCTGATAATATACATATTTTAGAAAGTCTAAAAATAAACATAATTTTCATTTAAATAAAATACAATCCATAAATACATATGTCAACAAATTACAATAATTAAACCTTCAGCATCTTTAAAATGAACATATAGGTATTTTAACAATTACCTCAACAAATAAAAGGGAAAAAAATTCTAATTTTCATCACAACACATCTAAGGCTTACTTGTACCACAGCAGCAGAAAAATTGAAAAGTCGGAAACTTTGTTGATGTGCCGCACCACCAAGCCCCCCACACAGTTGCAGAAACATTTTGCCTCACACAAGTGTCTCTTTCTCTCTGTCTCCATTGGCGACTTGGCATTTGCCTTCTTTTTTTTCTTTTTCTTTTTTTCTTTTCAGTTTTTTCCATTTCCCTCCCATTGATGCTGCTGTAGTTTGTTTACAATATAAAAAGTAAAAGTTCTGTACTGTGTGACTAAACTAGACAAGAAAGAGTGAAATATTGAAACTTTTGTGGGCCCTTCATCCCCACACTGTGCAGTGCTTTGTGTCCCTAGCTAACCGGCTGACCCCTTGTTTTTAACTCTTTCCCAGGTACTTTGCATTTGCTTTCTTTTGATTTTTTTACTTTACTTTTCATTTGCTTTCTTTTTTTATATTCCTTATAATATATTATTTATTATAATAATAATTAATATATAATATACCGAATGGCATTATAAATTATAAATGTACTTGATTAGTTGATTAAAATATACAGTATATACTACTATATTAACATTTCATTGTTGATTAAAGATATTAAATTGTTTTATCAATCTTATCTCATGATTGTTTAATTTTAATTAAATACACTTTTGTTTATAGCACATATTGTACATTACTATTTTACATTATATATATATATATGGCCTCCCAAAAATAAATTTTTGGCTCCGCCACAGATTACACCGAAAAATTAGAATCTGGTAAAATGACTAATATTAATTAGTTTTAAACAAAAAAAAAAAAAAAAATCTCGGAAAAATTAATCACGTAAAGCTCACTGGAAAGCTTAAAAAATAAATCCCCTGAGCACAAGGACGCTTTAATACCAATGATTAATCAAAAACAAAATAAAAATCTAGAAAAATAAAAACAATTAATATTCACACTCCTATCTATTTCGGTGATTGACAAATGCTTAAACCTGAATTGGGAAGAATGAAAACTTTTGACATAAAAAATAATAATAATAAATAAAATAAAAAATAAAGAGAAAAAAAAGAAAAAGAAAAGAAGAAGTAAAAGCCTGCGTAGGGAAGATGCTAGTATTTTTGTTCTACACCCAACTTTTTTGTTCACAAAATTCTAAATGCACGTAGCACCAACTTACTTATCACAAGTTTATTGGATTAAACATTCTCAAAAAAAAAAAAAAAAGGTTTATTGGATTAAAGAAAACCATTCTAAAAACTTCGGCGATAATTGCAGCGCTAAAACTATCTAATCAATAGGTCCACTTCAGTGCAACCATTACTTCTGACTTGGTTTTGCATAAATGAAAGTCATAATACTTAAAATTTCGTCTTTTTTTTTTTTTTTTTATGTGAAATAAAGCAACTTTATTCAGAACAGGACAAAAACATTACATCCTGGGCCACCAGGTTTTCAATACAACTTGGTGTTTCTTCTACCCATGCATGCAAAGATGACACTCCTCTGGCAAACTAACGTGTGGGCTACTTTGTTACCAGTGCGCGGTGCATGACAGAACTGGACAGACCGAAACTTGTGAAGATGGTACACGGCACTAACTACAATATTGGCAATAGATGAAGGCGCATCAGTGAGACGAAGCATGGCATTCGTTACTATTTGCGCATCACTCTCAAACACACAGTCCCTGATTCCCATATTCCAAGCAAACTCAACTGCTTCTTCCATGGCCTTAGCTTCCGTCTCGAGAGCACCCAGCGGAGCTGTCAACTTCTTACTCAACGCCGCCACAACTACACCATGGTGATCCCGGATAACAACTTCAATTCTGGCCTCTTTCTGATGTTCAAATGTCGCACCGTCCATGTTCGCCTTGTACCAGGGTGGTTTAGGGAGCTGCCACACTGCCTCCACAGGTTCACGGTAAGGCCGAGCTTCATGGTTGGCTGTTAAATATTCCTCCAAATAATTTTTTGTCCACCGAGCCAGAGCAGTAGCTGGCTTCCCACTCTTCCCATGCCGGACCTCATTCCGGTTTGTCCAAATACCCCATGCCGTCATGACCATCAACCCGAGATTCTCCTCCGACCACTTTTTAACGTTTCGGCCATACCACAGCAGGTCCAAGAATTCAGGGCAGCTATCCATGACGTGATCTTTATCAATACCCACCTCATTCCACACCTCCTTAGCTCGATGGCACTGCCAGAGCAAGTGACCTGTTGTTTCCTCTGCTTTTCCACACACCTCGCATATGCTGTCCGGAGTTACTTGACGACGGTACAGGTTAGCTTTCGTGGGCATTACAGGGGCGGAGCCACATAGTGGCTTGGGGGGGGCCGAGGCCCCTGCAAAAAAAAAAAAATTTCCCATTAGACTATGAAGAAAAAATAATTAGGCCCCCCCAACCTTAGGCAGCCGGCCCCCCCTCCCAATTTCTCACCCATTCTCCCATGCCTCAATCAAAAATTAGTAACATCCTCAGATTAAAAAAAAAAAAAAAAAAATTATCTGTTCTACTTTCAAGCAAAAAAAAAAAAAAAAAAAAGCCCAAAAAAAATTGAACTAAAATCTGAAAAAAAAAAAAAAAAAAAAAAAAAAAATTCACAGAGAAGCCCACGGCAAGCTAAGCCCACGGTGAGCCCAGTAGCTCGCTCACGGCAAGCCCACGCATTCTCAACCGAAAAAAAAAAAAAAAAAAAAAAAAAAAAAAAAAAAAAAAAAAATATTACAGAGAATCAGAAAATCCAACCATCACGTCGCTGGCAGAGAAATCAAATCGGTGGCAGATACCACAATGCCCGATACTGCCTATACAGAGCAAATCAAGCTCAACAGCAAACCAAACTCAACACTCAACAGCAAACCAAACACAGAGAGAAACACAACGAACACAGAGAGACAGAGGTTTTTATCTAAAAAAAAAAAAATTCCCAAATACACAAATAAAAACCAAACCCCAGCAAACCCACGGCGTCGCCGCGACGCCGCAGCTCGCTCGTCGTCGCCGTCGTCGCTCGCCCCTCATCGCAGATCGGAGATCGGCCTCTGCTCCGGTGCTCCCTCCGGCCCTCCCTCAAGGTATTTCTCTCTTTTTCTCTCTTTTTCTCTCTCTCTTTATCTCACTGTCACTAAAATGAAAAATGGAACGAAATCTTTGTAGATCGTCGACGCCAGACGGTAGATCGGTCATCACTCATCGCCGTCGGAGATCTGCCGTTGACTAGTTGCTTCCTCCGCTCCGGCTCCGGCAGTCCGGCCCTCCCTCAAGGTTTTTCTCTCTGACTCTCACACCGAATGGTTTAGACTGTTTATGAATCCTGTTCTGCCTGAGCCCTTTTATTCTTTTAACTTTAATATCATCTCACATTCTCACTCATTCTTTTAATTTTTTTGGCTGAACACATCTCAATCATTCATTGGTTGATTTTTTTTTTTTTTTTTTTCCTGTTTGTCTTTATCTTATCCGGTTATTCCTCATTGTTGGTCAATGGTCAATGTGTTGGTTTTTAGTGTAAACCAACGTTATTAAATAATAATTAATATTTATTCAAAAGTTAATAATTAAATTATTAGCTATTATTTATTGAAATTTTTTAAGAATTGTTTAATTATTTATTGCTATATTTTAGGAATTGTAACAAAGGATATGTTATGCTAAAATTAATGACAAATAAATTAAAACTATATTGCGTAATTACCAACTAGGATTAAAGCATTATAATTAATGATAAATAAATTAAAGCAATATAGTTTATTGTTATGCTAAACAACAATAATTAAAGTTATATAATTAAATTAACCAATACATTATAAAAGATAAATTAATTAAATTATTTGAGGGGTTATTATTAATTAAATTTGTATTAAAAATGGGTTGACTGTTTAAATTATAGTGAAAATTTTGTTTTTTCCTTGAGTATGAATAATATTCATATAACTAAGCAAAAATTTCTAATTAAAATTTTATTTTTTAAAATTCTTTTCAGGTTAATTGAGTCATATTCTTAAAGCTAGAAGAATTATGAGCAAACGAAAAATAATTGATGCATTCTTTAAGAAAAAAGATGTTAGCAATTCAGAAATTAGGACACCTGTGGCTGTAGAAACAAATGTTAATACTTCGATGCCTGATGAACACACCTCCAAATGTCCAAAACTTCAATCTGAAGAGATAGATCGTGATCCAGGAACACGTAAACAAATATGTGAATTTCCTATCAACAAACAAGATGAAATTCGACGAGCTTATCTCATAAAAGGTCCATACCAACCTGAAGATATAGTCTGTCCATACAATGATGATACTCATCGTCGTCGATTTCAACCTTCATGGTTTGTTTCACATAAGGATTGGTTGGAATACTCACCTACAACGGATGCATTATATTGTCTACCTTGCTACCTTTTTAGTAAGAAACCAATAGGTCGTCCCGGATCAGATGTATTCATTTCAACAGGTTTTAATAATTGGAAAAAGGTGAAAGATGGAATGAATTGTCCTTTAATTCGTCATGAAGGGAAAGAACCAAACTCTCCACATAAAAATGCTGTGAAATGTTGCGAGGATTTACAGAATTATTCACGACATATTGACAAGTTAATTGAGAAACAAACGTCAAAAGAATTAGAGAATAATCGGTTGCGGCTCAAAACCTCAATAGAGTGTGTTCGATGGCTAGCATTCCAAGCTTGTGCTTTTAGAGGTCATGATGAAAGCCTTGATTCAAAAAATAGAGGCTATTTTATTGAATTGATAAAATTGACATCAACTTTCAATGACAAAGTAGCTAGTGTTGTCTTGGAAAATGCTCCTGGAAATGCCAAATATACATCACCCACAATTCAAAAGGAGATTTTGCATATTCTTGCTAATAATGTGCGAAATGCTATTCGTGAAGAAATTGGAGATGCAAAATTCTGCATTCTTGTTGATGAAGCTCGGGATGAGTCGAAGAGAGAGCAAATGGCCATCATTTTGAGATTTGTTGATAAAGAAGGTTTTATTAAAGAGCGTTTTTTTTATGTTGTGCATGTTAGAGACACTACTGCATTGACTTTAAAGAATGAGATATGTGCTGTCCTTTCTCGTTATAACCTCTACATTGAAAATATTCGAGGTCAAGGATATGATGGGGCTAGTAACATGCGTGGTGAATGGAATGGATTACAAGCTCTTTTTCTTAAAGATTGTCCATATGCTTATTATGTACATTGTATGGCTCATAGGTTGCAATTAGCTCTAGTTACAGCATCTAGAGAAGTAAAAGATGTTCATCAATTCTTTGATCATTTGGTCAATATTATCAATATTGTTGTTGGTTCTAGTAAGCGTAATGATGAATTGCAACATGCTCAAGCAGAACAAGTTGAGAATATGATTGCTTCTAATGAAATTGAGACTGGAAGAGGTGCAAACCAGATTGGTATTTTGCAACGAGCTGGAGATACTAGGTGGGGATCTCATTTTCAATCTATTTGTAGTTTGATTAAAATGTTTGATGCTACTTGCAAAGTTATCAACACTATTTCTAAGGAAGGGGCTAATTATAAACAACGCGGTGATGCCGAGGGAGCTTATCAGGTATTAACATCATTTGAATTTATTTTAATCTTGCATTTGATGAAAGAGATAATGGGAATTACTAATGTTCTTTGTCAAGCTTTGCAACAACAATCTCAAGACCTTTTAAATGCCATGCATTTAGTTTCAACTACAAAATCACTTATTCAAAAGTTGAGAGATGATGGATGGGAGCCTTTACTTGCTAGTGTTATATCATTTTGTGAGCAACATGAAATTGATATTCCTGATATGAATGCTCGTTACACTAAAGGTCGAGGTAGATATCGTCGTCAAGATGACGATTTAACAATGGAACATCATTTTAGAATTGGCATATTTACAGTTGCAATAGACTTTCAATTGCAAGAATTGAAAAGTAGATTTTGTGAGCTAACAACGGAACTTGTCATTCTTAGTTCAGCTTTAAATCCCAAGGATGCTTTTAGATTATTCAAGATTGTTGATATATGCAATTTGGTTAAGAAATATTATCCTCAAGATTTCACTGAACATGAACAAGAGCTTTTGGAGTCTCAATTGCGACATTATGAGCTTGATGTGATAAAACATCCAGATTTTCAGAATATGAGTACAATTTCCGAGTTATGTAGGGGATTAAAAATTTCAGGAAAGTCTAAAATATATTTTTTGATTGATAGACTTATTCGTCTTGTGTTGACCCTTCCAGTTTCTACAACAACTACAGAACGAGCTTTCTCAGCTATGAAGTTGTTAAAAACAAGACTTCGCAATAGAATGGAGGATGAGTTTATGGCAGATAATATGATAGTTTATATAGAGAAGGAAATTGCAGGGAATTTCACTATAGAGATGATAATGGATGAATTTTATTCCATGAAAAATCGTCGTCAGGCATGATTTGATTCGGTTGATGACCTGACCTGACCCGAATAATGGGAGATTTACTGAGGCTTAGTCCATGGAGCGGAGGCTTGGGTCGACAAAAATTTTTTGGCCCGTTTTGTAACCCATTGTGAATCCTGTGCGCAGGATATAAAAGCTGTTTTTTTTTGTGATTGGGGTTTTGTCTTGTTGTTGTTTTTGAGAAAGAAAAACACTGTAGCCGCACATTGTAATTTTCTTTGATAATAGTGAAATCCCTGCAACTCTGTGGACGTAGGCAAATTGCCGAACCACGTAAATACTGTCTTGTGCATGTGATTGTTTTACTTTTGGCGTTTTGTTTTCTCTATTTTTTTGTTTCTCACAGGTTTGAAATTTCAGTTGAATTCCCAACATGTTCAAGTATATAATAATATATAAAAGTTGATAATTTTGTATCCAATATACTTAAAAATTATATTTGGTATATCTCTGCTACAACCCGGCCCCCCCAAGCATGTATTCCTGGCTACGCCCCTGGTGGGCAAGATATTTCTGCATGCCCGCCACGTGAAATTCCGGATTTTGTTTGGTACCCATAAGCGCCAAATGAACTTCCAGAATTCTTTCATACATGTAGCGTTAGAACTTTCCTCAGATAATTGCTCACTCCTTTCTTGCAAAGCAACCTTATAGGCTGACTTTACCGAAAATTTTCTAGAAGAAGTAAAAGCACATATAAAACGGTCTTCAGGCAAAGTTGGACTCAGAGCAATGGATAGGATAGACTCTACATCAAAAGGCATAAGAATGCTACAAAGGGCTTCCAGATTCCACTCTCCAATCTGGTGGTCAATCAGGGTGGACACCATCACATCAGAGCTAGCTTCTGGACACGGTGTGACTACTTGGTAGGTAGATGATATAGGCAGCCATCTGTCACCTCAGACTCACACATTTTCCCCATTTCCTATCCTCCAACGACTACCTTTTTTGACAATCTTCTGTGCAGAGAATATGCTTCTCCAAGCATAAGACGGCTTTGCTCCCAAAGATGCAGAAAGAAAGTCTCCGTGGGGAAAATATTTTGCTCGGAAAACACAGTGAAACAGAGAGTTGGTGCAAGTTTAGAGCCGCCACCCCTGCTTGGCAAGCAAGGCCAAATTGAATGCCTTCAGATCCCTGAATCCCATCCCACCACATTCCTTCGGTGTGCACATTTTTTCCCAACTAAGCCAAGTCATCTTGTCTACACCATTATTTTGTCCCCACCAAAATTTTCGGACCATCCCTGTTAGCTCATCGCATAGTGAATCCGGTAATTTAAAGCAACTCATGGTATATGAGGGTATAGCTTGGGCCACTGATTTTATTAAAATCTCCTTTCCTGCATTCGACAATAGCTTTTCTTTCCATCCTGAAAGTTTCTTTCCAAGTTTATCCTTAAGGTCATTGAAAGTATTCTTTTTGGATCTACCCACCAGGGACGAGAAACCCAAATATTTTTCATGTTAACGGATGACCTGGGCTCCAAATCTAGTTTTGATCTCTTCTTGAAGTGCTCGTGGGGTATTCTGGCTGAAAAATAGAGCGATCTTGGCCTTATTAAGCTGCTGACCCGAGGCAGCCTCATAAAGAGTGAATATACGTTGGAGCTCATTGCACTCTTCTAGAGTTGCTTGGCAAAACACTAAACTATCATCAGCAAAGAATAAATTGGAGATTCTTGGGGCTCTTCGGCACACTGCAATTCCATGGATGGCTTGTCTTTCTGCTGCACGATGAAGGAGAGCAGACAAACCTTCTGCACAAAAGAGAAATAAGTAAGGTGATAGTGGGTCCCCTTGGCGAAGGCCCCTGGATGGAACAATTCTGCCTCAGGTTTGCCCATTAATACAAATGGAATAAGTGACAATAGATATACACCGCATAATCACCTCAATCATTTTATGTTGAACACCCATCTTCCCCATAATGTTCTCCAAGCATTGCCACTCAACTCTATCATATGCCTTACTCATGTCTAGTTTTAGAGCCATCTCCCCCACTTTCCCAGTCTTTTTTTGGCTAATATGATGCATAGTTTCAAAGGCCACCAATACATTATCAGTTATAAAGCGCCCTTTTGTGAAAGCACTTTGGTTCTCACTGACAATAAGAGATAGTACATTTTTCAATCTATTAGCTACTGCTTTAGAGGCTATTTCGTAAGCCACATTACATAAGCTAATGGGTCTATAATCAGTGATTTTCCTAGGATTAAGAACCTTAGGAATCAGAACAATATGGGTGTCATTAAAGTCAGGAGGAACAATACCATGGTTGAGGAAGCCAAGGGCAGCTTGAATAACACAGTTGCTAGTGAAGGACCAAAACCTTTGGTAAAATAGAGGGGGCAGTCCATCAGGTCCCGGCGCAGTATGGGGGTGCATTTGCTTAATTGCCTGTGTTATCTCAGAAGCTTGGAAATCTCTTGCCAGGAGTTGGTTCATTGCTTCTGTGACTGAAGGAGTAACTGCATTAAGGAGCTCCATCATTTCACCAGGCCAAGAAGAAGTGAATAAAGAGGAGAAATACTGCGTAGCAACATGCTCAATATCATCCAACCCCTCCTGCCAAACGCCATTATCATCTTCCAATCCCTGAATCCAGTTCCGTTGTTTTCTATTCGAAGCTTTTGTATGGAAAAAGCTGGTGTTTCTATCTCCCTCCTTCAGGTACCTGTTTCGAAACCGTTGCTTCTACATTACTTCTTCCGTGTCTAGCCAAGAGTTAAGGGCTAGTCTGACCTGTCGAATATTGTCCATGTTGTTCTCTGGGAAAGCTTCAAGCACCTGTAGTCTATTCTTCAGCAACTTAATCTGGCGGCCAACATGACCAAACTCTCGTTTATTCCACTGAGTGAGTTGAGCATGGCACTCAGAAATGCAGTTTTTCAGTGGATGGCCTATGGCAGTACATAAGCCATGCTCCCATGCCTCACGTACTACTTCCTCGCACCGAGGGTCACGAAGCCACATGGCTTCAAACCTTAAAGGTCTTGCGCCAACTCTCCTCTGTCTCCCATTCTGACCCCACCTTAGAGCGAGCATGCAATGGTCTGAGGCCGTGGTGGACAGATGGTGTAACTTCGCGTTTGTGAATCGGGAAAACCACTCCGAAGTGGCCAGAGCACGATCAAGCCTTATCCACCAACTATCTCCATTTACAAAAACCTTGCTCCAAGTAAACCGGGACCCCACATAGCCCAAGTCTCTGAAACGGCATCTATTCATCGCTTCCCTGAACCTCTCCATTAGTTTCAGTGCTCTTGGGTTGCCTCCCAGTTTCTCTGCATCACTCAAAATTTCATTATAGTCCCCTATACACAACCATGGTAGTGAATTTGAACTTCCTAACCTCTCGAGAATCTGCAATGTCTCCTCTCTTCTACTTGTCTCCGGTTGCCCATAGAACCCCGTAAACCTCCATCTCCCCAAACCGTCATTTCCTCCTATTTCAGCATCTATGTGCCATGGGCCAAACGTTTGAACGTCAACCATAACATCCTTCTTCCATAATAAGGCCAAACCTCCCTTGCTTCCAATGCTGCCCACTACTAATCCTTCTGTGAATCCAAGCGTGTACTTTTTATGCGTCATATCTTCTTTGGACAGCTTAGTTTCCATAAGGAAAACTAAGCTGGGATCTTCAGAGGCTATCACCTCCTGGAGTGCTCGAACTGTTCGGAGGTTCCCAAGCCCCCGACAGTTCCAGCTTAATGCACTCATTATTCTCGGCGGGACTGCCAAGCAGCCACCACCGTTTCATTAAATTCCATAGCCATCAACCTGCTTATTTCCGCCACCTCCATGTCCGTTTTCTTCTTTTTTAAAGTATTTCCTAACTCATTCTGTTCATGGTCTTGGGCTCCTCTTTTACTCCCAGCGTGGGTCTCCTTAGTTACCGAGGTAGCAATTTTCGGCCCCATAGTAATTCTTTTCCAAGTTCTTATAATTGGGCTATTTGTCTGAGGCCCACTACATGCAATAGCCTTCATACTTAGGCCTTGATCCAACATATCCACCTCAATAGGCCCACCACTCTTACTGTCAGTCAACTCCTTGTCAGCACCTCCAAAGTTCCTGCATTCAATATCATCATCAAGATTATTAGTCAACACAGCAGAATCAGTGTTATTATTGAGAGCAATATCAATCTCCTTGATATGCGCCTGGAATTTATCATTGTCCGCGAGAATCTCTGCCAAACTTGTCGGGTTTTCAGTTTTAGAAGATTCCTGAAAATCCGCACTTTCCATTCTCGTGATGCACTCATCTCGAGGTTCCGTAGGTGGCGTAACGTCCGCTGTCCGCTGGGTAGAACGTGGGCTGGCCGGTTTGTCGGTGTCTCGAGAGTCATCTCCTCGTTGTGTTTCTTGCCCAGCCACCGAGATCATCTTCCTCCTAGATATGTTAAGTTGGGATGCCCTCATCCTCTCCCCAAAAGGTTGGTTTTTGATGTTGAGCGTACCCTTGCTGCGAAGCCAGACCTCACAGTCCTTAGCGTCGTGCGTCAACCTCCCGCACCAGTAACAAAACACCGGGAGCCATTCATAGCGATATGAAACCCAACCTTCATTAGATGGGCCAAACCTCACCCGTCTCCCTCGACTTAACGGTTTAGTGATGTCTATCTCCACTTGCACCCTCATAAACTCCCCCCCATCAGCTTCGTCTTCATCACTACAATGCATGACTCGCCCAAGAGACTGACAGATTCCTTCGGCCACTTCTACCGTTATTCGTCGCGCCGGCAAGTCGTGAACTTGGACCCAGAATGCTGCCGTATTAAACTGAGTTTCTTTGATGGATTGATCAGTTTCATATCAGCAAAGTGCAACCAGGTACTTATCGAAACTCCACGGCGCACCGAGAAGTATCCGTTCCGCATCCAACTCATCCTCAAACGTGAAGAGCATACGGTGGTTTCCGAGTTCTTTGATATGAAATGGTTTTTTCGTCCTCCACAGTGATCGGAGTGTGCGAGCCACCGCTTCTATGCTAAGTGCTCGCTTCGTGAAAAATTTTGCTGCTAACATGCAGCCTGGCTTAAGGTTTTGGTTCTCAAAGTCAAAGGTGTCCATTTCTTGTTCTGAAAGAGACAGGCAACTCCAATCTTTGGTTAATGAATCCATGAGTTTACTGTTTTCCTGACCCCACAAGACTATAAGCCCTCAACGTAATTTTGTGAGGGGACTACGGCCTACTCAGAGGAACAGGATTCCACTGACTAGGGGTCTGACGCCGCCAGGACTCTAGGTCAGAGAAACTTTTTAATTGCTTACAGTTGATTCTTTCCATATCATGGAAAGCCAAAATTTCGTCTTTTTGGTTTTGAATAAATGAAAGTTAAATCTTTAAATTTCTTCTTTTTTTACAGAGAATCCAGAAGAATAAAGCAAAGAAATGGATGTTGTTTCAGTTATAGTAACTATAGGAGGATACTTCGTGGACCCAATCAAAAAACATTGTGGCTATCTGTTTCACTACAATAGCAACATCAAGAATCTTGAAGATCGAATTGGGAACCTTCATGCCAAGATAGATGGGGTGCAATTAAAAATCGACGCAGCAAAAAGGAACGGACAGGTAATCTTACCTGTGGTTGAGAGGTGGGTAGAAAAGGCACGCAACATCCTTGATGAAAATGCCGAAGCAAATAAGAGGGGCTTAGATGGTTGGTGTCCACGTTATTCCTTGAATAGGAAAGCTAAGAAGAAGACTCTGGAAATTGATGTACTACTAAACGACGGACAATTTAGTGAAGTGTCCTCTCCTCCTCCTTCGCTGGGAGTAGGATCTTCATCCATAGAAGGTATTATGGATTTTGAGTCAAGAACAAAAATGAGGAGAGAAGTTTTAGAGGCACTAAGAGATGACAAGGTCAATATGATTGCCATATGCGGTATGGGGGGGATAGGGAAAACAACAATGGCAAAACAGGTAGCGAAAAGGGCAAAAGATGATAAGTTATTTGATGAAGTTGTGATGGTGGTGGTGTCCCAGAATCAAGACTTGAGAAAGATTCAAGTTCAAATTGCGGAGATGCTAGGTCTGCAACTCGTTGAAGAGAATCCACTTGTGAGAGCAGAACGATTAAATAATAGACTATCAATGGATAGTAAGAGTGTTCTTGTAATATTGGATGATGTGTGGGATGCACTTGATTTAGAGGCTGTTGGAATTCCTTATGGAGGTGAACACAATAGATGCAAAATCTTGTTGACATCACGAAGTGAAGAAGCCTGCACTCAGATGAAAACTCAGAAGATTTTTCCAATCAAAGTTTTATCTGAAGAAGAAGCATGGAATCTTTTCAGGGAGATGGCAGGTAATTGTATCGATACTCCCAATCTACACCCAATAGCAAAAGAGGTTGCAAAGGAATGTGGAGGTCTACCTGTTGCTATTGTAACTGTTGGAAGAGCCCTAGAAAACAAAAGTGAATTTGAGTGGAGTGCTGCACTTCAACAGCTTAAAAATGCTATCCCAAAAAATATTCCCGGTCTTGATTCAAAGGTGTATTCCAGCATAGAGCTTAGTTATGGTTACTTAAAAAGTGATGAAGCCAAGTCATGCTTTTTGCTATGCTGTTTATTTCCGGAAGATTTTGATATTTTTCATTGAATTTTTAGTGAGGTATGTGGTGGGAAAAAGGTCGTTTGCAAAGATTGATACTGTGGCAGAAGCAAGAAATAGAGTAAATGCAATGGTTAAGAATCTCAAAAGATCATTTCTATTGTTGGATAGTGACGAAGGAGAACAAATTGTGAAAATGCATGATGTTGTACGGGATGTTGCAATATCAATTGCAGAAAATGAAGGTTTTCTTTTACGATGTAAGGAAAAAATGGAAGAATGGCCAGAGAAAGATTCATGCGAGCGTTCTACTGCAATTTCGCTTCTAACCAAAGAATTGAAAAGGCATCCCGATGGCTTGGAGTGTCCTAAACTTGAGCTTTTGCAGCTAGCATTTGACAGTGACACTTCGCAGATGCTCCCACCCAATCTATTTAAAGGGACGAAAGGTTTAAAAGTTTTGTCTCTGTTTGGTATGTCCTTTACATCACTACCACAATCAATCAATGTCTTTCAAAACCTTCGGACCCTGCAATTTTTGGGTTGTGAGATAACAGATGTGTCAGCAATTGGAGAACTTAGGAAACTAGAAATTCTTAGCTTTATTGGATCTAAAATCAAAGAGCTGCCAAGAGAAATGAGAAATCTTAGTTATCTAAAGTTGTTAGAATTGACAGGATGCAGAGATCTTGAGCGAATTCCACCTAATCTCCTATCGAGTTTATCTCACCTAGAAGAGTTGCACATGTTCGGAGTAGATGTGAAGTGGAAACCTATGGAAGAGGAAGAAGAGAAAAAGGGAGCAAACGCAAGCCTTACTGAACTCATGTCTTTGTCCTATTTGGTGGCTTTAAAAATTCAAATACCAAATATTAAGGTCTTGCCAAAAGACTTGCCCTTCAAAAATGAAACGATAAAATTTCAGATATTTGCAAGTGATAATGGAGATGATGTTTTAAACTATTTATTTGAAAATAGTTTGGGACTTGCAAGCTGTGACCTAAGTGATATTGCAGAGAGGCAGATGCTTCTTCAACTTTTAAAGAGATCTGAAATATTAAGGTTGGAAGAAATAAAAGATTTAAAAAACATTGCATATGAGTTAGACAAAGAGGGTTTTCAATGCTTGAAGGTTCTAAAAGTTGCTGGAAGTGAAGATGTAGAATATGTAATGGATGTCAAATCATATTTGACTCCACGTGCTGCCTTCCCTATCCTAGAGTCATTGGAACTGGAGGGATTGACTAATTTAAAAGAGATATATCATAGCCAATTCCCAGATAGATCCTTTAGCGGTGCTTCTTTTTGCAACCTCAAATCTCTTCGACTGAGGACTCTACCAAGACTCATTGGCTTTTGTACAGGCGTGGGTCCCGTTGAGCTTGTCCAACCATCCTTGAATCGAGAGGTACATATGATTCTCTTTCTCTGTCTGTAAAATATTACTATTATTTAATAAATTGTTGTATAGTTAACTTAAACCATTCAAAAGCTCGTTGTTTTATGTTTATCAAAATGATTTATCAATTTTTTAATATTTTGTTCTGGTCTGGATTTGATGCTAATAAAACTGAAAAAGTTGAACGCTGATGCTTATAATAATTTGATGGATTCATCGGGTTGGAAGGATCGGCACTGATGAAGTGACCAATCTTGAAAAGCACAAGATGACAGACATTCAACAACATACTGGCCCCTTTCCTGAATCAACACCCATTATCTCTCATAAACTCTTCTCATCCAACACCATCTTATGGGCACTGAATTTAGAAAATCTTGAATTGGAGGAAGTTGATTCACTAGAAGTGGTATTTGATCTTGAAGGACTGAAGGCCAACAAAGATCACGAGAGAATTGCAGTACTTGCTCAGTTGAAAACTTTAAAGGTAAAAAATTTATCTGAGTTGACATACGTGTGGAAGAATGTTCCACTAGGAATTCAAGGCTTTCAAAAACTAACATCCATTGAAGTAAGTAGATGTAATCGTCTAAGATATTTATTCCCAACTTCTATTGCAAAACTGCT
Organism: Quercus tomentella; assembly: GCA_028535165.1. Classification (NCBI taxonomy): domain Eukaryota; kingdom Viridiplantae; phylum Streptophyta; class Magnoliopsida; order Fagales; family Fagaceae; genus Quercus; species Quercus tomentella. Next base: position 36,379,260 of record JAPQVY010000012.1, read on the forward strand.
TGTGGAACTTCAAAGCATTGAGATAGAAGAATGTTACGCAATCGAAAACATTGTTCAAAGAGATGGAGAAGAAGAGGCAACGGATATCATCCTATTCCCTAGAGTTAGTTCCTTGAAACTACGAAACCTACCAAATATGATGAGTTTCTGTATAAAAGCTTATTCTTTTAAATGGTCGTCCATTAAGGAGATTTATTTGGATTGTTGTCCAAAATTGAAAACAATTGGTTCAGAAATTCAGAGCCCAAGAAAGTCGAAGAAAGTCAATGGGGAATTGGATTCAAGACCCAATGAGCAAGAACTTGGGTTCCCTGGTTTTCTTTGGCGATGCCTTGAGTGTGTACCACGTCGCAAAAATTACGGTCTGATGGCTGTGTCAGACCAAGACACCACCAATAAATCCCAAAGAAGCTACTATGTGAAGGAAGAGGTACGTACAAGTTCTAGATTTATGCACTTATCCCAGTGGACTATGGTCACCAACTGTCATATAGATATCCAATCAATCAATTGTTGGCCATAACCTTAACGCATTCAACACAATTAGATAATAAAAAGACATTGATTTCTTTTCTATTTAGTCATCCATTGATCTGTTTATACTTTATACCATCTTTTTCTCTAAAAAAATACAAATAATAATTGAAAAGAAATTATTATTTTACATGTTTAACAGTACTTGATTTTTTGTAGGGTACTTTGGGTAAACCGAATGATCCAAAAGTTGATGATAGCAACAACCCCTCAGAGATATGGTCTCTTTTTCCATCTCATATAATTGAGTGCCTAAAGAATCTAGAATCGATTGAATTGAATGATGTCCCTTCACCGGAAGTTATATTTCAACTTGAGGAACTAAATGTTGAGAAAAGTCACATGGCACCAGTACTTGATCAGTTAAGGGAATTGGATCTAAGTGATTTACCAAAAATGATGCACATATGGAAGAAGGGTCCGGAAAGGATCTTGGGCTTCGGAAACCTGAGATTGTTAAAACTATGGGAATGTGACAGTCTGACATATTTGTTCTCACCATCGATAGCAAAATTGCTTGTGATGTTGGAGGAAATTAAAGTTAGTTGCTGTGAAAAGATTGAAGAAATCCTTGCAAGAGCAAGAGAAGAGGAAGAAAAGGACGTTCTATTCCACAAAGTGAACTCAATCTTGCTCAATGGCTTACCAAATCTGAAGTGCTTTTGCAATGAAGCCAATGCTTTAGAGTGGCCATCGCTGAAGGAAATAACGGTAATTAATTGTCCTAGTTTAAGCACGTTTATTCCATCTAAGCTGAACACACCTAAGCTAGAGGGGGTATACAATGGCGAAGAAATGTGTCCATGGATGGGAGACATAAATGCCACCATAGAGCATCTTCAAAGGAAAGGTATGACATTCTCACCACAAATATCTCACTAATGGGTGAATTTTAACTCTTTTGTATAAACCATCGCACCATATAATTTGCAAATACTTTAAGCTTTTATTTATTAGTAGAAAAATTAGACCCTAGTTTTATTAAAAAGAAAAAAAAATAAGCAAATAAAGGAAGGAAAAACACAATTTACATATACGAAAAAGATGTCTTGAAAAACAATAACATTTTCACTTACGATCAAATATAGTAGCAACAATCATTTTTCCAATAGCAAATATTATGACTTTAATCACATATATATTTTATTCATACAGGAAAAGCAGGTGAATCATGAGACACAGCAAGAAGAGCAAATTGAGACTATTGAGAAGGATATATGATGCTGGGCAAGACATACAGTAGGTGAGCAAGCACATTACATTTTCTTATATCAGTTTAGTATTTAGTCAGTATCCAAAAATGCATAAAAATTAAAAACAGATACAACTCTTATATATATATATATAAGGCACACCATTTGAAACACTTGTTAAGAACTATTTTCGTGGTCAACAATTATCTACAGTTTGGTAGAATTAGAATCCACACATTGTTTAGAAAGATCACTTTTTCTTTTTTTTTATTTAAGAATGAAAGATGCTAATCAGAAGTAGAACTAGTTGTATTAATGTAGACTAATGATAAAGTGATTCAATATATGATTCAATTGCAATGATTTTCAAAATCCAGGTATGTGGCTTTCTTTTGATCTACTACAATATCATTTACTGATACCGTGATTTCCTAACCAATGTTTTCATAACTCAATGCATTGGTGGTCTTGTGGTGCACATTGAATAAGACTCAAATAAGAATCACAACGAACTCTATATAAGTTGTCTGCAAGCAAGCTTCTGACCATCCACTCAATCAAAAATTATTCAATTGCCCTTATGTGTGTACTTATTACCAACTAAATCTCTTATCCATCCTCAGCACACTTGACAAAACAAAAAAAAAAGATACAATCACATTGCAACTTGACTCTAATTATCAAGTTATTGGACAATTGAAACCAATCTATTTACCATACTCAGTTGGCATTCAAAAAAAGTATTTGTTGAACAACGAGTCCAATACATCTTGTTCAATATAACGACATAAATAGTTAATTATTAGACAATTACTTGTGCACTGACTTCTTGTGAGCTAATAGTTTTCATTCTCATGTTGTTGGCTTCTCTAAGACCTTTATATCCCATTTTCAGAGTATTTTAATGATAGTTCTATAAAATATAAAAAAATCATATTTGGCATAACATAATATTGTTAATTTTGCTCTAATTTTATATTTATATTATAAGAACAAAACATCACATGCTAGAAATTAAGTTAAAATCTTTAAAAGATTATACGAAATAAAATCATTATAGTTTAAGCTTCCCTTTTCCTCATCATATATAGAAGTATAAAAGTGATGACAATGGTCTTATTTAACTCACTATAAATCTAATTTCTCAATTACATTTATATAATAACAGGTTATATCAAGTAAATGATGTTCAACCTCAAGTTAGTAAGAGAATATGACGCTGGGATATATGAAAAAGGAAGCAGTTTCACAAAACTTATGAGAAGCATATCTAAAGCTTTGCTCATTCCCAACGGGGCCTTGTATTGTTTTCTTTTTGTGCCTTTTATTGTTTTCTTTTTGTTATATAACTAGCCGGATCTATCTTATGCTATTTTTATATGTATTCTGAGAGCACCATTGTGTGATAATACTGTTGTTGTTTTTGTCTATGTTCAATCTTTTATCCATAAGACTCCAGATTTGAAAAACTTGTGTGTGTTTATTAGCTCTATGTATGCTCAAGTAAATACTCATATTCATACTAGTTTATCTTCTTGATAATTTGATAGTAACTAAGGGCCTGTTTGGCAAGCCATCTTAAACTCACATTTTTACATTTTAAACAACATTATATACATTTCCATACACTTTTTCATCCACACGAATTTCAAAAAACTACAAACAACATTACTCAAACTACTCTACCAAATACCCCTAAGTTTCTTTGAACTAAAAACATGTTATATTTAAGAGAATAAATATTTTACATTCCTCTATTTTCTGTTATGCCCAGGGACGGGGCCACTGTTGGACTAGGGGGGCAATGGCCCCCCCTAAATTTTTTTTTTTTTTTAAATATGTACTAATTTTAACAATTTTATTTTAGCAATTTTATTTTTATTTATTCTTTTAAGAGTAATGCTATACTCACAAATATTTTTACAAAATACGTTGGTAGCAAATTCTTATTGGTTCGCATATAAGCCCACTACTTACATCATTTTTTTACCTATTAATAATCACTTATTATCTCAGCGATTTATAAAAAGTAAATCTAGCATTTTTCACATTTTAGTGACCATAAAAAAAATTTATAGAAAAAAAAAAAATTAGCTCAATAACAAAAATTATTAATAGTAAAACTAAAAAAAAATTAAGTCCCATCAACCAATTTTATCCAAAATAAACAACCATATCCTTTAAAAAATTCTAAACAAAAATAATTTTGTTCTTACCCACAAAATTAAAAATTAAAAATTTATTTAAAAAAAAAAAAAAAAAAAAAACTCAACGGTTCAGTAATAGCAGAGTCAAAAGTTAAAATCGTCGCACACAACTAACAGTAAAACTGCCCCCCCCCCCCCGCGAGAACTCAAAATTCTGACCCCATCCTCTATGCCTTCATATATTTCCATGCCCAGACTTTTAGGCTCTCTTTTTTTCTTTTTTTTCTTTTTGACATTGAAAATAATACTATTGAGGATTTACATACAAGTCCTTTTTTCTTCTCTAATTAACTTAAGCCAGAATAAAAAACCAACAGAATGTGGTTGTAAGTTGTAACATAAGCTATTGTACATTTCTTCATACAGGAAAGCATTAAATCAATTTGATGAAAACCAACTATAGCCAAACTACCCAGCACATTTCAGCATACAAAAATGACTTTCCACTAAAACCAATCGATACAACCATCCTACGAAATTATCATTGCCAATGAAATTGTGCACAGCAACATATTTACATGTTGAATATGAATAAAGAAAATCCAAACACCAAAAAAAAAAAGTAACTCCTTCACCAATATATAATCTGCTTCTGGTATACAAATCGATTACTGTAACCTACATTACAAATACTATCCTATTTTCCTTCCTGGTTCTATTAAACAGCTAACATAATCAGATTATTGGATCTATAGTTTAAACATAAGAAATGAGAATAAACGACCTAGGTAAACATATGTGACACTAGAAGTGCAGATGGAGACAATATCAACAACAAAGAGATCTGCAACTTTCAATTTGATGATCAATGTGACTAATGCATGACAACCCAATCCCAAATGAATTTAGGGTTAAAGATCGACAGCAAATCCACTGAATGGCGAATCATATGACTGATCCTTTATGAACTCTATGCTTAATGATCATTTGATAGGATGGGTTGAGTCAGTCTTCAAAAGAACTTCATCAGGACAATTTTGTGCTTCTCATTCCCGTGGCCGCGCAAGCCAGAGGGAACTGAGGGCTCGAAGACGAGAGAAATAGTCATTTATTGCAAGAAGTGCACGAGCGGATTGCCTGGTTGTCAATATACGGTGCATTTGTTGCAGTGTTTGTTGACGCAAATTATCAGCCTGGTAATTTTCAAAAAAGGGAAAGAAGCCAAAGTTATGTACAAGTTGCATCAAAACTAGCACTAAGCCTTTTAAATGTTTGATTTGCTTCACCTAGCAGGAGGACAGATTTTGCAGAATTTAAAAATAACAATAATAATAATAATAATAATAGGAAGTTAATGAAAAGTAATCAGACTCTTTTCTTTTTTGCAGACTCCCCCCACCCTCCATAAAAATTCCCAAGCAAGATTAAATGCATAATGCTTTGAAGAACATATACAAATACAACATTTACATGAAGGATTTGGTTTAGTCCTCATGTTCCAAATACCTGAAAACATACCAAAGTATTCAATCATTCAGAAAAGTGCAGATCTGGGAACACTAATCCTAATGCTATGGAAACACAAACTGGCTAATTATGGACAAGAAACATAAGTTAAAATTTTATAATTGTGCGAGGCCTACATTCCTCAAAACAATTAGACTTCCAGATTTCCTACTATTTTACTGAAAATATCAAAGTAGCTAAAGCATTTTAAAGCAATGCCAAGAAGCAATTTTCTACCATATGTAAGGATTATCCTACCACTTCAAATCTAGCTTGTTTTAAGATTGAGTTTCATTTCATCATCTTTCCTTCCTAGCAATGAGTGAATGAACCACACTGGGAAAAAAATAAGTGGGATCAAACCATAATAGAAAATTACCTGGCGAAGGAAACCCTCAAGTGTTCCAAGCTTTCCCATGGCCATGGCCATTTGACCCATATAGTTTGCCACATTCCCAGACGATCCTGATGGGCCAGGTGAGCCATTGGCCAATGTCTCAGCCAGGGATTGTTGCAATGCCTCCATGCCTTGTGACAGAGCATCTTCAGCCTGCTGGGATGACTGTTGCAAGTTGTAGATGCCTACCAATTGTTGCTCAGTTAAAGGCTCCAATTGATTCACAAGAAGCTGCACCATTGGCAATTCAGTCAAAAAAAGTTACAAAATGAATTTTTAAAAATAAAGTAAAAATAAGAGCTGCCAAGATAAAAACAAGGAGTTAAATATTTTAATTTTGACACGTTAAAACAGAATGTCCCAAAAGTAGATTCATCATTTACTTAGTTTAAACTTTTGGGATAAGTGGTAGTGTGTCATACTATAAGAGCAGGAGGTCCTAAGTTTGAACCTTGTTTTCACTCTACCTCCCATTTAAAAGTTAAAAGTCCCACATATAGGCCCTAGTTATTAAGTGAAAATATGGACCTACATGTGAGATGGAGTGTTACAATAATAATTTAAGTAATTAAATTCATCATTTCCTAACAGCTTAAGTTTTTTAGATAAGTGGAAGTTTATCAATATTTGTGGTGAAGAAATGTCAAGTAGATGTCTCATACACAACTAGAAATTAGATCATTCAACTCTAGATTGAATATTGTTAGATTCTAGCAATTAATTGCTCAGTAATAGTGCACCATCACAAATTAGGTCCCAATATGCTCCTCCCACCATGCTCCTTCCAATAGGCAGGCTTGTAGACAAAAAAAGAGAATTTAAAATTGTATAGCAATTCTATCAGCCTTCTACGCTCCAAGTTCAAATTATTACTCCATCCATCCCAAATTGTTGGTCTTGTTTTCCATTTTGGGATGTCCCAAAAAATTTTCCTGTTTCAAAGCCCTTAATTTACCAAGTTTCCTATTATGCCCCTACCAAGCACAAGCACTTTAAACAAGATTTTTTTTTTTTTTTTTTTGAGAACTTTGTTTAAGGGTAAATTTGGAAACTTCTATCTTTTTAATTAAGAGACAAGACAATAAATAATGTTCTCCAAAAAAATTGGATTTTCTAAACACGACCAACAATTTGGGACAGAGGTAGTATTATTATTTTTTTTTTTTCAATTTCTTTTAACCTGTTAGAAAAAGCAAAATATAGCATTGAGCCTTTGATGCTATGTTAGAAAAAGTAGAGACCTAACTCTTATATCATGTTAGAATAAAAAACAAATTAGGTTAAGAAGAAAGAATATAAGGAATTAACGCAATTCAACCTTAGAGACCTACATCCACAGCAAAAAGGCCTAAAATGACTACATAATTATTACTGAGCTCTATGGTTTTTTAGAAGAGGTAATTACTTTCAAATCTATGGTCTTCGCTCATGATTATTGCCCTTTTATCTTCATGTTTTTTGGTGTAAATGGGGTTCAAACCCCAAATCTCTTATTTGATGATAAAAGGCTTTATCACTTAAGATAACTGGAACCCACTATTACTGAGCTCTGTGTTACAATGAACCCATTGAATAATATATATAGTAGGCTAAGTTTAGGACTAGCCCTAGGGTTACAATGAACTTGGACAAGGATTAGGATTACAAGTAGGATCAAGATTCCTAGTACAATGAACTTGGACTAGGATTATACAATGAACCTTGACAAGAATAATATATTGGGCTTTAACTTTTATATCTTTAGTGTCTCACTTCAAACTTAATGTGAAAGCTTCAAGACAACTTGTTTGGAAGTTTCGAGACAAATTGAGTTTGGAAGGAAGGTGTGATGTATTGGGAGAGCAAGTTACTGGGATAGTATCCAAAATTAAACAATAAAAGAGACCTTTAGTATCCTATTAGTAAGCGCTACATGACTTTAACCATATGACTCCAATACAAAAATAGAAATTTCTTACCTATAAAAAAAAAATAGAAATTTCTAGAGTTACAAAGCGCTCTCAAAGCTTCAAGCTGAATTTTCATTCGCACACAATAGTTACACTGTTTGTTCAAAACAGGAGGATAAGGGTTTATTTATCCATTATTTCACTACCTTCATTTGCACGTCTCCATCCTGCCTTTAACATAACATTTTTATTACTTGCAGGTGTTCTTTGCAGATTGTCTTTTATGTTTTATGAATTTAACTAAAATGTATACTTTTTATTTTTCTTTTCTTATTTCTGCAACAGTATGGACATATCATTAAACTAGTCAATAACTCATGCAATGCACAAAAAAGTAACATAATATTTTTTTTCTTTTTTTTAATCTAAATATGAAATTTGATAATTATGATAGTTATTTTTTTTTTTAATATGGAAATACATATCTCAATATTAGGCATTTATTATCATAGTGTTTATATAGAACTATATATTCTAACATTTATAGAAAATATAATATGCCAAGATTTTAGTGGAGAGTTTAAATATATAATTAATTCAAATAAAAATATATACATGAGAATTATGACGTGTAAAATTGTGAGACCTCAAAAGTTTATATGGAAAAATATAAAAGGTCAACAAAAAGTAAAAGAGTCTTTAGTTTTTTATAATATATTATAGATTCTTAAGCTATCGTAGGATAAAACACTAAAGAAAATTGTAATAAAGAAACAAAGAAAAGGTAAAAATCCTAGGAGTTGGCACCTAGGGTAAGCAACATATTTGACTCTTCAATAGACTGAATTAAACCTGCTACACACTATTCAAATATGTCACCCCTGCTATTTACAGTGTGTTACTCTTGCTCCACAAATTTTGAAGCAATAGTTGTTGGCACTTGAACTTCTCTTTCAACACGGACAAGTCTTTAAAAGCATTTGCTAGATTTGCTAAGGTTGGCTCTATTGCAAACTGTCCTAGAGTAGTTAGGCTTAAGACCAGAGGCTGTGCAACCAATCATATTGTGCTACTCATTGTTTGTTCCCTTACCTTAGACTGTCTCTCAAATTAGAAAAATCATCCTGATGAGATTGTGATAGATATTTCTTCCAAAAGTATTGAGCTAGATATTCCTCTTTGATTTTTTTTTCTTCATTTCTTTCCACTCAACAATGGCAGGCTTGTACAATATAAGACAAAGGTTCTCACTATTTTTTTATTAATACATAGCTCTACCGATGAGTTTCATATTGGCAAACCTTATCTAATAAACCTTCTTGTTTAAAGAATTGGTCTATCTCATGTAACCAAATGTTGAAAATCCATGGGTCTTGATAACCACCAAACATAGGTGCCTCTAATATCACCATGATTCAGTAGAATAAAATTTCAATAAATAATAGAAACAAGAACTTAGACTTGAACTACACTACAGACTCGCTCATAGTTTTAAAATCCAGAAACCAGGACCAAAAACAGTTCTTTGACCGTACTGGTTTTTAAGACCATGGACTCGCTATTGCAGTGCATGGCTTGCACTTCACAAGTTACTGGCTTTGTATTGTCTAAATACCCAGGAAGAGCCCACTGTTTAACTTCGTGGGTCAGACCACATGTCGACTGGGCCTATACTCCAAAATTCAAACCATACGGCTTCGGGCCTTCAAAAACCCTCTTTTTTCTCTTCTTTTACTGACAATTAAAGGAAGCTTGCAAATCAATAAGATTGGTCAGTAGTTGTCCCAATAGATTGGTGTGAGGCTCTCAATTCTCAGACCAAGCACTAGTCAGGACTCTGTCTAATGACATTGTGCAAGGGGGAAGGCTTCCGACAGGTCGCAACTACTCAGCCTGGCTAGCAGTCACGATAGCACATCCTAGCCTTGACTTTTCCAACAAGCTTTTGTTAGAAATGCTTGGCTCAAAGACCAAAGGAGGGACCGCATCATAAGATTTCCGATTGAACCACTGGTGTGAGTAGGCTTTCACAAAACTTGACATTGTTGATTATGTGGATAAACAGCCAAACGAATATGTAGCAGCATTCCTGTTTTATCTTTGTTATGAGTATAAAACTAAGGGCAAGAGAGTAAACTGTAAGTAGACCTATATATATCAATAATATGTCATACGTTAGGGTTATATCAAGTCAAAATGGACCATTAATAAATTTTCAATAGCGGATATATCTGAATCCTTATCAGACTGAAACGACTACCATTATTTTTTTCTGATAAGAAAAGGAAAGTAATTAAACGACTACCATTATTTATATCAAACCAATAGCGATTCATACAAGATAAATCTTCTAATTGATAATTGGGCCAAAAAATGTTTGAAGTTGAGACCAAGCAAGATAGAAAACCTACAAGTCAACACCTAAGGTTGATTGGAGGAAACACTAGACTATTTAAAAGAATTCCCAAGGAAATTTTACTAATTAAGCGAAACTGTAAACTTTGGAGTACAATAGTGTGATTATATAGACTACTATAACTTAACTAAATCCAATTGACTTACAGAAACCCAATTATCGAATTACAAAATATGACTTCGACTCTAAGAAATTAAACAAAATACTAATAAGCTAATTAAATAAGAAGAACTAATATAAGAGCCAACTTACCAATAAAAAACAATTGAATTCTAAAAGTAAATAAAACTAAGTTAAAAGATAAAATCCGACATCATGAGCTCACACATATATGCTTTATATTCTTATGTACAAACTAATGATCTTCCAATTCATATTTGCCCGCAGTTCAGAACATCAAGTTTTATACTTATATAGTTCTTATTTCTACCAAAAATGACTTAAATTCTCAAGCTGAGAAACAAATGGTCTTTGGACCAATATGGCACCTCTTGCCCCCTAAACAAGTGGTGGAGCGATATCAGTTCCAATCCCATGAAGGAATGTCAGTCCTATTGTGTTTGTGTGAAGCTTAGAAACCATTTGTGCTATCCAAATAATACATACAGCATTACATCAATTGCACACACAAGCAATGCTCAGTTATTTTTAAGAAAATATAGTTGTGTCAAACATATTCTTCTCCCACTTTATCACATTACAAGGCTACAGAAAACATGATAATTGTGTCAAACATATTCTTCTCCCACTTTATCACAAAATCAACTACAACAGATGAGGACATAGAAATTATGAAAAGGAAACCGACCTTGAGGAGTTCAGATGACCGGAAGCCACCAATCCACATAAAACACCGCTCCGCTGGAGTCTTCCACATTCCTGATAATATGTGGAAAACATCAGCCTTTGCTGCAATTCCTTTCAGCCTGAAAATGTCATCAAAGTGTGCTGTAACATTGTCAACTATAGTGCGAAGCTCCGTGTCGCCAGCATGTGAGTTGACTGCAGCCCTGAGCTCACTTATATGCCTGTTATGCTCCTCAAGCCACCGTGCATACTCTACATCAAATGCCAAGGCACCTATAGAAACACGCAATCAAGAAGACAAATTTTAACCATAAAAGATCTGCTTCATGGAACTATAATCTGAGCTCTTTTTTTTAATAATTACCGCACCATAAAGTTATTAGTCAGAAAAGCCAATGCAAACAAATAAATAACAAAATAAAATTCCATAACCACCACCCAACCCTAGATACTGTTTATGTGCACCTTAGTGAAAGCCAGAAAATGCTGAAGGATACTCGCCTTCAGGCACAAACTTGTCAGTACATACCTCCTCATTGGAATTTATGCGAATTTATGCATATGGAAAGAGCCAATAACAGTTTGTAGGTGGGCCTGTTCAAGTTGGGTCCAAGAACAACACCCATCTTACATACCTTTTTTTAGGGACCGTCTTATATACTAGATTTTGATATCTAACCACAATTTTAAATTTTAAATCGAAGTTAAGAATTACACAAAACATGTAACATAACCATTATTATTAATACAGAGCAACAAGAATTATATTCCAAGTCATTTGACTCAAATCACAAAATGCATTTATTATAAAAAGAGAGAAATTTGGGACTCTATTCTTATCGCCCATAAATGTGTATATAGTAGACTAACATCTAGTATTCCAAAATATTATGTAAATTGGACCTCGGAGAAGCATACAACCATGTCAAGTTAGAAGTTTCTTATACATGTTGGAATGATGTAGTTTTTGGGCCCAAGGGAGAAGATGGATCTACTTTAGCATTTATTATTAGATTCTCTATTCTTGTTGATGATGGTAGTCCTAGTGGATTCTTTGCCAGTTTACGAAGCCAACATCAAGGAGATCCTTTTATGTGTGATTTTAATGGATGCCTTCCTTAAAATTTGAGGCTAATTACATTTTACCACTTCACATTTGATTCATTTTCATACTGGCCTTTAAAGTTTCAAAATTTTCAGTATGACCCTCCACATTTAATGTAGTTTTCTATTTTCACCTTGGCAATTCATGAAAATGAAAATTTTGAAACATAAAAGATGAAAACAGCCCCCAAATTTAAGAGCCAAAAGTGTACTTCAGTCTTATATTAATGGGTTATTGGCATCATGGGGAGGGGTGGTGATGCACGAAACACAAGGAGATTTTTATTTTAATTTAGTCTTATTTATCTTTGCCAGTCAAATGTATTTTTATGTTTTAGGCCCTAGAAGTTTATTAGGCTATTAGTATTTGGAAGCAAGGTTATTATTGTAATACAGCAGTTTCGCCAATTAGAATTAGGGTTTAGTTTTGCCTATATAAGCAAACTATTGTACTCCTCTTGGAGACAGTTATGTTTCAAGGGATTAAAAAAAAATGGCCCTTTGGTCTTTTTGGTCTGGTGCTGACTCCAGTTCCTCCCTAGATGTTGACTCCTAGTGATTTTCCTGCTTGGTGCTAACTCCAAGCTAGGCCTAAGTGCTGACTCCTAGGTCAAACCCCTTTATTTTTATGTTATTTAATTTTGTTCTGATTGCCCTGTGTCATTTTTGGTAACAGAGCTTCAGTCCACTTGCAGCAGTACCGTAGGTACGTAAAGTGTAAGAGCCAAACTTCAGGGTGCTCCATTTATCTCTAGGACAAGACACTATAAGCGTAAGAGCCAAACTTCAGCCCCATGTAGAACCTTTTTTTAATGAATCAGCCCCATATAGACCTAAACCAAAAACCTACATCAAAGCCTAATAAAAACAAGGAATGGATCATAAAAAGACACCTGTGCTACCATTAGATCAAAGACAGCGAGCAAATAGAGATGGCCATGATTTGGAAAGCATTTAGCATTACTTACCCCCCAAAAACTAAGTATCTAGCATTAAAAGTTCATAATTTAAAGCCTGAAGCCCAAAACAAAACTAGAAATTGAAAAAACAACTAATGTAGAGAATTAATTGGAATATTCTCTAAAAAACTGACCTATACATAACACATAAAATGTTTTTCCATGATTCAATGATCATAAAGGATTCATAAGATCAATTCAAGTTTAATTAACTAATTATAAAAACTTTAACAACTAAGCTTTCTCCATTTTGTACCTTCGTTTGCGGGAGAAATAGTCACTAAATATGCCAGAAAAAGAGTTCAGATTCAAAGAGACTGCAGTTGAGCAACCCATGAAGGTCATGAAAGAAAGATGATGTAGGACAAGATGGAAAAATAGAGATAAAGGGAAAAAGATAATGAAAAAAGGAAAAAACCTACGCTTCACCATCTAGAATCTGCCTAAAAACCCTAGGCATCACCACCTAACAAAGAGAAAACATTCTCTAATCATAAAAATTCTTTTCAGATTGTACCGCTTTCACAATTACAAAAGCCACAATTTTAATAGGGCTAAATTCTAATCATGCCACAATTAAAACCCATAATATCCTCAATAACAAAAAAGATCAAATTCAATATATATATATATGCTCGATAACGTAGGGAACTATTGGTAAAACCTACAGGCAACTGACCCCACCTGCCAAAACCAGTTACTAGGCAACCTAGGGCCATTCACCCCTGACTGGTTAAGGGGGGAAAAAACTAGTTCAAAATCACAATAAAGACCGAATTCAAAATTCAAATTCAAAAAATAAAAAATTAGTTAAAAATTCAAAAATAAAATCTTAAATAATAAATACTGAATTTATTTTGGTGCTTCTTGCATCAAAAGACAAACACAATGACATCGAGATGAATGTTTAGAGAATTTCCCTGGGACAGAATTAGCTCTCCAACTTTCAGCCTTTGGAGAGTGCACCCCAATTAGGTCCAACATAAATGAATCTACATGTCAAGTTGATTTCAAGTAGGCAAGCCAGCAAACTATTAGATTTAAAATATTAAAAAAAAAAGGTTCAATGCAGGTTTGAGTTGTCGTGTTTAGCAAAGAAACATGAATGAGCTACAAAAACACCTTGGCATGTTTAAAACCCTTGATGGGTTAAGATAAGCAACACACTTGAGGTGTACACATCAAATTGTACATTGAGCTTGCCTGCACAACTAAGAATTTAAGCTAATTTTATCATAAAACTCAGTAACTCGCATATTTCAGCTACAACCACGTGGTTACATTTTTAAGGACCTTAACGCGCAAAATAATAAGAATATGATTCTAAAGCTTTTAGAGACATTAATTCTGTGATCAATTTTCCAAATCCCGGCACACAATCCATAAAGAATCAAAAGGAAAAAGAAGTTTAGATACCATTTCCGCTCATTGAATGGGATTGGTCTCCTGAGCTTGAAATGAATATGCCCTTGAAGAAAAAATATTATTAGAAACATAAGAACAATGTCCCAAGCCATCACATTGAAATGTCAAAAGGATAAAAGGAGTACTGCACTTAATTGAGGATAACATTGTCAAACCTGCTGGCGGGCTCGCTGGAGCTCTTGCTCTAGTTGAGTTAGCTTTAGGCGGCTACTCTCAAGTTGTTGCACATATGCCTAAAAATTTAAGTAAAAACAAGTTGTTGCATCTTATACACAAACTATTATAAAATGAAGCAGCTTGCATTCCAGCATATGCAGCAATTATAATTGAAAGCACAGCAACATAACAATGACAACAATGTTCATGAAGAGAAAAGAACAGAAGACACAAAAGGGCCTACTTTTTTCCTTAATCGGCTTTTTCTGGCAGCTTCACGATTTTGAGCAAGCCGGCGTAAAGTCTGCAAAATTTTGATTTGAAATTTTCTAAATATATATTGTTTAAATCATATTGATCTGAAATTATCTGAATATACATTGTTTAAATCATATTACCTTTTGATCCCCTGATTTCTCTTTTGATTTGTCACTGGAATCAGAAGCCGCAACAACAGCCAATTGACCCCTTTCATGCTGCACAAAGACAAGGAAGGCACAAACTTAAAGTCACTGCCAAAGAGCAGCCAAGATTTCCAATGAAAAAGAAAGTTCTTACATGCAATTTTCCTATCTTTTCAAAAGCAAAGATAGTTCTCATTAAAGAATTATTATCATATGGATCTAATGAAATGGCATGTTACTTTTTAGCATCAATTTACTACATAGCAGCATTACTACAAGGTATTTATAGATGACATGATCTACAGAAAGCTGAATAAGATGAATAAACAATGAAAGAGACATCACCCTTTGATTCTTGTCATCCGTGTCATCTGTTGAGGTATCAGTCCTGGGGCTTGCTTCTGCCATCGTGGACTCCCCCCAGTTCTCACGATGGCCACCAGATGTAGAAACTAGATTTGATTGTGATTCTTTTTGTAGTGATAAGGCCTGAGACCCCACAATAGCAGCAGATAGATTTATATCTGAAGATGCAAGTGACTAAATTCCACAATGCAGGAGAAAGAAGAATAGAAAAACAAGTGCTTAGTATTAATTTTATTGAACTTGAAGCAAGTAACTGTTACGGAAATTGAAATAATTACCTTATTTAAAGTGGCAAATTGAACTTCTGTACCTAGGGTCTGGCTACTTGACTTCATCTGGTTATATAGGGGATCTAAAAGCCAATAAAATTATCAAATAGGGAGAGAAGATGGTTAAGAAGCATGTGACATTCAACATGAGAGATATGCATCCTAATATTATATAAATCACGTTAGTATATTTCACAAACAACCTTTAAGATTCATAATAAAAACTATTACATGCATGACCAAATTGCAATCCAAGCAACTCATAAACCATGGAACAGTATTTTCTGTGATTGTAATTCCTGTACTTCATGAAATTATGCCTTTTAAAGTCTAAGAAAAGATGAATAAGAAAGATTTATGCAGAAGGTCAAAATGAATCCTTAAGGCAATATTTCTGAGCATAGGTCAAAATAATTACAAATGAATTGATCCACAATAATCATCCTACAACACCAGGACATAAGGTCATAGCAATTTGTGGACATGGTTATTGGGTTAAGTACATAGTTATGAGGAAAAGCATCAGGCAATTTATATCTATAAGCTTATTTACAACAGTCAATATGGACATTTTAGGACAATAAATGAGTTTATCATGCTACATGGAAAATAAAGGAGAGATTGGAAACAATGCTTTCTACTAAAGACTTTAGTAAGGCATATTTGTCATGCACTTATTCAAGTTAAAGCAAAAAAAAAAATGAAAAGAAAAGAAACATTGTATGAGTGGTAATTGGAAGAACCACAACAAGATTAATCTAATTTGGTCAAAGATTGAATTTTAGCCACATACTTCTACTTAGGGCAACAGCATCCTCTATGCGAAATCCAAGTGATTGCTCAAAAGTTCCGAATTCTGAAATTCGAGAAGAACCAATGGCGTTTCCTTCTGTGCCACTGAAAGCCACAAGATCATCAAACCACCCATAATAACAAAGAAAAAAAAATAAGAACCATAAAAAGTAATATAATCCATATTCCCTAGCCAGGTACTAAAAGCTAAAAGTATGCTAAGAATTCAACAAATCCATCCACAAAGATACACATCCGTATAAAGCCTCTATACGTTCAAAGCATAATTGAACTTTCAAAGTCTCATAAAATCACCACAGTATAGACAATTACTATTGAATGATTATTAATGACTCAATTCATCAATCTTGATATACTAATCCTCATCAACCAAATATTTGATCACGTTTTCAATATCCTATTATACCCAAATTAAGAAATGAACTCCAAATTTTAAACTCGTACTAATTTGTAGAAGACACATTGTGAAAAGGAAATAATCTGGAAAGGAAAATGTACACCTACATGAATAGTGAGACGACACCTTAGCACTAGGATGATCTGATAAAACACTTAAACTATGATAGTTGATTGAAATAGTTCTGTTCGTAGACTAGGGAAATAATCAAATTTAGCAAATTTTACTCTATTTTTTCCCTGTTCACATATAATCGCACAACCATTGATTGAAATCCCCACACTTTTCCCCACATTTTTGATTAATTTGAAATAAAACATATTCCTACACTATCAGAAAACATTCCCACTAGTCTCTTAAGGCATCATTAGAAATAATAACAGTAAAACAAAACTTCATAATCTTATATTTTAATCTGTTTCTCATCTGAAAAAAAAAAAAAAAAAAAAAAAAAAAAAGAGGGAACTCATCACAACAAAACCAAATAGCAGAATGGCATTAATGGAGCATTGTCACCTCATATCCCATTTAATAACTCAATCAAAATCTTATTCTAAATTTCTTTTTCTTCTCCTATACTTCCTCAGCAACATAATTTCTAAATCTCAGCAGCAAACAAGAATTTCTCTAATTAATCAACCAAAGTTACATTATAGTAGCAAAATTCATTTCATCACCAGTATTAAAACAAAGCTTGTAAACTATATCCCAGAAACTTGTATCAAAAAAACAAGAACAAAGATGAGGCATTAAAAACCAATGAAACTTTACAGCCAATGAAATTTAACAGTAAAATTCAAATCAGAGGTGTACTAACAAAGAGTAACAGAAGGAAATTTACAGGGAATTAGACGTGGGTATAGCAGGAACGAAGCTCGGCATCCCGGTCACAACTTTATTAGCATCTTCTGTTCCAATCTTCACTGTTCTACTACCCATGAATCACCATCACCATGATCATCAAATTCACCACCTTATCCCCCTCAAAACAAAACCCAAAAATCTTAAAACCCCTTTACAAAATCAAACTAACCAGGAACTCCAAAATCACAGTACAAGTAGCTTCTCAAGCCAAGTCAAACTACCACTTCATCACCTTCTATTCCATACCATAAGAGCAAAGATGCAACTTTCACCAAACAAATACAAGCTAAAACTCAAACCCAAATCCAAAATCGAACCAACCAACAGAATCAACCCGCGAAACTTAAAATTCACAAACTAAAAGTACAACAAAAGACCCTCTAAACCTTAACAACCCCTTCCAGCACCAAATTCACCAAAACCACCACAAACTGCAAAGAAAAAACAAAAACTTGAAGCAGAACTAACACTAACCCAACACATAAACCAAAAGACCCAGTGCTTGAAACACTGATTTATCACTATTTGAGCGACACCCAATAGCTGAAAATGAGAGAGGAGCCCAAAAGAAAACTGAAAACCCTAACCAGTGAGCCTTTCTTGCAGATAAATACTACTCCTCTAATAACTTACTTTGACTTTTTGATCGTATACTCAAGAATACAGTATTTTATACAACAACCTCTCTCTCTCTCTCTCACATATTTCAAACAGACCCACCTTGAATTTTGAGCTCTTTTATTTTTTTAGTATTCTTTTTTTTTTTTTTTTTTTTGTAAGAGAGAGAATGGAACTATAGAACTTCGAAGAAGAAGCGTGACGTTCAGACCATTCCAATCTAACTTCATCTGTCCTTTTCCTCTGTCTACTTTTTCCCATTTTTCAAAGCCACCAGTTTTTTTTGTATTTGTATATACTTTTCTACTCTCATTGTGGTGTTTTCTTTTTTTCTTTTTTCTTTTACTGCTTTGCAAAAATGTATGTACCTTTCTTTTGTGTCCGATACTTTGGTACATATCAGAACTTTCCCTCTCAAATTTGTCATAATGTCATTGAGTACCCCTCTTTCACTTCCCTGTGACTGGTCTCCTTCTGCAAGCTTTTTATCTCCCAATCATCTGTTTCAGTGTTAGAATTGTAATTGTCTTTGTGGGCCATGAATATACACTAAATAATGTTAGAGTTTTAAATTATTTTACAATTTTTTTATAAATTGATAATATATCAATATCCATATAAGTTATTTTAATACTAATTACACAATTCCAGTTGACCTTTTTTGTCTTAATTAATGAGATTTAAAATACATGGATAAGTAAACAACCAATTTTGTCTTAATTAATTATTTTAATTTCATATATAAGGGTGTAATTATACATAATATTTTTTTTCTTCTTTCTTTTGAGAAATTCCTAAGACTAAACTCACACACACACACAAGGGAAAGCATAATTTTATTTTCAATTATCCATTTTTCTATTAGTTTTATCAAAAACTTATAATAGAAATTGACCTTATTTTTTTATATAAGTAAAAAAGGTGAGTGCATTAAGAGTTTTGCCACTCAATTGGAAATGTGAGTGCGATCAATTGTGACTATCCTATATAGGAGTGATAAAAACTCATCTACTTATTAAGAAATCAACATCTTAAGTACTTTTTTTTTTTATGAATATAACTGATAGAAAATGGTTATATCATGTGCACATGACCACTTTACTATAACAAAAATATTTATAAAATAATAAGTGCACAACATATAATCATTTTTTTTAATATCTTAAGTACCTAGATGAAAATTGATCCCTCATTTAATTTTATTTTTCTTCTTCCCTTTTTGATAAATCCCTCATGTAAATTGAATCATGGTATGATTTCAATCACATCTAGAACCCCCAATATAATTGCCCCTTAATCCGAACAGATATCATCATCATGTCCTATACTCATTGACTTGGTATATTTTCCTTCTTTTTCACTCTCTAATATATGTATACCAAATTAATCTTTTTAAACCATCATACATTTTCTATTTTCCTCTTTATCCGTATAATAGAGTTTCGTTTCTACGTCCCCACTAGCAGTGCAATTACATGTCAATTATTCCAAAGACTCTTTTATTGACCCTTTTTTTAAATTGTAAATAAAGTCATTCAAAGGCACAAACTAGTCAACTTCTTTGGGTTTGGGGGTAGGTGAGGAAAGGGGGCAAACTACAATTTCAATGAAATTACCACTCATTTTTTATATTCTAAAAATCCTTAAGGGCCATCCTTGATATTTTTCAAACTTTCTCTTTTTTCTCACATTAAAAAATTAATAAAATATTTCCGCAAACGGATCGGTTAACAGACAGTGAATCACAGTGATACAACAAAAACCGAGCCCTTCAAAAAATAAGCCCTTTGAGTCTTCAAATTTACAATATGACCACTACACCGTGATCCTTTTGTCTGATTAAGAACAATGGCAGTTCTGTGATTTTGACCAACTTGAGGGTTCTTACAGTGGCATGGGAACACGTGAGGTTAGTAATGTAAAATGTCATCGTCATTGAACCAATAGCAGTCTTTTATATTGCCGCGCCGCCCGCAAAGAAGCTTACAGAACTTCTTTTAATGAATTAAATGACTATTATGCCCTTAAGAGTAAAAGTCAAAATTGATAACTTTGGATCAAAGATACGGCCCCCATTTCATATTCGATATTTACTATCAGCTCCCTACACGTGATGCTTGTTGAAAATTGCAATAGAAAATAGTTTATATATATATATATATATATATTAAGGGGTGGGTTGGTTAACATGATCCATCAATGATCAAAAAAAGAAAAAAAAAAAATGATTCATCAATGAATGGTATGCATCCAATTGTTTTTTTTATTAAATCTTTCTTTCTCAACTAAGAATTTTAAGATTGACTCAATTTAATACCAAAAAAATAAATCTATTATTAATATTTTTTTATGATTTAATTGTTACAATAAATTGAGAAAATGGATTTGAATCCTGATTTTTTTTTTCCTTTTAATGACAACATCATTAAATTACAAAACTTATAATAAAATATATTAATCTTGTGAGCTAATGATAAAAGGCAATTAACATCAAATAAACGAAATTCATATGATTTTCATTTTATTAATTAAAGAATGTTAAGCCAATTGAGTAAGTATTAGGAGTTCTTTTTATTTTTTGGAGAGAGAGAGCTATTGTTTTGAAATTGTTGTTCCTGAGAACCATAATTAATAAATAAATTGAATTTCATAACATTCAACATATCTTATAAATTATTAAAATTCACATAAATTAGAATTTACTTAAAATTAGAGAATAGTGAAGAGATGTGACCTTGATGATGCTTTAATGTAATCTCGTAACATAGGAATAATTTACCATCAATCCGTGAATTTTTTTAGATGACAGAGTTAAGGCGTGAAACATGTCACTGTCTTGAGACAATACACACCATCCATGGGTTTTCTAGTGTAGTAGACTAAAAACATTGTGTGCGTCGCTTTCGAAATATAACAACTTAGCCACCTTACTAATTATCCTTACAAGCCTATACAGCTTGTAGGATATAAAGCTCTCAGATAGTACTTTCTCATTACCCAAAAATAGTGTAGTAGGAATATATATATATATATATATATATATTATAACCCTTCCTTTTACCACACATATATATTAGAAGTGAGAAAATTCATCAGAAGCATTGTGGTGAAAATTGATTTAATCACATCAACAATATTTTGGCAACGATTAGAACAAAATTGAATACTAATCAAGGCTTGGCAATTAATGATTAGTTTAATATATCATTAACCACCAATGTTCAGCAAAAAAAAATTCAGCAAAAAGCTAGATAAGCTGTTCCCAAATGAACACTTTATGTGTTAACTTATGATTAATATATAAATTGACAACACATACTCAAGTGCTTGTAATAAACTCACGTGAAAGTGTTGAAATCTTATTATGAGTTGACACATAAAAAAAAAGGCATAAATGCACTTTTAGTCCCTACATTTTGACTTTTTTCCATTTTGGTCTCTACATTTTAATTTTACCACTTTTAGTCCCTAAACCAATTAATGCATGTTATTTTCGTCCTTTCCATCAGTCAACCGACGAAAATAGTTGAGGTGGCTGCCGGAGGAATTAAAATATTATAAAAATGCCACATCACTCCTGATACATCAACATATAAATTTTAAAAATTAATTTATTAATTTTAACTAAATAATAAAAATAAAAACAGAATTAAAAATTAAAATTCACATGAATTAAGATTGTTCTTCATGTTCTTCAAATTGTTCTTCATATTCTTCCCAAATCAAACCCAGCAACCAAGAACTCAAACCCATCACAAGAACACAAACCCAGCAACCCAAGAACTCAAACCCAGATCACTAGGACATAAATGAAAACAAGAAGAAAAAACCTAAATTCAATACCTCAGAGATCATCAAACCCAGCACATTATTCTCTCATCTCAACCAACCCAAACAAAAATTTATCATTAGATCATTTTAGTTTTAAGTGTATTTACTTTTCTTTAAGTGAGTTAGTCAAAAGCATCAAACGATTTTTTTTTTTATCAGACTTTTTTAAACCATGATTTGATTTTAAAGAGAGCTCTAAAAAAAAAAAAAAAGAGTTTAGAGAGATAGAGGGAGAGAATGAGATGAGGCCGGCAGTTTGGAGCAGATCTGGAGGAAGGGGGCCGACGGTGGTTTAGAGAGAATGGAACTCCAACAATGGCAATCATAGCCACAGCCACAGGCACAGCTCTCTGAGACCCACCTCAAATCCACAGATTCCCACAAACCAAATACATCGACACCGTCCGCTGGCTCCCTTAGCTCTTCGCCTTTGATCGCTTCGTCGTCCTCTCTCTCTTCAACTCCGACTCCAACACCCCCTCTCTTGAAATCCATTCCCTCAATCCCCAATCCCAAACCCTAACCCTAACCCTTTAATCCACATTTTCTTCACCTTCCCGAATCTCCTCCCTCAAGACCTCCCAAACCCCAACGCACAAACCCCTCATCGCCGCCTCCACCTTCTTCAGCTCCCTCCACCTCCTTTTTGCCAACGCCGTCGACGCCTCACTCGAGTCCAAGTGCTCGGTCCTCGTGAAGGAGCTACACGTTAGGGCTATGTCTTGTTTCGATGTGAAGGATGGTGGGGCTGAGTGCGTGACAGTGGAGGGGCTGAGGTTGGCGGTGGTTTACCTCCAATCTCTCACAGATCAGTGGGTCTCTATTAGATCGGTGGGTTTAAAATTTCTAGGTTTGTTTACGGGTTTCTCAAATTTGGGTTTGAAATTCATGGGTTTGTTTCTGGGTTTGATGTTTGTATGGAGGGTTTGATTTTTCATGTGATGTTCTGGGTTTGCTAGAGATTGATGGTTGGGTTTGGGTTTGGGTTTGTGTTCTTTGTGTTTTGAATCTTTGAAGGTCTTTGTATTTTGTAGATCTGTGCCCTTTGATTTTATGTGTTCCATGTTCGCATGTTCTTGATTTTTTTTAATTTCCACGGCAATCAAACATATTATTTGAGAAAGAACATGTTCTTCATGATGACTGGAAAGAACATAATGTAAAGAATTTTTTTAATTTAATTTCTTTTTTAAATGTTCTGTTTTTAATTTTTTTTATTTAGTTAAAATTAATAAATAATTTTTTTTTAATTTATAAGCTGACGTGGCATTTTTAATAGTAACATAAAAATTTCATTATTATTTTAATAGTTCCGTCTACCACCTAAGCAATTTCTGGTAGTGGGCTAACGGAAAGAACCAAAATGGAACGTGTTAATTGATTTAAGGACTAAAAGTGGTAAAATTAAAATGTAGGGATTAAAATGAAAAAAAGTCAAAATATAGAAATTAAAAGTCCATTTACGTAAAAAAAAAAAAAAAAAAAAAAAAAAAAAAAAAAAAAAAGAAGAAGAAGAAGAAGAAGAAGAAAGAAGTGAGTTTTGAAATGGTAATAGATACGTAGGCGGACTGCTACTTTTAGGTAGGGTGAGTTTTGAAAAAAAGAAAAAAAACAAAGAAGAAGAGTAAGGATTCTCTCCGGTCATTAAAGTGTTTAAATGGTTAAGGTTCAATCATGAAAAGACATGTGAACAAATTATTTATTGAGGCACATCTTTTTTTATGGTCAATTCTCAATGATTTTCGTTGTATGATTGAAGGGTTTCAATTGCTTATGACCAACTTTAGCCTATTCATTATGTATGTTTTAACTTTAAAAAATAAAAATAAAAAGGCCAAGCTTATTATGGCCAATTAGAGAAAATTTTGTCTGTCTAAAAAGATTAGGTATGAACATATCGAGCTGTTGTGATCATCTTGAATAAATTTATATAAGGTAACTATATAACCTTATTTTTTATGAACTAAGGGTAACTATATAAACATAATTTATACCTTTGTCACATCACACTCAACATAAAATTACCAATAACAAGGCAGGTGGCACTCATCTTTCTTGGTAGGAACTATTGTTTAGTGGCCTTGTGTTAAAAAAAATTCTCCCTGTCTCTCTTTGAACAGGTCATGGAGCCCAATTTCTTGTCCCATGTGATAGAGGGAGTCCTCTTTTCCTTTATTAATTTAAGTCTTCCCAATTGGTAATTATATTTAGATTAGAGTGCGATTTTGTTTCTTAAATTATATGTTAGAATGTGAATTCATCAATAAAATATTGATTGTTTCAATTTAGCACTTGAAGCTAAACACACCTCAATTTAATTCTTATTTTTTATTAACATAATTATTCTATTGATTAATTGCTACGCTTTTCATGACATCTATATAATATATTGACATAGCATATGCTATGATATCATATATTAGTCTTTCAAAATTGAAAAATATATAAATCTAATATTTTCAAAAATAATAGATAAATTGAAAACATTATGGTTAATAACATATCGTGCCACGTGTTTGAATATATTATTATTTTATGAAATCAATATGTGATATAATGTGGTTTTCAGTTAACTCAACTAGTAAAATCTCTTGTCGTGGAATAAGAGATCTTGGGTTCGATCTCACGCTTATACGAAAAATCAATTAATGTTTTAATCTAATGATAAAGAGCACTATAGATTAATAATCATCTCTCAAAAAAAAAAAATGTTAACTAATAAAGCATGCTTTTTTTATTTTTTATTTTTGTTGAGAGAAATCTAATGTAGCATGCTAATTGCTAACATTAAAAAATATGTATATTGAAAGTGTTTTTGCATAAGTAATTGTTGTCCAAGTAATAAATTCAGAGCAAGTTAATAATTATGTCGGAGTGTTTTATTTATTAAAAAAAAAAAAAAAACTTTAAATTTTAAATTAAATTAAAATAATAGATAGTTTTTTGGGTCAATGTTCAATGCTTAAGTGCAAGTACGTTCCCTAAAAAAAAAAAAAAGTGCAAGTACCTTTTTTTTTTAGTACTTGAGTTGTGTCCAATGCAAAGGATATGTACATCATGTTCACCTTCCTCTCCTTGGTTGTTATCAACGAAGCTCACGTCTAATTTCTCACACTGTTCAATCTTTGGATAGGTCATATATAGTAGTATGAAGGCACTAAATACAGAAGAGATGTGAATTTCATTGTTCTTTCTTCTGATTAAGCATTGTATAGTCTGTATTAGTATATGTAAAATATGTGAAAGAATAAAACTCATTCTGCTTGGGTGTAACAGTTAGCATTATTGGGTCTTTTCATAGCCACTAAACCTTCATTGATATAAAATAAATATAAAAATATGGGTTAATAAGCATGAAGGCCGTAGCCTTAAAAAGGTACTAGTTATTACTTATTACGTGATATATATATATATACTGATCAAAATTAAGGAGTCCACATATAAGTTAGAAGAAAGCCATTTCGAATTGAAGTGTGGTGGTCCCTTGGCTTCACAAGTGCATGAATTTCAACATCTAAATGATACTCAGCTTTGGACCCTTTTTTAAAAAAAAAAAAAAAAAAAAAATTATAAATTCGTTTTCTTTATTTTTGAGAAAAAATGTTAGGTAAAAATACCTATTTGGTTGTTTAGCTATGCACCTAAGTTTAATTTGGTCCATGAACTATCAATTGACTCAATTTAGTCCCTTAACTTTTAAAATATGATTAATTTAAAGAAGAAAATTTGCTACAACCTTGTTTGCAGCAACCGCTGCATGCAACTATCCAAAGTAGAGTGACAGCCAAAGAAACACCACCCCTCTTCTCCCACCGGAAATGAAGAACACCACAATTGTTGGACATCCTCTAATTTCAATCAATGCTCCCTTTCAGTTGGGTTTGATTCCCTTATAAGGTTATAATTTCTCATTTTTTGAATCCTTGGTGGCTTAGCTAACTTTCCATAGAGTGAGATCTCCTACTTGGAACTTTTTTGCAATGAGTTAGGTCTTATGGTATCTGGCTACTCTCTGCTGGTAGGCAACTACATGAAGGGATGACTTTCGATGGGTGAACAAGTAGTCTCTATGCCAGTGCCAAGCTACCATATCATTGTTTTCTTTTGAGGTGCCACATCAGCACCTTGCTCATCTCCTAAATTGTTGTATTTTGTTTTTTTTGGCTTAGATAGTTGTATTGTTATGTTTTAAGAACTTTAGAACTTGGTTTTGGATGTTTTATAAGTTTTTATTTAAGCCCAAAGTGCAATATACGAAATAAAAGATGAAAAAAAAAAAAACCATGGGATTTGGGTTAGAAAAATTGACCCTCCATCCTATTAATTTGTATTATTGATCCCTGAGATTTAAGAATTGTCTCAATTGACCCCTCTATCATAATTTCGTTAAATATAACTATTAGAAATGGTCATGTCATGTGCACATGACTATTTTACTATATAAAAAATATTTTTAAAATAATATGTGCACAACATATGATCATTTTTTAATATTAATTAAAATTAACAGAATTGAGAAAGAGGTATTAATTTTAGACAATTATTAAACCTTAGAGCATTCTCATCAAAACTTTTAAAATACTAAAAAGCTATATTTTAGAAACACAAACCACAAAAGCATCTACATCAATGATGTTAAATCGTAAAATTTTAACATCCAAGCTATAGTGAGCTGTCATATTTGGCAGCTCACTGTAGCAAGAAATTAAAAAAAAAAAAAAAATTATTCCATTCTCTCTCTTATCTTATTAAATAATATTTGTTTCGCCACCGCATCAAGGGTGTGCGGTGGTCACTCTACAAGTATAAATACTTATGGGGTGTGGGGGGAAAGGGTCGGGGTTCAAGTTTGTAGGAGGGAGCTTCACACACATGACACATATACACTTAGATTTAGGTAGAGTAGAAATTCTATCTTATATAATAAAAAAATATATATTTGTTTCTCTTTCTTCTTAAATTTCTCTATTTCCTATCTTCTTCTCCATTCACCACACCAAACTGAAACAAAATACTTCATAAACTGGAAAGCCAAAACCCCACCATATTATCCAAACTGAAATTTCAAACCATCTGTAAAAGGTTATATCTCACCATTGACAACTCTATCGTGTGCTTACCCACGAAAATTTTCAGACTTTGATTGTCATATTTCGCATCTCCCTCTTTGCTGAAATTTGTCATCGTTAGATCTGTATGCATCCTCTGGCTCAAACTCTCTCAAAAAAATATGTGGTTGTGCTAAATGGTTTTGGCTCGTGGTTTGGTGTGTTGTGGTGGTAGTAATTGATTTTGGGTCATGGGTTTGGTGTGTTGTGGTGGTGGTAGATTTTGGGCCATGGTGGTAATGGTGGGCAACGGTGGGGTTTTTTTTTTTTTTTCTTCTTCTTCTTCAGGTGGTGGCTTGTGATTGTGATGGTGGTTGTTGTGGCTGGTGGTGTTGGTTTATTGTAATGGGTTTTGTGATGGGTTGTTGATGATGGAGGTGGTCGTTTTGGTTGTGGTGGTGGTGGTTTTTTGTTTGCAATGGGTTGTGATTCCCATAGTGATGGTGGTGAAAGTGGTTGGTGGTTGTTGTGGGTGGTAGTAGCTGGTTGCTATGAATTTTTTGTTGGGAAGTTTTATTTTATTTTATTTTAATAAGTTGTTTATATTATTTTAAGGAGAAGAATGTAAAAATAGAAATTTTGATGTTAGGTGTATTGTAAAATGAGTTGTTAAAATAGATAAAGTGACTTTTTGAGATGCTAAAAGCTAAATTTTTTTAAAAGCTTTGATGTGAATGCTCTTAAGGGTTAATAGTATAAAATTGATAACACATGAGATTAGTTTGCAACTAACACAAACCCAGGGAGTATTTTTGCATTTTGCCTTTAATTTAAAAAACAAAAATTGCTCTTAATTTAATATAGGTTATGGTTTGATCAAATTTTGTTTTATATATATATATATATACACACACTATATATTAAGTGGGGTCATTAACGCGTGACAATTGGAAAATGGTTTTAGTCCTCTAAAAGTTGGTTTCTTCAAAAGGATAGTCGGACCCAGAAATTTTGCACAACCAGACAATGTATTGTGGCTACTTTTGCACTTTAATTCCTTTCAAAATCAAATCCCAAGAAAGCGACAAAAACAATGGGTGGTTAAATATGGAAATAATCAAATGAATCAAACATAAAAGGAGAACACGTGGTGGAGCTGGAGTGGTAAGAAGAAAGAGTATGCTTAAGTTGGCCTTTTATATATATATATATATATATATATATATATATATATATATATATATATATATATATATATATATGTATGTATGTATGTTTAGGTGTCTTTAATGGTGAATTAAAAGTTCTGTTTGTAGAAAACTAGGTTGGTGGAATGAATACCAAGTATGTATGGAAAATGAAAGTTCTATGAAAGGAAATAAGACTAATTAACTAAATGAATTAGGGTAGAGGGTTGTTGTTAGTAGCATTCGATAATTCTTGTTCCTCTATAAATGCCATAGAGCTATATGTAGAAGTGAGACAAGATTCTTGACAACTCCACTAGAGAAGAAGGATGAAGACTGCCCTAAGACCATTTTCTTTTCTGAAAGCATTATCCCTTGAGATTTCACTAAATTATAAAATTCAGTGAGCAACTTGGCAGTTCCTGTAACTTGGTTTAAAAGGATTATAGTTAGGATGTGTTATGGCTAATGGTTGAAGGTTTTGATAGGGAGAAATTGGTGAAAATGGGGAGGTCACTGGTATAGACAAGTTTTTGTATAATGGTTGTCGAGGTTGAAAAGGCATATGAACATGTATTGGAGGAGTCTAGGTGGCTTCTTTCTGTGATCCTTCCATGGATTGAAGTTGTAACAACAACTGTTTCCTTTCCTTTTCTTTTTGCCCAATAAGAGGGAAAGAGACAGACAGATCTTTAATTGTGGAAGCTATAGTTGCCAATTCCTATTCAACTGCTTTGATTTTCTTCTTCAGATCTTCAATAAGGGAATTTGAAGATGAGAAAGTATGAGTAACTGCCTCAGCCATCTTTTGTTGGTTATCCAAATTTTTTGAAAGGACACGGTTTTGTGCCACAACATTTTTTGCTTGCCAGTTTAAAGCTGCTTCTACCGAAGAGACCTGTTTCTTGGTTCCATTTGGATTATTTCCTTCAGGATTTTTGATTTTCTAGACATGTTTGGTATTGGTTTGGGGATGATCAAAGCTTTCTAATGGGGGAAAATTCTGTGAATAGGAAGGTGAAGCTTGGTCAAACATGTAACAAGGTAAGGTTTTTTGTATATGGTTTTGGCCAGTAGGAAGGGGTTAATATTTTGGTATTTGGGGAAGGACTTTCTGGTAGTATGGGATTAATGGAGATTTCTGATGATTCTTTTGGCTCTGGCATTAAGGGTCAAGGTCTTTATTTAGTCTTTTATTTATAGGGGAAGGTTTTCTATTATGTTAAGGATATCATTAGGGACTGCAGGGGAAGGTCCTGAGGATGAGGATGGATCTGTAATAGGATATACACATAGGGGTGGACTAATAATTGTGGTATTAAGACCTGGGCGTTTTCTAGAAAAATAATCAGTGATAATGTTATCTTTTCCTTTGATGTGCTTGACTTGGAAAGACCACTGTGAAAGCCAATTTGCCCATCTGAGTAACTGAGGATGTGGGAGCATTTTCCTTTTGAATTGAAGCATTTTGGGAAAGGAGGACATATCCATTTCTACTAGAAAATTATGCCCAAGAAGATGAAATTGGAAAATTTTCAATCCCATGTTTGACTGCAAGGATTTCTTTGAAAGTAGAGTGGTAGTGTAGTTTTGAAGGCTTGAATGCACCACTTTTATACCCACAAATACTTCTTTTGCCATCAACTTCTTCAAAAAGAGCTGCTGTCCAATATTCAACACTTGCATCTGTCTGTAGTATTCGTTTGTCTGGTCCTAGAATCTATAAAGGAAGAAGCTTTTCTTCTAATTTTTTCAATTGTTGCATTGCTTCTGTATGAATAGAATTCAATTCTAGGGGAGACTTCTTTAACAATTAGGCCAGACAATTCCTATATCTGGAAATTTTTGGAATAAAATCTGACATGTAATTTACATTTCCAAGAAACTATTGTATTTGTTTGGCACTTGTAAACTTGTCTGGAAATTCACCAAGGGAGGCAGCTATGTGAGGTTGCAAAGTATACCTTCTATCTGAAATGTTTACTCCCAAAAAGTCTATGGAAGACTGCCCTATGACCATTTTCTTTTCTAAAATCATTATCCCTTGAGATTTCACTAAATTATAAAATTCAGTGAGCAACTTATCATGGGATTCTTCATCTTTTGAGAACAAGAGAATGTCATCAACATAAATTAATGCATTGGTCAAGAGTGGCTGGAACAACGTTACCATTGCTTTCTGGAATTGAGATGGAGCATTTTTGAGACCAAAAGGCATAACAGTCCATTGGTAATGGTGGTCTAGAATGCAAAAAGCTGTCTTGTATCTCTCTTCTGGAAGGATTCCTAATTGCCAAAATCCTGCTTTAAGGTCAAACTTTGAGAATACTTTTGCATTTGAAAGATGTTGAAAGAGAGCACTCTTGTTTGGCAAGGGAAACTTATCATCTGCAAGAAAATGGTTAAAATCCTGATAATTGATTACCAATTTGAGTTTTCCTCAGACTTGCTCAGAATGCTTATTGACATAGAAAGCTTCACATGTCTATGGAGAGGTTGTAGGTTCAATGAGGCCTTCTGAAAGGAGGGTAGTTAGTTCTTGCTTGTCCAAGGCTAAATGGTCTAGATTCATTCCTTTGTGACTTGCTTTTGTGGGGTTGACATCTTCATTCTTCTTGAAAGGAAGGTATATGAAAAATTTTGGGTTTTTTCACAAAGGATTTGGATTTTTAAGGAGAAATTCAAAATGGCTGTTTGCACAATAGTCACTGGTAATTTGGAGTCTCAAAGAGTCAAATGGGTCAACTGTGAATAAATAGGGTACTTGGGTCCAGGTGGGAAGGTGTTGTTTGTGTAGTAGTCCTTTTAAAGACCATCTGAGATTAGGTATTTGATGAAGAAGATCAAATCCTATGAGAAGATCTCTACTTGTGAGAGGGGATCCAAGGACTTGGTTTTTAATGGTAAGGGTTGGAAAGATTCTAATGAAAAGAGGCTTACTTTTCAAGGTGATAAGGAATGTTTCTCCGTTTGCTGCTCTAAACATCTGATTATGGGGTAGCCAAAATTCTGCAGGTAAAATCTTGGGATGGAGAATTGTTGCTGCTGCTCCTATGTCAAACAAGGCTATTACTGGAATAGGTTTGGAGTAAGTGTCTAGGAGGATATGTACTTCGGCTATAGGGGTGGGGTTGGTTAAGGGGGCTATAATAGGCTGGGATGTATAAATGGTTTGGATTTCTAGTTCTGAATCATCTTCATTGTCTGAGTCTGAATCTTTTTCTGAAGTGGAATAGGCCATAACTACCAAAGTTTGAGGAGTGTAGTCATCATCCAATGAAAAGAGTGATTCCACATCCGAGAAAGGAGTGTCATCTGCATGGATCTGGGTTTGTTCAAGAAGCTTTGCTGCTTTCTCCTTTTTTGGGCAAGTTTTTGCAAAATGTCCTAGTCGTCTGCATACAAAATAGACCTTTGAAGTTTTTCCTTTAAATTGCTTTCTTCTAAGAAACTTCCAATTTTTCTTCTTTAAGGATCTTTTCTTTTGACCTGCATAATGTTTCTTCTTCCACGAATATTTCTTGAAATGATTTCTTCTTTTTGTTGGACAAGCACAATTCTTATCATAGCACTTTATCTGCAGATCTTTTCTTTTGCAATTGTCTTTAAGTTTGCTATGAATCTTGTCAATCTCTGAAAGAAATTTTCTCTGATTACAGAGTTTTTCCAAGGCAATGAGCACATGCTGATAAATTTCTCCCAAGGAGGCTTGCTACAAAGTTATTTTTTGGAGATTCATCATACGGAGAGTTTCATCTACCAATGGTTCTGGAAAGGAGTTGAGAAAGGTATGCTTGACATTAACATCATCCATACCATTAAAAGAGTAGTATCTCCTTGACATTCTGTCAAAATGCTTCTCTAAATCTTTCCTTTCAAATGAGCAATACTTCATCAGCAAGAATTCTTCTCGTGCTACTTCTGTATAATAGGTTACCGAGCCAAGAAATTCATTATGGACAATTGTGAAGAAATCTTCTAGTGTGTTGCATTGAGCTACCTGTCTTTGCCTGTATTCTCCTAAATTGATCTACCATTCTCGTAATCTTCCTATAATCCTTGCAACAAACTTGGCAATAATCTGAGAAACAGTGGCATTTGGAGCTTGGAATTCAGCTATGCACCAAGAATACATATTAAAGAACTCATCATGCCATCTGGATGGAGGAACATTGTCAAGAGTGAACAAATGTTTTGAATCTGTAGTTGGTGAATAAGTTAGCCTTGTTTGATATTCTGGAACAAAGGGTGGTGGTGGAGATGGAGGCTTTTTAGGACAAAGAACATCATCTTCTTCTTCTACCTTTGGCTCAGTATTTGTCATAAACACTTCTTCTAGACCAAGATCAGACAAGTCTAGGTCTGTATCATCAATTATTGGAGCACAAAAGGTTCTCTCGAATCTTCAAGGGTGAGGGTTTTGAGAAATGATGAAATTGGGTTTGGAGGGTCAGGTTCCATAGCCAACATGTTCATATTTGGAGGTCTTGACGAAGCACCTACAGTTGGATCCGGGGGTTGGTATAATGGTTCTTTGTCTTTCTTTATAAGAGAAGGTTCATTGTGTAGTCTAGCTTGGGGCTCTGGTTGAGGTGGAGTTGAGTATGTTATGGCAAGAAGAATTCCACTTGGTTTAAAAGGATTATGGTCAGGATGTGTTATGGCTAATGGTTGAAGGTTTTGATAGGGAGAAATTGGTGAAAATGGGGAGGTCATTGGTATAGACAAGTCTTTGTATAATGATTGTCGAGGTTGAAAAGGCATATGAACATGTATTGGAGGAGTTTGAGTGGCTTCTTTATGTGATCCTTCCATGGATTGAAGTTGTAACAACAACTGTTTCCTTTCCTTTTCTTTTTGCCCAATAAAAGGGAAAGAGACAGACAGATCTTTAACTGTGGAAGCTATGGTTGCCAATTCCTGTTCTACTACTTTGATTTTCTTCTTCAGATCTTCAATAAGGGAATTTGAAGATGAGAAAGTATGAGTAACTGCCACAACCATCTTTTGTTGGTTATCCAAATTTTTTGAAATGACACGGTTTTGTGCCACAGCATTTTCTGCTTGCCAGTTGAAAGCTGCTTCTACCGAAGAGACTTGTTTCTTGGTTCCATCTGGATTATTTCCTACAGGATTTTTGATTTTCTAGACATGTTTGGTGTTGGTTTGGGGATGATCAAAGGTTTTTAATGGGGGAAAATTCTATGAATAGAAAGGTGAAGCTTGGTCAAACATGTAACAAGGTAAGGTTTTTTGTATATGGTTTTGGCCAGTAGGAAGGGGTTGACATTTTGGTATTTGGGGAAGGACTTTCTGGTAGTATGGGATTAATGGAGGTTTCTTGTTTTGATCATGGTTTTCTTTACATGGAGATGGAGAAGGAAGGGTTTGCTTACTGGTTCTAGGATAAAGAACATAATAATCAACTTTTCAGAGGATTCTCTAAGGAGGTCAACTTCTGGGTCTCCTGCTTCATATCTTTCTTTGAGAATCTGCTGAGAAGATTTTTTCTTTCTTCTAGAATAATCTTCTTCAAAAACTTCTTCCTCTTGACAATTAGCACAATCACAAATATCCCACCATATATGACTAGAAGGCATTTTTCCTTCATAACAAGGTTTTCCATCTTCTCGAAATGCTTTAATTTTAAGGCCATCTTCATAAACATAACACACTAGTTGGAGCATAGCAATTTGAGTTGGGAAGACTGTTACATCCTTCTTCTCTGGTGGAGCTGTCAAGAATTTTGTCTCTACTTCACCATTTGCTTTTCTAATAAAGAGAGGATCATTTGACTGGATCGGTTTAGTTGCCTGATGAAGCATCTCATATTTCGTAATCCATGATTCTGGAAAGAGAGAACTCATTTGGTCCTTGTTAAGCTGTCTTGGAACAAAAGTACACATAGGTGTCATTCCAGGATCAACTTGAATCAATAAAGCATCATTAGATTGAGCTATTTCTGGAACTACCATGTCAAAAGCATGATTCTGAAGTCTATAAGCAAGTTGGTAGTGAAGTGTGGTAGCAAATGTGTCTTGTACCTGAAAGGCTCATGTAATCTGAACCTGTACTTTGAGAGCATCACAGAGATGAGGATCTTTGAGAGACATATTAAAGTTGGGAAAAAGTGAGACAAAGATTGTTCCCGCATTTAGAGTGGTCTGGACCGTTCCTATAACTGCATTTTGGTATTCCAAAAATCTAGAATCAAGAACTGAAATTCTGGAGACTACAGGAAGTCCCTTTCTTCCATGGAAAGTTAACGCCAACCTTACAGCACCAAAGTGAAGGTGTATATATCCTTGTTTCTGCCATGGAATTACATATTCTCTGGGAAGGGCAAGGGTAATGAAATTTTCTGTTTCACTTGCTGGAATATTATACTGGTCAAACTTAAGAGGTTTGGACATATTCTTTTATAGTAGAAGCTTGAGAATGACCTAAAAACTTTTTTATGGATTTTTTTGAAAGAAACTTGGAGTTTATCAAACACAGTATAATGATTTACAATAGGGAAGTCAGTAATAAGGATCTTACTATCTTCAGGTACGTGGGAGATTTCATACAAGTAATCTAACCTATTTGTTGAATTTAATAATATCTCTTAGTTTGCTGTATCTGGTGCTGTGTTCTATCCCATATTTTCATGTTATCTTTTATATCTTCTTAGTGATATACATTATTAACTAGTTTCCATATTCTTCTTACACTCTCTTCCTCCTGTTTCCTTCATAATCCTCAATTGTTGGACTTCTACATATAGCTCTATGGCATTTATAGAGGATCTATAAAAGGTTGCTTGTTTTGCTTAACCTCTTTGCCTCAATGGAGTGTTTGCCACAACTAGCTTTTTGACATTTAATGGTGTCGAACCACACCAAGTAACTATAGAGAAAAATATCCTGAAATGGTTTCAAGATATTGGTCGGAAATTTTGAACTTAGAACGTCGTGAATCTCATGAGTTATTGAGAACTATAAGACCAATACTTTTGAGTTGTGCTTGAGTGTGCCATTGTACTACACCTAAATTTGTCAAGCCATTACTTACAAGGGCTTCCCAATTCCAACGTGGATTGGAACCATATATATATTTTTTTTGGGTTGTAGTAAAGGATTTTTCAGTTCTACTACAGTCATAGTCAGTTGAGCACTTGAGCTGAAACTTAACATTTAATCAAATTGATAATGGGTCCAAGAATTTGAGAGGCTTTGAGCCATCGCTCTTAGTCTAAAATAGTCCATACAGCTTGTGGCCCATGTCCCATAGTCTATCACATTGCTCCCTTCATTCGTGGGTTGTGGCCCATTGTGTTCCAATAGTTGGGAGCAAATTGACTTGCTGTCTACGGTTCATATCTGCCTTTGGCAATCACAATGAGAGATTTTACGGTTAACAACAATTTTCATAAGAAATTCTAAGTGACAAATTATTATTGATAGTTGTTATTGGGAAAAAAAGTAATTTTAATAATAGGTTCAAATTAGAATCAATACCAACTTATCGCCTTGAATTTTATTGTAAAAATGTTATAAATGTAGCATTTCTCAATCACAATTCATGCGTACCATATGAAAGTTCGTAAACCCAAAATATGAGCTTGATTAAATATGAGTGCCAACAATATTTGATTGGACTTTTAAGTCCATAAGTAAAAGGTGACTTTTCATGATTTTTTTTTCCTTCTAAAGATAGATTATTCTACAGGTGAAATAGCATTATTTGGAAGTTTGATGACATTTCCTCCTCTATAAAAACGAAAGAAGTTTAGTTGGTGCTTGCTTATTAAAAAACCTCACAAAAAAGAAGAAAAAAAAAGGCTGGATACATCCATCATTAATGGCTAGATGGGATAGAGGAATTTGGAAGAAAAGGAAAAGAAAAGAGGGAGAGAGGAGTGAGGAGTGAGGACACATCAGTCGATTGGATTTGGACGTAGAAGAACAAAAAGGGAGGCAAAGCAACCCACTTTTACAGTCCACCCAAAACTGGGCCAACTCTCCCTCTTAGGATGGGTCGATTTTATTTCTTGCTGGGTTTTTTTTCGAGATTGGGCTTAACAAATGAAGGCCCATCCTAGCTTGACCAGTTTAATTAATTGTATTTCACCTAGAATTAATGACTGTGTTGAAAAAAGAGAGAAAAAATTGGGATGATATCCCTCCATTTAAATCCTCTATTTCCTTCAAGTTTTAGTAAGTTTTTTTTTTTTTTTTTTTTTTTTTAAATGTCAATTTTTAGTAAATTTTAATTAAATGTTTAACAAAAATATTTATTTGATTAATTAATGATGGTTCTGACTTGTCCAATTTGAGTAACTCTAACAATTTCAGAGGTCATGAGCTTACGACGGTTTGGAATTGCATTCCTAAGATTTTTCTTTTTAAATGGTGGCTAATAATAATAATAATAAAAAGAAGAAAGGGTGAAATTTTAAAAGCTTGTTACGTGGAAGAGTTGATTAAGAAGTGGTGCATGAACTAGTAAAGTTCAACTCTTAGTGAGATTTGTATTTTGAAATGGTGAAGCAATATATATTCAAAGTCTGCTTATTTTTTCTCTCTATCTATAATGAATCCCAGTTCTTGTACAAGTTTGTTCTCTATATCTTGGTCTTCTTAGTTGAGGACAGTCCGGAATGAATTTCTTTGAAGTTAATTATAAGTTATAATGAGCGTTGGATCCAATTATGAATCGAGATAATTTGTTGCTTGCCATGTATATGTATAATAAATTGCATGCAAATGCAATGGGAACATGTATATGCTTTGACATATAACATAATCGATCGAATCATTAAAAAAACAGCAATTTTTGACTAAGAAAGTTTTAAGGTTTCAGAATGATTCGTCCGTCAATATCCTAGGTTGCTGTGCTGTTATATGTCTTGTCTGATTTCAATTTCCATATGTTCAATTTGACTGTAATTACTATTCCTCTACAGGTGCTATAGCTGTGATTTTCAATAATAGCACAATGCAGACCAAACCATTTTCTCATTATTCTTGACATATCTTTCATATGCTACAAGCTAATCTTATTCCCTCTAGATTTGTATATGTGAGTGCGATTAGAAATGGCATTGGTATTACGTACGTTTGCTGACAAAATAGATCATTGGTTTACCCCCATCAAACAAGCATATCCTCCTGGTTTTCTTAATCATGGTCTGTTGATTACAAGAAACCCACTAGCATGATTATCTTGACCAATGGTGATACTGTCTTGGAGCTAAATGGATTTTGAGTAGACATCAAACTTATTCATTGTCATATTTGCTTTTCTAATTTGATTATTCCCACCTCTTTGTTTTTTTTTTTATTATTTATTTTGGCAAATCATAATTTTGCCAGGGCTCTTACCCTACAAACCTTAGCTGCTAGAGAAATTAATCGAATGCTGCTAGGAGGGGGGGTAACTGCAGAATTTTGGACCATTGGGGCTGTAATAACTAGCTAGTAATTGCATAGTTAAATCTCACAGATAGGACCATTTAGAAGACCATTCAGTTGAATAAAGTGATATGAATTAACTAATAGCCAAACTCTTTTTTTTGGATGTGCAGGTGAATTGTTTACAGAAGGTAATAATTGTTGTATATACGTGTGTGAGCAAAATCCTATATTGAATAATAATAAAAATAGTGAACTGTTAATATAACATAATTTAGTCAAACTCAAAGGCTTATTTATTTTAGGTTAAATAGTGTCCTTATATGTTATTTTAATTACTTAATTGAAAACTCACTAAATTATTATCTCCCAATAAGTGGGTATCAAAGCTCATGATGGTGGTGTGTCCGTGCATGGCAAGGTAGGCTTCATGGAGGTTGTGAATTGCTAGAACACAATAACAATTCTTCTCTCTCATATTGACTTACATTTGTCTCTTTAATTTCATTATTCTATGTTAAGAATAGTTTATGTAAGCAAAGTGTTCACATGCCATTGTACGTAGCATTATTATTATTATTATTATGAATGCCATTGTATTAATTTATTTACAAAGTCAACCCTAACAAACCTATATAGGACCAATCCAATAAATAATTGGAACTAAGACTTGATTGTTGCTTGTTGTTGTGTTTTATTTTATTTATTTATTGATACATTACTTATAGCCCTCTGAACAAAAGCAATGTACATGCCCTTCTCTAGGCTTCAATTTTTTTAATTAGATTTTTTTTCCCAATAATAGTCTGTGTAGTATATGATTCCTGTACAATTTAACCTAATTTTCATCCCTAAGGCACCATAGATTTTTCATGATACTCTTACGTACGATTTACAATGATAAGTATGTGAACTATCATAGCCACACTAATATGGCCTCTCCCGCCCAAATTGGTAGAGTACTTTTTAGTACAATGGAACATTGTAGTTTTGCCATGGGTTTTTGCCAAAAGAAAGGACAAGGATATGATTTTCTAATATCCCTCATGGAATTCGAAAAGATAGTATGTGATACAATAATGGTTTGTACTTTTCACGGTTAAAAATGTACAAAATTTTCTTGTAAGAAATAAAAACAGGTATATAGTTCTATGGTTATATGAAACATAGGCAACAAATTATATATGCTTTTAAATTCTATTTGAGATTTTTAGAACAATGCTGATCAACTAGAGGACAAAATGGGAATATATCCCTTTCGGCAAAAAGTTCTAGAAAAATGCCCAATTTCTAAAACTATTTAGAGATATGCCCTTGTAGGGACACGATTTGCAGTCCAAGCCCAAAATATATGGAATCTTGGCCCAGTGAGCCCAATACAATAAATTTGTAGAGAGTGAGTCAAAGAACTAGGTTTTAGTGAATTGGACAACGGTTAATATGGATGAACTCCTTGTCCGAGGAGGCAAGTGTTCATATCCGAGGAGGCAAGTGCTCATATAAATCAAGTAAACAGAGTACAAGTGCAATTGTGATTGCTACAGTGTTCTTTCTCTGTTTTTCGATCCCCTTTCTCTAGGGTCTCTATTCTCATTTATACTACATCTCTTCCTTCATCTTTACCCTACACGTGGATAGTTGATGGTTTAGGCTGATACTTGTCCTATCAACCTCCTCTAGAAGTCTTTGGAGGATGGTTATAAGGCTGGAAAAGTACTGTTCAGATGTCACTTCCTCATTAATGCGGCTAGGGAATTAGATACAGAGTATTCAATGCTGTGGTAGCAGTTTTCCCTTAGATATTTTTGGGTTCCCATCTTTCTTGTACGTTTATGGTGCACGTCCCTATCACTAGAACTTCTTGGAAGGTCACTTTGGTCATTAGGATCTATACCCGATCTGCGTTTAGCTTATCCGAGAAGATATTCCTCCTCGAATTCGGACTTCTCACGCTCTCGGCCAAAGCCCCACGCTCTCGGCCAAAACCCAAAACCCAATTGTATGATTTGGGCCTATGACCCCACAGCCCTTATTTTGAAACTCGAGTTCCATGAACTTGAGTTCCTTGAAAATTTTCAAGTGGAACTCGAGTTCCACAATATATATATATATATATATATTTTTTTTTTTAAAGTTTAATTTGGCTATAACTCAATTTTCTAAAAATTGAGTTTTACATTGAAACTCGATTTTTAGAAAATCGAGTTTCAAAACAAAGACATATCTTTAAATAGTTTTAGAAATAAGATATTTTGCTGGAACTTTTTACCGAAAAAGTATATCCCCATTTTGGCCATCAACTAGAAGAATTGTATCCGTATAAATGAATTACATGCATGTTCGTTGTGTAAACCGGATGATATAGCAACCACATTAGTTTTTAATTACCTGAATCCAATAATTTTTATTTTTATTACAATAATTTTTAATGGTAATTTCAACACAATAATTTTTAGCTAACACAATAATTTTTATTACACTTTTCATAATTGCTAATGTGAGAAATTGTGATTTATACATCATAAAAACAATATCAATGGTAATTTCAACACTAATCTACTAAACAAGCTGTGAAATTTAATGTTGTTTTTGGCATTGTTTTTTACAAATTAATATACAATTTTTCCACATATGCAAAACAATTTGTCATGAAGGACTTTACAGAATAGTGCCGGAGAAATGATGTATGAAGATATTTATTTGCACATAGTTTGTGAACATAATTTATCTTCATTTTTGAATGAAGTTACCTTTTTACCCAAAAAAAAAAAAATTTATCTTCGTTTCTCTTGTCAAATCACAGTTGTCAAATCTGTATTTACTTTTCCAAGTTAACAACAAAACAAGCTCGCAATGCAGTACACACAAATAGCTAGCATCATTTAATGTGAAATAGATAATGTCTAGTGCCCATATTTTGTAATTTTGCGGGACTCTTTCAAAATTTATTGAGCAACTTTTCCCATGGTACATATGGACCATGCCAATAGTGGAACACAGTGCAAATAGTAGGGTAAAATATCGCACTAGATCTGGAAGAAAGGAAACCCTGTTTGCCTTCTTAAAGGACCGGTGAAAAGTGAAAAGATTATTTGAGTAGGAAAGGAAAAAGAATAGGAAAAATTAGGCTATTTTACAAGTTGGGCCCGCATATGCATTTGTCTGAATTTTATAATACACTTGATTAAGTTTTTATTAGGAGTGAATCATTTTTAATTTAGAGGATATTTATTTATTAGTTTGTAATTTTATACATATGCATAGATACACTTAAAGATATACAATAAAATGCATAATATAATTCTTATATATATAATTTAAATACTATTGACAGTCATTTTTATATTTTATTAACTCGTTAAAAAATTTTGTAAGGATATTATTAGATATAAAATGTAAATTGTCTAATTTATTATTATTATTATTATTGTGAAGCACTTTTTTTTTTTTTTTTTTTTTACGATTTATTTATTTTAGACTCTTTTGTTTTGCACTTAATAACTCACTTTGATGAATATTTATGATGTAGTCCTACGTTTGATTCTAAAATTAAGAAATAAAACTTTTTAAGACTAAATAATTTAGGACACATAGCGCAAAAATGGAACTTTAATTTGAAATTCTACTTGAAGTTTATTTCAATTTCATCTATTATTATATATATATAGATTAGTTTTTATTACTTCTCAATGCAAGTGAACTTGTTTGAAGCTGGATCCTTAATAAGCGTACAATGACTCCCATTAACAAAAATCTTACTAGTATTCAATAATTCGTATAATTTTTTCAGGTCTGCCAAACAATTTTTGTCACTGAAGATTGTATAGTATAGAAATTGCTATTATTTGTGAACATAGTTTTGTCCAAATTTTTTTTTTTTTTTTTTGATCCACTAGTTTTGTCCACTTCTTGATTGCGAAATTAATGGTACGTACTCTGTACAAATAAAATTTTCAAATTAATGATAGAGATGATGAGATTTTTTTTTTTGAGAAACAGATGATGAGATTAATGGTACGTACTTACAAATTTTTCTTTTTCAAATTAATGATAGAGATGATGAGATTAAATGTGAAATAGATAATGTAATTAAATGACAAGTGCAGATTTTTCTCAAAAAAAATAATGACAAGTGCAGATTTGTTTATTTTTGTAATTTAATTTTGGTGGCGGCTCCCAAAATTCATGTAGTCACTTTCACCCATTGTACGTTTAGCTAGCTAATAGAGTGTGGACCATTGTACTAGTGGCAGGGAAAGTAGTAGGGCAACTTTTATTGCATTGAGCAGCAAGGAAAAACTTGTTTGGTTCATACAGGAATGGTGACAGGATTGTATACCCCACATAATGCAATATTGGTGTTCCTTTCTATTTGGTGGATATATATGTTTTTATATGTGGAAATTCTTTGGGGCTAGGCTTTTAATCAACGTACGTACACACCATAGGTATATTCCTGTAGCATTATGTGTGTCCCATATGTCTATTTGTAGTTGGAAACTGCACTAACACAAGCATGGAAAATTTCAAGTATAGGGGTCCAATACATATACAGCTTAGCTATAATGCAATTTTAGGATATAGTGGCTATTCTTCTGCGGAATCTAACTCATTTATACAACCCCACATGCATTTAAGACTTTAAGTTGGGTGTATATCATTATCATATGAATGGTAGGATTACAATCCTTGTAGTAAAAAAAAAAAAAAAGCACTTTCGTTTTCACTCATTATATATGC
Source organism: Quercus tomentella (assembly GCA_028535165.1). Lineage (NCBI taxonomy): Eukaryota > Viridiplantae > Streptophyta > Magnoliopsida > Fagales > Fagaceae > Quercus > Quercus tomentella. Next base: position 36,421,725 of record JAPQVY010000012.1, read on the forward strand.
GTTACATGGAAGATGAATGATTGTTGTCAGAGATAAATAATGTTGCAGTATCAGTGGAATCACATATATAGACGGGGTAAAATGGCTCTCTAAAAAGTTTGAGAAGTTCTTTAAATACATACATACATACATATATATATATATATATATATATATATGATCTGCTTCTTGCCACGTTTTTGAGATATTAAATACGCAACTCCCATGTGGATATAATTTTTTTTTTTTTTTTACATAAATCAAACTATTATTGCTTTTTAAAATGTATAGTATTTTCTTTATTTTTTCTTAAAAATTATTGGCCAGTTTTCATTTTTTTTTTTTTTTGGAAAAAAAGGGAAAGAAAAAAAGAAAGTCAATAATTTGTCATTCTTATAATTTATGCAACAAAGATGTAATAATTTTTTTTTTCCAGAAATAAAGATAGCAAAGACACAAAATATCATTAAAAGCTTTCCATTTCCCCTTCATATATTCTTTAAAAAGAAGCAATAAGAAAGTGTAATCCTTGTGGGGCGACGAAGATCCAAAGTAGTTAAACAAGCAGCTAAGGTTATTTTTGAGGAGTTAAAATCCATAAAATGATCTAGGGTGGAGATCCCACGACTTGAAGAGAGGTTCGGGTAACTCATTTGGTGAGGATTCCGAGGACATACTCCAGACCTCGGAGGGACGAGCACCGGTGGTATAAAGGGCATGGAGCTAAACCACCCAAAAGGGAAAATTAACTGGACATGGAACGCGAGAAAAATGAAGAAGGAAGGGCATAGAAGTCATCCCCTTCGCATTAAATACAATACAACCACTTCTCTGACCGCATTGATGAGGAAATGACCGTGAACAGTGGTGGTATAGCTACGATTTTAGTGTAAAGTTTACTGGTATGTTCTTGATGGGACAAGGATCTAAGGAAGGTGATCCCAACCCTCCAAGGGTAAAATCCAGATGCGTTCGCTGAAGATATAGGGAAAAATAAAACATCTGGGAAAGGGGGAGGAAAAAAAAGGGAGAAAAAAAAAAGGGAAAGGGAGAGATATAGTTCATTTGTTCTATAGCACCTTCCTCGGACCAAACCTGAGGACAAGCACTTAACTTGTTTTTAATCCAATTTCCAAGTTGAATGTTAATGAGACTAATAGCACCTTTTTCTGGTGTTTTGACAATGTCCTTCGTGATCTTGTAGTGTGTATTTAAAAGTAGACTTGACATTCCATCTCTAAAGAAATTAATTGTGATAGTAAATAGCAAATATATTAATTTACATCAAGCCATTGTTTTGCTTTTTGCCGGCCACAATCCTACTTATGAGTTTTATGTATGGATTATTTTCGTTTTCCTTTGTGTTTGTTTGAGTTTCAATTTGTTTGACTGTTTAAGTTTTTATACTTATTTGAAATGGATTGGTTTCGTATTAAAATTTGAATTAAGTATTATAAAATTAAAATTTAAAAGTATTGTATCTAGTGGCATGCCATTGAAAATTATAAATTTTGTTATGTCATGTCTAAATTAGTATAAGAAGAAGAAAGAATTCAGTTGTGAAATTGATTCAAATGTAAAGGATTGTGGTAGGTTTTACTTCAATAAACTTAATTGATAAAGTATTTTGTCGTCAAATAATGAACGTGGTTTACATTCCGTTTACATAAAAAATCAACCTGTTTTTTGACTTAATAATAAAAGAAAATAATCATGGAATGGTCCAAATGGACACCATATATAATTTTAAATTTATCATATATATATAAATAAATAGAGTAGAGGACCCTACTCCATATACACATATAGGTTTAGTTCTTCTTTTATTTGTTTGAATCAGCCACCAAATACATGTGAGATTTCACAAATTAATTCGGTGTGTGCTAGCTTTTCATAGTTGATCAACATTTTGTTCAAGGTTGTAATTGTCTATATACAAAGGTTGTTGAGTCTGAGATTTTTTTTTTCTAATAAAAAAAAGGGGGCTTTTCTTTTCCCTTCTAAATTATCACCACGATTACTATTGAAAAATCCTTGTAAAAAAAATTATACTTTAAAAAATATGTTATATCCTACTTGAGTGAAGTTCTGTTGAGAGTCTTCGTTTCGTTCTATTGTTAACTTTGACGGAATTTCACATTGAAATACCAATTTGTCCTCATATGTTTATTTTGTAGAGAATGGTAAATTGGTTTTTTAATAATAGCAAAAAAGGCATGCAAAAATATAATTTCCAAAAAAAAAAAAAAAAAAGGTTGTTGAAGTTTGATTGTTTGAATAAAAACTAAGTGATCTGTAAGACTATATATGACAATGAGGGCCTGCCTTCCGCCTTAACTTTTTCTTGGTACGTACTATTAGTTGCTTCCATTAAAGGGCGGCTCATATCTTTTCACTGTAGCAGTCAGTGGCTTTGCTTTGGCTGCCTCGCCCGAGCCACTCAGCTAGCTAGAGTGATCATCGAACAGCTCATGAGTACAGAGTACATGTTGCTTTTGATTTTGGGGTAATGTGGTGAATGGCTAAAAGTTACGTTACGTCCCAAAGGATTGTGTAGCTGCCCTTTTAAAGATTAATGTACGTAGGGGCCGGCTCAAACTAAAATATGATAAAAAAGACAAATAAATCGGCGGTTTATGAACCAGTACTCATGGTGGACCTGTTTTGGGACCAAGTTGTTCCATTTCATGACCAAGGTGTGCAGTGGATAATAGACTTGACACTGGGTTGGATCAAGTGAGTTCGGATTTGACTCGGTGGGGTATATATGGGTCAAGTCGGATACAAATAACTATATCTTTTTTTAGAAATAATTAAAATGTGCTACTATATCTCCGAGTCGAATATTTTTCCTTTAGACTCTCAAACATTTTGTATATGAGAAAGTTTTAATTCAAATAACTAAATACATTAAAATGGGTTGTTATTCCTATGACCATTATCTAGTCTTTGAAGGGCTAGATTAACATGGAATAATTTGAATTTTTTTATATTTAGGGTCTGTTTGGATTGAGCTTATTTTTACTGAAACTGAAAACTGAAACTGAAAACAATGTAGCAAAATATTTTTTAAATGTGTGAATAGTACCGTGAGACCCATTTTTAATGAAAAAGTTGCTGAAAAGTGGAATTTGTGGGTCCGTGAACAGTGCACGGATGCACTGTTCACCGTGGAAAAATCAACATTTGCGGCTGAACAGTGATAAACAGTAGCCGATTACTCCTGAAACGCGAGAAAAAAAAAAAAAAAAAGGGACGCGTTTACTGTAGCGTGGGTCCCATGCCCAAAACGCAAACGCTGAAACGCACATAAACGTCCAAACCAAACGCTCACTTAGGGTCTATTTGGAAACTGCTTATTTTGCTGAAACTGAAAACTTTTTGCTGAAAGTACTGTAGATAAAGGTAAAAGTTATCTGAAATAGTATAGTAGGATTCATGAATAGTATCAAAAAGTGCAGTGGGACCCATGAATAGTAGCAAAAATAAGCTGAATAGTAAAATAATTTAGTTTTTTCATTCGCATCCAAATGCACACTTAGGGTCTGTTTGAGATTTGCTTATTTTGTTGAAATTGAAATTTTTTTGCTCAAAGTACGGTAGATAAAGGTAAAAGTTAACTGAAATAGTTCAGTGAGACTCATGAATAGTACCAAAAAGTGCAGTGGGACTCATGAATAGTAGCAAAAATAAGCTGAATAATAAAATAAGTTGGTAAAAATAATCTATGCCAAACGGACACTAAAAAAAAAAAAAGGTGTAGATTGCATGGAATCTCTCTGAATTTGTATGTCGTTGCATGAAGACCACCCCCCCCCCCCCCCCCCCCCCCTTTTTTTTTTACAATTTATATCGAGCTAATTTTGGTATTGTGCCAAATAAACTCTTCAATTAGTTGTTTTGACAATTTTAATGGAAGAATGAAAAGAATGTTTTTAAAAAATAAAAAATAAAACTCGATTATTTACTTTCCATCATTCTAAATTTTCTTGTAAAATAAACACAAATTTATTAAATATTTTTTCACCTTTGAATACAGTATTAAATAAATAAAAATTCAATATGCTTTCATTGAACAGAACCAAACCAGTACAACATTATTTTACACTTCAGCCATAAGGGTAAGGCTAACAAACATACAAAACAAAGGGAATAAAGTCTATGCCCTACTCTCCCAACTAAGTTCTCTGCAAAACATGGGTATTAATTCCCCAATTACAATAACCAAAATTCATGAAAATATAAATGTTTTCCCCAGAAAACCATACAATAAAAAAACTACATCTATTATAAACCCTTCCTAGTACACGACTAACAACAAGTAAAAAAACATTTTTATGTAATGTTGGGATAAAATGGGCGGGGGGGGGGGGGGGGGGGGGACTTTTAAGTTGGAATTATTAAATGAAATTTTTATTTTTGGGATTTTATGTAATGAAGATCAATTATAATCTATGTTAATTTTTATGTATACAATTTATTTATAAAAAAAAACACTTTTTTTTTGTTACTCTATATTCATGCTAATGAAGTGAATATACAATTTGGTTTTTTTTTTTTGGAGAATCAACTATACAATTTGGTTGAACATGACAAAAACGCATTCTACAATAAACTTTTCAATATGATACCAAACACAATTTAAAAAAAAAAAAAAAAAAAAAAACCGTCATGTCATAATACATTCTATTCTATAAAATGCATGCATTCTCCAAGTAGTTGCTCTAAACGTTGCCTTAGTAGGCTAATTTCCCTTTTGCAAGCTCCTTAACAGGTGAGACAGTGGAGTGCTTCTTGTAGTTCCATTTTCTTGGAGTCCTTGTTGCACTTCCATTTTTTATTCCACCCCATACTGAAACTACAATAGCTTAACCAATCATAGCATGATATGAAGTTGACTTTGATATGTGTATATATTTTCTTTTAGGACAAAGTTTCTCTCTAAACTACTTTGGAGATAAATTCTTCAAACTTCTTTTATATCTTTTTATTGAGTATGAATTATGAAAATCTATTCGTTAAATTGCATGTTCTTATTATATCCTCCATGTTTGCAAAATTTTAAGAAGATAAAAAATTAATTACTATATCATTAATCAAATGTTTAAATTTCAAGTTTTTGTAGTCTAAAATTATGCATAGAAAATAAGTTTATTGATCAAATATTAAAAATAATATCCAATTTGAACGAAATTTGACATGCAAATTAAGAATGAAAAGAATATGCAATCCAACGATTAAATTTTTAAATTTCACACTTAATAAAAAGATATATGAGAAGTTTGGAGAGTTTCTCTGCAAACTAGAACCTTGTTTGTTCATATATCATCATTTCTAGGAATTGAAATGTAGTAAAAGGATTTATTTATTTTTGGTGCAAAATAACACAATTTTGCTAACAATTTTGTTAGTTAGCAACGTTTTCAAACTATTTAGGAAACTAACATCTCGAGTCTCTTAGACTCGAGTTTACTATAGCAACTCGAGTCTAAGAGACTTGAGTTCCATGTGCTAGCACGCTGATGTGGAATTTTTAATCCATGTGGAACTCAAGTCTATGAGACTTGAGTTCAATATAAGAAAACCAAAACAAAAAATGTGGGTCTCTTTCTTCTTCTTATTCTTCATCTTCTCCTAGCCTCTTCTCCGTGGGTCTCGAGTTCCTTCAATGCCCAGATGCACACATAAATACTTGCCTAGATTGAACAAGGAACAAGGAAAAACAAGAAGAAAAAAGAAAAAGAAAAAAAGGCTAGTGAGAAGACCTGAAAAATTAGTGCTGCTGTGGGCAATGAAGCTAGTTCCTCTCCTTCGCCTCCTCCCCTTTGCTAAATTACCAAGATTGATTCAGGTATTTGTTTTGGGTTTTGTGTTTGGTTTTGTTCTTGGATTTTTGGGGCTGGAAGTGGGAGAAAATGGCTTAGGATTTGAACAACAATGATTATTGTGATGGATTCTGTGAAAGAATTTCCAATGAGAAACTCCGACAAGAGCTTGGATTCTCAGCTATGGCATGACTGTGTTGGTGGGATGGCTTTCTTTTGGTTTTCTTTTTAGGTCTACTTGAGTTCCATGCGGATTTTCTTTTCCACCTCAATTTTGCCACCTTATAGACCTCGAGTCTTTGAGACTCGAGTTCCTTCACTGAACTGGAGTCTTAAAGACTCGAGATGCTAGTTTTCTAAATAGTTTCCAAAACATGTTAACTAACAAAATTGTTAGCAAAATGGTGTTAAATTGCAAAAAAATTTGTAGTAAAATATAGTGCATTTGGTAAATAAATGTGGCCATGGTATCAAAAAAAAAAATATATATATATATATATATATATATATGTATATGTATGTATAAATTTTAATCTAACCCTTAATATTAAATAAATACTCTAGATTTCACTACTTCAACAAGAAACTAATAATATCAATATAAAAAATCACATGGTTTTCTACATATTAAGAGAAAAGAAGAGGGGCTATTAAATTAGGTTGAGGAGGACTTGAGTTTTGGTCTTGTAGGGATAAGGGCCCAAAATTATATATTGGGCCTTGGGCCTTGGCCGAGGACGTTGGTTGGTCCAAGGTCGAATAAACAGTAGTAAGGGTGTTAAACTCAGAGTCCCATGAGTAAGTTGCAAATGGAAAGGTAGGGGAAGGTGGGCCGAGGAGGAGTATCTCCTCGGATAAACAAAGCATAGATCAAATGTATATCCTATCGTTTAAAGTGACCTTCCAAGAAATTCCACTGATAGGGACGTGCATTATGGATGTACAGGAGGGATGGAAGCTCAGAAATATTTAAGAGAAAGCTGCTACCACCGCATTGAATGCTCTGTAGCTAACTCTCTGGTTGCATTAATGAGGAAGTGATCTTTGAACAGTGTTTTTCAGCCTTATAGCTACCCCCAAAGACTTCAGAAGGGTGTTGATGGAACAAGGATCAACATTAACAATCTATTGTCCACGTGTAGGGTGTAAAGGTGAGAAGAAAGAGATAGTATAAATTAGAGAGAAGACCCTAAGACAAAGGGATCGAGAGATTAAGAAAGAAACATTGTAGCAATCAAAGTTGTATCTGTAACCAACTTCAAGTAATATTTACAAGAACTGATCTCCTCAGACTGTGCCGAGGACGAATTTACTTAGATCAGCCTAGTCTATTTTTGCTTGATTGTCTTTTAGATCCAATCTAACTGCTATTCAACTCATTATAACCCAGCTTTCCAATCCACTCTTTACAAATTTATTGTATAGCGCTCTTTGGGCCTAACTCATTTGATCTATTGGGCTTGGGCTCCAAAAAGCGCACTTACAATTGGCGCCATTTGTGGGAAAAAACTTGTGTGATAGTGACTGTAATGGTTAATCATGGTAGGATCAGGTCCACACCAGGTAGAATCAAGGGGATCCCAATGTCAAGATCCCAATGTCAAGATGATTTCCTCAATCTTGAACGCAGAAAGGACCAGGAAGGAAGTTTACATACCGTCCATACTGGTGAAAGTCAGTCTCGAAAGGGGAATCATGTCTATCACGCAAAGAATACCAAGGACATGCAACTAGAGATTGATCATTTAAAGAGGAAGTTGCGCCACGAACTAAGAAGACGAACTCCCTCCCATTTTGACTTCTCTTCTAACGATGAGGAGGACGGTAGTTATAGACGTAGATCAATGACTCCTCCTAATGAGTCTTTCTCGTATGAAGAGGAATACCATCGTGAGCACAGAGACAGGAACAAGTCTTGCAGAGGCATGGGAAATGATGCGATGAGCATAGCACTCAACCAAATTTCCAAATCACCTTTCACGCGTAGAATCGAGGTAGGAAAACTTCCTTGGTGGTTCAACCAACCAACATTCACCATCTACAATGGTAGAACAGACCCTGTGGAGCATGTGAGCCACTTCAACCAGAGAATGGCTGTCCACTCGAGGAATGAGATCCTGATGTGCAAAGTGTTCCCATCTACCTTAGGGCTTGTGGTGATGAGGTGGTTCGATGGTTTGGGGGCAAGTTTTGTTGATTCTTTTAAGGAACTTACCCAGGCTTTTGGGTCTCGTTTTATCACATGTAGTAGGGTACCTCGGCCCTTAGATTCTTTGTTGTCTATGACCATGCAAGAGGGGGAAACCCTAAAAACATACTCAGACAGATACTGGGAGATGTTTAATGAGATAGATGGTGACTTTGACAACGTAGCCATCAGGACTTTCAAGGTCGGCCTACCTGCCGAGCACGATTTAAGGAAGTCTTTGACAGGGAAACTTGTCACCAGTGTACGCCGATTCATGGACCGGATTGATAAGTATAAGAGGGTTGAGAAAGATTAGCAACAGGGAAAGGGTAAAGCTAACGTTATCCCTCAGGAGAGGAGAGATTTCAGGTCGGACCGATACAACAACAATCGACCTTGGAGAGATTATGCTGGGCAATTGGGGCCTACCAATACTCAGGTGGTTAACGCGGTGTTCTGAGAATTAGTACACCAAGTTTTGGAGAAGATTAAGAATGAGCCATTCTTTAAATGGCCAAATAAGATGGGAGGAGACCCCATGAGGCGCAACCAAAGCCTCCACTACCAGTATCACTAAGACCAAGGACACAACACGGAGGACTGTAGAACTTTGTGAGATCATTTGGACTAGCTGGTCCGAGAAGGAAAGTTAAAGCAATTTTTGTATCATCCTAGTGGCCAAGGAAGCCAGGCAGGGTTGGAATCCCGGAGAGATGCTTTTTCAAGACCCCCTTTGGGCACAATCAATGTCATCTTTGCTGCTCCTGGGAGAACCGGTTCTCATCCCTCTAGGGTAATGTCTGTAGCTCGACTACTAGCCGAGGACTCTAATTCTAAACTGAAGAGGGCTAGAGTGGAGGTCCGACCGACGTTGAGCTTTTCAAACGAGGATAAAATCAAAACCATACAACTATACGATGATGCTTTAGTAGTCACCCTCAACATAGGAGGGTATGACGTGAAGAGGGTGTTGGTGGACTAGGGCAGTGGTGCGGAGATTATGTACCCAGACTTGTACAAGGGGCTAAACTTGAAACCCAAGGATTTGTCAGCCTATGATTCTCCCTTAGTAAGCTTTGATGGGAAGGTCATCGTTCCAAAGGGTTAGATCAGACTGCTCGTGCAGGCAGGTTCAAAAGTGGTGGAGGTGGACTTCATTGCAGTGGATGCTTATTCCCCCTACACAGCCATTACAGCCAGACCTTGGCTTCATGCCCTAGGGGTGATTTTTTCAACTTTGCACCAGAATGTGAAATATCCATTGGGGAATCGGATTGAAGAGCTTGTTGGGAGCCAATCCATGGCTAGGCAGTGCCTGGTGGCTAACATTTTACATCAGCCTGAAGCTGAGTATACCAAGCTCGAGTACCTTTTATAAATAAAATGCAAAATTTTTTTTTTCTACAGTACTCGAGTTTACCAAACTCGAGTACCGTGTAAATTTTTTGTTTTTTTTTTGTTTGTTTGGGGATAATCAACAAATAAACATAAAGATAAAAATAAGTAGTTTTTTTTATGTTTTTATTTATTTAAATAGAAGCATTGTAAAATATAGAGATTTTAATTTCAAAATATGAATTTAATTTCTACATTAATTAAAATTGTTCATTATTTTCTCATAAAAATTGTTCACTGTTTTCTGTATAAAAAATTTCTACGATTTTGCATAAAATTATTTTCTGTTCAGCATTATTTAAGAAATTGTTTGCTCTATTTTTTGCATAAATTATTTTCTGTTCACTATTTAAAAAATTGTTCACTGTTTTCTCATAAAACACCTAGTGAAATCGTGTTTTCTTTTCATGTTTGAATTTCACAATAATCGAATATATTTTTCTGCATTGATAAAATCTGTTTCTACATTAATAAAATTTTCTCTTTGCACATCATATTTACTGTGGGGACCGGCCCAGAATAATAGGTAGCCTGGGCCCTGGGCCAGTCCGAGGACTATCCGTCCGAGGAGACGTCGTGGCCCAGAATCCTTATTTGGGGCCACTGGGGCAAGAGAACATGTCCGAGGAGTAATTCCTCCTCGGACATTCCAAAATCCGGGTCAAGGGCGCGTCCTGGTTACTGTAGTCCTCCCTCCAAGTACGTAAAAAGAAAGGAAACCCAACGTATCTCAGAAAAAGCTGCCTCCACCACATTAAATGCACCACAACTACTCTCCTGGCCGCATTAATGAAGAGAAGACCCTTGAACAGTGCTACCTTGGCCACTGTAACTCACAAAGAACTGATAAGGGCGTCTGATGGGACAGGTGCTCAAGTAGGGGTTTGGATGATCAACAAGTGTAAAACCCAGATGGTGGGAGAGGGCCTATATAATATGTAAAGGTCCCCCAAGAAAAAGGGGGAGAGAAAAGGAAACAAAAAAGAAAGAGAGAGGAGAGAACACTGTAAGAAGTTTTATCTGCATGAATCTATGCCCATGAATGAAGAGGGAGACCGGATTATTTGTGAAAAACCCCATTGTATTGTTACCTCCCTTTGTCTTTGTCTCTATATCCCCTAAACCCATGCAATAGATCGTTTAAGCTAACTGAAACCAAGTTCTTTAGCCCATACTCTACAAAATTCATTGTGTGGGATCTTTTGGGCCAAGACCTTACCAATAAGGCTCGGGTCAACTAAAATCGTGTCCCTACATTTACTATATATTCAAATCTGCTTACTGCATTCATAAAATTTATTTTTTGCATTAATTAAAACTGTTCACTGTTTTCTCATAAAAATTGTTCACTGTTTTCTGCATAAACTATTTCTAGCATTCTGCATAAAATTATTTTCTGTTCAGCATTATTTAAAAAATTGTTGGCTCTCTTTTATGCGTATATTATTTTCTGTTCACTATTTAAAAAATTGTTCGCTGTTTTCTCATAAAACACCAAGTGAAATTGTGTTTTCTAAATTTAAAAGCCAAATCTGAATGCTTTTTCATGTTTGAATTTCACAATAATCGAATTTGTTTTTTTGCATTGATAAAATCTGTTTCTACGTTAATAAAATTTGGTCTCTACGCATCATGTTTACTGTATATTCGAATTTGCTTATTGCATTCATAAAATCTGTTTTTTGCATTAAGTAAAACTGTTCATTGTTTTCTCATAAAAATTGTTCACTGTTTTCTGCATAAACTGTTTTTAGCATTGGCGCAATTATTGCACTTAAATGGTTTTTGTGTTTTTTAAAATATGTAACCATATGAATAATGGACAAACTCCATGAAAGAAAAATGAATGATTCATATAAATCACCTAATGGTAAATGCCTCGAAAAATTTGAATTTGTAAAAAAGTTCGAATTAGTTGAATGTAGAACTATTCACTCAGTAAAACTATTTTCTGCATTAGGTAAAACTGTTCACTGTTTTCTCATGAAAATTGTTCACTATTTTCTACATAAACTATTTCTAGTATTTAGCATAAAATTATTTTCTGTTAAGCATTATTTAAAAAATTGTTCACTCTTTTTTCTGCGTAAATTATTCTCTGTTCACTGTTTAAAAAATTGTTCACTATTTTCTCATAAAACACTTAGTGAAATCATGTTTTCTAAATTTAACTACAGACATACACAAACCACTATGGAGGGAAATGGGTTGGAAAAAAGTTATTGCATTAGATGATGAAAGAGATATTTCAGACTTCTCAGATTTAAGTAATGATGATTTCCAAAAATTTCTACCTATGAACATTAGACGTTGTTGTTAATGTCTACACGTTCTGTGCAATACAAAATGTTGTTGTTAATGTTTGACAACTGATGATTATGTACATTCAACTTTTGCAAATCTAAAGATTAACTGTTCATTAACTGTTGAGTTTACACGATTTTGTTCATTCAATGATTTCGAATTTTTCAACAAATTCGGATGATCAATACATTAGTACACAGTTTTCCATTTAATTTTCATGATTTTGTACGTTTTAACGAATTCAAACATTTCAACAAATTCAGACTATCTGTAAATCTAATTTACACAATTTTATTTTGTACTTTCAAGATTTTATACAATCAACAAATTCGAACGATCTGCACATCTAAATTTTGTTTTTTACAAATTCGAACGATCTGTACATCTAATGTACACAATTTTCTCTTGAATTTTCACGATTTTGTACTTTCAACGAAATCAAATTTCTCAACAAGTCTAGAATATTTGTACATCTAATGTACACAATTTTCCATTGAATTTTCACGATTTGGTACGTTCAACAATTTTGATTTTCCATTAAGATTTCACGATTTTGTACGTTCAACAATTTTGAAATTTTCATCAAATCAGGATGATTAGTACATTAGTACAAAGTTTTAAATTGAATTTTCATGATTTTGTACATTTGACGACTTCAAATTTGGAAACAAATTTGGATGATCCGTACATCTAATGTAATTAATTTTCCATTAAGTTTACTCAATTTGGTATGTTCTTCAATTTTCATTTGAATTTTCATGATTTCACACACTCAACGAATTCGAATTTTTCAACAAATTCGTACTATCTGTACATCTAATGTACACAATTTTTCCTTGAGTGTTCACAGTTTTGTACATTCAACGAATTCAAATTTTTAAACAAATTCATATGATCTAAACATCTATCGTACATACTTTTCCATTGAATTTTCATTATTTTGTACTTTGAACGAAATCAAGTTTCTCAACAAGGCTAGACTATCTGTACATCTTATGTACACCTTCACAATTTGGTACGTTCTCATTGATTTTCCATCGATTTTTCTCGAATTTCTACATTCAACTAATTCGAACTTTTTTACAAATTCAAATTTTTTAAGGCATTTACCATTAGGTGATTTATATGAATCATTCATTTTTCTTTCATGGAGTTTGTCCATTATTCATATGGTTACATATTTTAAAAAACTCAAAAACCATTTAAGTGCAATAATTGCGCCAATGCTAAAAACAGTTTATGCAGAAAACAGTGAACAATTTTTATGAGAAAACAGTGAAAAGTTTTACTTAATGTAAAAAACAGATTTTATGAATGCAGTAAGCAAATTCGAATATACAGTAAACATGATGCGTAGAGAGAAAATTTTAATAACGTAGAAACAGATTTTATCAATGCAGAAAAACAAATTCGATTATTGTGAAATTCAAACATGAAAAAGCATTCAGATTTGACTTTTAAATTTAGAAAACACGATTTCACTTGGTGTTTTATGAGAAAACAGCGAACAATTTTTTAAATAGTGAATAGAAAATAATATACGCATAAAAGAGAGTCAACAATTTTTTAAATAATGCTGAACATAAAATAATTTTATGCAGAATGCTAGAAATAGTTTATACAAAAAACAGTGAACAATTTTTATGAGAAAACAGTGAACAGTTTTAATTAATGCAAAAAACAGATTTTATGAATGCAGTAAGCAGATTTGAATATACAGTAAATATGATGTGCAGAGAGAAAATTTTATTAATGTAGAAACAGATTTTATCAATGCAGAAAAATATATTTGATTATTGTGAAATTCAAACATGAAAAGAAAACACGATTTCACTAGGTGTTTTATGAGAAAATAGTGAACAGAAAATAATTTATGCAAAAAAAAGAGCGAACAATTTCTTAAATAATGCTGAACAGAAAATAATTTTATGTAAAATCGTAGAAATTGTTTATACAGAAAACAGTGAACAATTTTTATGAGAAAACAATGAACAATTTTAATTAATGTAGAAATTAAATTCATATTTCGAAATTAAAATCTCTATATTTTACAATGCTTCTATTTAAATAAATAAAAACATAAAAAAAGCTACTTATTTTTATCTTTATGTTTATTTGTTGATTATCCCCAAACAAAAAAAAAAGCAAAACAAAACCAAAAAAAAAAAAAAATTTACACGATACTCGAGTTTGGTAAACTCGAGTACTGTAGATTTTTTTTTTTTTTTTTTTTTTTTTTTTTTTTTTTTTTTTTTTATAAAAGGTACTCGAGCTTGCTCAAGTATTGTGTTGAATGGTACTCGAGTTTACCAAACTCGAGTACCACATAATTTTTTTTAATCGCAAAAATCCAACTCAGCAGTGCCACGGTGGCAGAATTGATGAGGAACTTGAGTTTTTGAAACTCGAGTTCTGGAAAAAGTGGTAGTTTGCCATTTATTTCCGAAACAGTGTTTTTCTGCTAAAAATTTCCAAAAAATGTGGTATTTGGCCATTTTGGCCAGAAGGAGCTGATAGAGTTTCACAGGAGGAACATTAATGTGTTCGCATGGAGTGCCTACAAAGCTCCAGGGGTGGATCCGAACTTCATCTGCCATCATTTGAATGTCAACCCATCGGTCACTCCTAAAAAACAACCACCTCGGTGCTCATCCAAGGATCATTCTGATGCAGTCAAGGACGATGTGATGAATCTTAAGCAGGCTGGGGCTATCAAGGAAGTGTTTTACCCTGAGTGGCTAGCTAATATTGTGGTGGTGAAGAAGAAGAATGGAAAGTGACGAGTATGTGTGGACTTCACAGATTTGAATAAGGCTTGTCCAAAAGACCGTTTCCCTATGCCTCGGATAGACCAACTAGTAGACGCAACTATAGGCCATCCTCCGATGAGCTTTTTAGATGTCTTTCAAGGGTACCACCAAATACCACTAGCCTTGGGTGATCAGAAAAAGACAGATTTCGTCACCCCCACTAGAAATTACCACTACAAAGTGATGCATTTTGGTTTGAAAAAATGCAGGGATTACCTATCAAAGGATGATGACTAGGATGTTTGAGCCACAGTTGGGCAAGAATATTGAGGTCTACATAGATGACATAATGGTGAAGAGTAAGGTGGTGTCCGAGCATGTGGGAGACCTCGGGAGTATCTTTGAAATACTGAGGAAACACAAGCTACGCCTTAATGCTTTCAAGTGCTCTTTTGGTGTGGGGTCAGGCAAGTTTCTAGGCTATATGGTCACTTACCGTGGAATCGAGGTTAATCCCGTTCAGATTAAGGCAATTAATAATTTACAACCACCTCGAAATCCAAAGGAGTTCTAGAAGCTAATAGGAATGATTGTTGCCTTGAATCGGTTCATCTCTCGGTCAGTGGATAGATGCAGACCCTTCTTCCTATTGTTGAATAAATGGAAGGGATTTGAGTGGACCGAGGAGTGTGCCTTGGCCTTTCAACAACTTAAGGAATATCTTTCTCGGCCACCTATCATGTTCAGGCCTGAGGTGGACGAGGTCCAGTTTGCTTACATTGCTGTGGCCCCTCATGCTGTAAGTTTGGTGTTGGTGTGAATTGATAGTGGTATACAGAGGCCAGTTTATTATGTGAGCAAGTCACTACATGAAGTCGAGGTCCGTTACCTACCACTGGAGAAGGCCATTTTGGCGGTGGTGCACGCTATACGTAAACTCCCCCACTACTTCCAATCACATATAGTTGTCATCCTGACCCAACTTTTGCTTAGGTCTCTACTTCGGAGTGCTGATTACACAGGGAGGATTGCCAAATGGGGTACAATCCTAGGAGTTTTTGACATCAAGTACATGCCTTGCACCTCTGTTAAAGGTCAGGTCTTTGCAGACTTGGTAGTTGAGTTTGTAGAAACCTTATTACAAGAAAAGGTAGAGAAGCAAAGCATGGATGAAAAATCAGTTGGCATGGTCTCCCTGTAGGAGCCCTTATCCTGGAAAGTATATGTTGATGGTGCAGCAAATCAAAAGGGGTCTGGAGTGGGGCTAGTTCTGGTATCTCTTGAAAAGATCACTATTGAGAAATCATTAAGGTTGGGCTTCTCGGCCACAAACAACGAGGCTGAATATGAGGCTCTGCTGGTGGGTATGGCCATGGTTCAAAAAATGGGCAGAAAGGCAGTGAAGATATTCTCGGATTCAAGATTAGTCGTAGGCCAAGTGAGGGGAGAATTAGAGGCAAAGAATGTGAGAATGCAAGGTTACTTGAGTTAGGTTAAGCACTTGCAATCAGGGTTTGAGTCTTTCAGCCTGCTGCACATCCCTAGGAGTGGAAACATATATGCTAATTCTCTAGCCACTCTTGCAACCTCCTTAGCACAGGGCTTACCTCGGGTCATCCTCGGTGAGGACTTGTGCAAGCCCATTGAAGTAGAGGGAGAGGTGGTCCATGTTCACCAGGTTAGGGTAGGACCTAGCTGGATGGACCCCATGGTGCTATTCTTAAATGAGGATATCTTGCCCGAAGAGAAATCAGAAGCTGACAAGGTACGGAGAAAGGCTCCTCGGTTCTAGCTATCCGAGGACCAAAAGTTGTACAAACGCTCCTTTTCTAGGTCATACCGGCGATGCATACACCTTGAGACATCAAAGCTACTCCTTGAAGAGTTACATGAAGGGATTTGTGGAAGCCACACATGAGGCAGATCTTTGTCTTACAGAGCCATCACTTAGGGATACTAGTGGCCAAACATGCAAAAGGAAGCACAAGAGTATGTGAAGAAGTGTGATTAATGCCAAAGATTTGCACCCAACATTCATCAATCGGGAGGAGTCTTTAATCCTTTGTCCAGCCCTTGGCCATTTGCTCAATGGGGTTTGGACATTGTGGGTCCTTTCCCTAGGGCAGTTGGGAATAAGAGGTATCTGCTGGTCGGCACAGATTACTTCACCAAGTGGGTTGAAACTGAACCATTGGTCAATATCAGGGATTTGGATGCCAAGAGATTTATTTGGAAGAATATTATCACTCGGTTTGGGATCCCTCATACCTTTATTTCGGATAATGGCCTTCAATTTGATAGTATGGCCTTCAGGAGGTACTATTGCGACCTAAGAATTACGAATAGATATTCCATCTCGGCTTATCCTCAAGGGAATGGACAGGCTGAGGCTGTCAATAAGGTCATAGTAAATGGACTCAAGAAAAGGTTGGATGATGTGAAGGGAAAATGGGTGGAAGAGTTGTCACACGTCCTTTGGACATATCAGACTACACCTCGTAGGTTAACGGGGCAAACGCCATTTTCAATGACGTACGGTGCTGAGGCAGTTATTCCTCTGGAGATTGGGTTCCCAACACTGAGAACGAGTTCTTTCACTCCGAGCAACAATGATGGGCTATTGGAGAAGAACTTAGACTTAGTTGAAGAACGAAGAGAAAATGCTATGGTCGAATTGGCCTATTATCAACACAAGCTTAAGGAAGGGTATGATGCCAACGTGAAGTTGAGACTACTAGAACTGGGGGACTTGGTGTTAAGAAAAGTTTTGGGTACTACTAAGAACCCAGCATGGGAAAGTTGGGACCTAATTGGGAAGGACCATATCGCATCACATCAGTGGCAGGAATAAGTGCATATTATTTGGAAGATTTAGATGAAAATATTGTACTCCGTCCCTGGAATGTAAACAACCTGAGAAAGTATTATTATTAATGAAAGTAGTCTTTGCCATATTTCTAGTTTATCATATTATATGTCATCCGTTCTACTACTTGTTGGATATTAAACAGAATCTTGGTCATGCCTGGATCCTCTGACCACATATCTTGGGTAAATTCATATCTTAATGACATCTTTCTAAGTATTAAACAGAACCTCAGTTATGCCTGGCTTCTCGGACCACATGCTTTGAGTAAATTAATACATAATGACATCTTTCTAAGTGTTAAACAGAACCTTAGTCATGTTTGGCTCCTCGGACCACATGCTTTGGATAAATTAACACTCTATGACATCTTTCTAAGTATTAAACAAAACCTTAGTCATGCCTGGCTCCCTGGATCACATGCTTTGGGCAAATTAATACTTAATAACATCTTTTTAAGTATTAAACAGAACCTTATTCATGCCTGGCTCCTCAGACCACATGCTTCGGGTAAATTGACACTCTATGACATCTTTCCAAGTGTTGGACAGAACCTTGGGTATGTCTCACTCCTCAGACCACACGCCTTGGGTAAATCAACATAACCTATTTATTTTCCTAAGTGTCAAGATAGATCCCAGGTTATACCCAACTTCTCAGATTAATGGCTTTAAGAAAGTTAATGTTCTTGGATATTTATATAAGTGTTGAGCAGAATAAGGGTTGTCTGCCTTGTTTATTTTTTATAAGATATATTATTCAACTCCATAAGATTCAACCTTCCTTGCAGAAGGCCCAACTCTCAGTACAAGTATGTGATAATTCTTTTTATTGTTGGCACTTGTTCAATTTATTTGAATTAGCAATAATGCACTACTATTAGCTTTTGTTAAAGTATGAGTAATAACAATCCACTATTGTTAGCAATCTTATCAGTCCCAAGTCTCATTAAGGGAAAGAACAGTAACAACACCAATAAGAGAATAAAAGTTACAAGGAAAAAGAAAGATTCATGAAACAAAAGGTAAAGTCTTTTCATTGATCAAAAGGAGGGTATATTACAAATAGTGATGAAATACCACAACAACAAAAAATACAGAAAGATAAAAGAAAATATATATAAAAAATCCTATAACTATGCCTTTGCTTAGTGAGGGTCCTCATTTGGATCAACTGCCTTAAATTGGGTATCCCTGACCTTGGACTTAGACTCTGCATCCTCAGCCTTGAAGACCACATCCCTGATCGTGAGAGCGTCCTCGGAGTGATTGGCCTTGATCGGTGGCCGGACCTCCTTACCCTTGCTAGCCCCAATTGAGACTTCAGTATCAGGAAAAAGGGCTTGGATGGTGGAGAGTTGCTCAGGAGGAGGGAGCATTGCTGGGACTTCTCGGATGTCCTCTGGGAAGAAAATGTTCTCAACACTCCTCAGCTCGGAGTCAGCAGGGATTCCTGCCCGGTTGAGCGCTTCTGCCCATACCTCGGTGCAGTAGTTCTTGCACACCCCTGCCACCTCTTTTGCCAACCAGGTCTCCGTTTCCAGTACCTCACGTTCGTAGGATGCCGTCTCCGCGGCCTCAGAAGCTTCCCTGGTCACCCGAGCTGCATCCTTAACTTTCTGCAGCTTAGCCTTAAGATCCAGAACCGGCTGTCTCTGGGTGGCCAGCTCTGTCTCAGTCATGTGAAGCTGTTTGCGTTCGTCCTCGACCTGGATCTCCTCGCTCTTCAAACCCGCCTTGGCACTCAGACGTGCCCTCTCCGCAGCGGTCAGCTTGTTGGCAAGCTCCTTATTTTTTTGATCTGAGGCGCCCAAGGCCCTGTTAGCCTCAGCACGGAGGTTGGCCTCGACCCTGGCTTTATTCTGGGTGTTATTGACTCATTCTTCGACCATAGAAACTTCCTGAATAGCCTGCACATAAACAACAAAGGAATATGTTAGGAAAAAAAAAGGGTAGGAAAGGAAACAAATAAAGTGTACCTAGGGGCTTACCATAGCCAGGTCCCTCTTCAGGGATAGGAAAAGCTCTAGCTGCCTTATTTTCCTCAAGGCCTCTATGTCCTTGGGAAGTAAAAGAGGGTGCTCTAGAACCTCGGCCACGTGATAGGCATGGCCTCTCTAGAATTCCCTGATGGAGGAATTCCAGGGCAATATTGTGCCATCCAACTCCAACTTGGGATTCCAGGTTGGATGGCGTACATTGGCCGAGTGCTCGGCCTCCCTGCTCTCCACCGAAGTTTCCCTCGGTCTATCTTTGGTTGTTTTTTCTGCTTTGGGCTCTTCGGTGGGGCAATCTCTCCTTCCTCGATTTCCTTCTCCTTCCTCTTCTTCTTTTGCAAGTTTAGATCAGGGAGCAAGCCGAGAGGGGAGGGAAGAAGGGGAAGGGGAGGATTGGGAGGAAGCTGAGTCTTTGGGGCCTCCTTGGACGATGACCCCTTGTTCCTCCCAGCAACAAGATCTTTCAGGCCTCTCTTCGGGTTCAAGGCCATATCTTCTTCCTCCTTGGAGCTATTGTCAACCCGAGCAACTACAAGTCTGGGAGGATGAGCCGCAGAGGATCTGTCAAAGTTAACCTCAGAATCCGAGAGCTCCATAGGCCTTTCTAGTGCCTCTCTTTCTTCTTTGAGGTGGAATTGGTCAATCTCAGCCTCCAAGGACAGGCGTGAAGAGGCTGTTTCTTCCCTTAGAATTGCTACCTCACAAGGAATACATTGGGAGGGCAGCTCAACAGGTGGCAAATCTCCTCGGGCTAAGAAGCTAGGCACCGAAACGTCTATTTGGCCGAGTGCTCGGCCTCCCTGCTCTCCACCGAAGTTTCCCTCGGTCTATCTTTGGTTGTTTTTTCTGCTTTGGGCTCTTCGGTGGGGCAATCTCTCCTTCCTCGATTTCCTTCTCCTTCCTCTTCTTCTTTTGCAAGTTTAGATCAGGGAGCAAGCCGAGAGGGGAGGGAAGAGGGGGAAGGGGAGGATTGGGAGGAAGCTGAGTCTTTGGGGCCTCCTTGGACGATGACCCCTTGTTCCTCCCAGCAACAAGATCTTTCAGGCCTCTCCTCGGGTTCAAGGCCATATCTTCTTCCTCCTTGGAGCTATTGTTAACCTGAGCAACTACAAGTCTGGGAGGATGAGCCGCAGAGGATCTGTCAAAGTTAACCTCAGAATCCGAGAGCTCCATAGGCCTTTCTAGTGCCTCTCTTTCTTCTTTGAGGTGGAACTGGTCAATCTCAGCCTCCAAGGACAGGCGTGAAGAGGCTGTTTCTTCCCTTAGAATTGCTACCTCACAAGGAATACATTGGGAGGGTAGCTCAACAGGTGGCAAATCTCCTCGGGCTAAGAAGCTAGGCACCGAAACGTCTATTTGGGCTAGTCTGGGATCACCGGCTCTTATTGTTTGGCCCGCAATCTAGAACTGATTTGACAATGGCTCAAAATCGAGTATTAAGTGGACAGCTCGCAATTGCCTGTCTTCACTTATAAATATCTTTGACCTCAATACTTTGTTGAGACCCTGAACGTTAACCAGGCAGAGTCTTAGAGCGACGTGCCTTTTGTCTGCAAAAACATTCAAGGAGCAAATCATGGTTAGATCAACGAAACCCATCGTCAAAGGAAAATCAAGTGTTAAAGGGAAAAGGTAGTAAAGCTAAAAGAGCTAAATCCCATGCCGAGGGACCTAAACCTAGGGTACCCCACCTGGCTCTCCCTCCCGAGTTGGGCAGTGAAGACCGTTGTGCCATTCCTTGGAGGCGATCAGGTAGTCATCCTTCAAGCCTTTGTTGGACTTAGGAAGACACGATACCGGTTTAACAATGTTGGACCAGGACTTAAGGTAACATCCCGCGTCGTCAAGTGAGTGGCACTCGTACACACGTGAACGACATCATGCCATGTGAGCCCTAAGCCCATCTGCTCGTTGAGAGCATCTACGCTACCCAAGACCTTAAATAGGTTAGGGGCGCACTGGTGGGGGCACAATTTATGATTGATTAGATAGTCTCGGGTCACCCCACCCATGGGAAGCGTCATTCCTCCCTCTATGAAAGCAATCATAGGAATGACGACCTCCCTTTCTTCTCTGTGTGTTAGTATTTGGTCCGGAGCACAATACTGCAGGGCAACTCCCTGGGGTATGTGATATTTGGCCCTAAAGCCCTTTATATCGGCTGAGGACTCTACAAGATGCTTAAACCTACCCATTTGGTTAAACTTAAGGGAAACAAATAAAGTTTTCAAGGGAAGGAAGTAAAGAATGGAGGGCTGAGGAGAATGGTCAAGGAGAAAAGAACTTGGAAGTATAAAAACTTATGAGAATGAGAGCAACGACACTTCTAAATCTCCTTGAGAATAGAGAGATGTAGGAAATCTTTAGGGGCTTGAGAGCTTGAGAGATCTTAAGAGTTTGCGAATTTGTAAGTTAAAGAGAAAAATAAACCCTCCAGGCGCTTTATATAGAGGGTGGAATTGAGTGGGAGTTATCCCGCTCAAAATTCAAGAAAAAACGCCTACTGTTAGATTTGCATCTCACTGTAAGATGAGGGGAACAAAGCGCTGCCTGGAGAAATTAATGATGCATCGCGGGCTTCGAAGCGTCAAGAACAGTTATGAGGCACGCGAAACGGTGTTCTCACATGTGTAAATCAAATAAATAAATGGACTTAACTCTTAAAAATCAAAACCCCACTTTTTCTCCTCGAATAAGAGGGAAAAAATCGGAGTTTTGAGGGGCTATTGTAGGGATAAGGGCCCAAAATTATATATTGGGCCTTAGGCCTTGGCTGAGGACGTTGGTTGGTCCGAGGACGAATAAACAGCAGTGAGGGTGTTAAGCTCAGAGTCCCATGAGTAAGTTGCAAATGGAAAGGTTGGGGAAGGTGGACCGAGGAGGAGTATCTCCTCGGATAAACAAAACACAGATCAAATGTATATCCTATCGTTCAAAGTGACCTTCCAGGAAATTTCATTGATAGGGACATGTATTATGGACGTACAGGAGGGATAGAAGCTCAGAAATATCTAAGAGAAAGCTATTACCACCGCATTGAATGCTTTGTAACTAACTCTCTGGCCACATTAATGAGGAAGTGATCTTTGAACAGTGTTTTTCAACTTTACAGCTACCCCCAAAGACTTCAGAAGAGTGCTGATGGGACAAGGATCAACATTAACAATCTATTGTCCACGTGTAGGGTAAAGGTGAGAAGAAAGAGATAGTATAAATTAGAGGGAAGACCCCGAGACAAAGGGATTGAGAGATTAAGAAAGAAACATTGTAGCAATCAAAGTTGTATCTGTAACCAACTTCAAGTAATATTTACAAGAACTGATCTCCTCGGATTGTACCGAGGAAGAATTTACTTAGATTAGCCCAGTCTGTTTTTGCTTGATTGTCTTTTAGATCCACTCTAACTATCATTCAACTCATTATAACCCAGCTTTCTAGCCCACTCTCTACAAATTTATTGTATTGCGCTCTTTGCGCCTAACTCATTTGATCAATTGGGCTTGGGCTCCAAAAAGCGCGCTTACAGGTCCTATTTAGTGCAATTGGGAAACCTAACTTAGAATCTCTTTTTTATTTACTTCTTAAGTTTTCAACCTGATTTAGCTAAATTGTAGTAATTTATGCCTTAAAAGAATTCTTCTAATTGACTAATATACTCATTGTACAAGACACATACTTTAAGTGTAAAAAATCCATGAGTGAGGAAAGCTTAAAAGTCAAATTTGAGAGGAAAAAAAAAATATAATAATGACCTTTAAGTCGACACCACGAAGAATCCCATGAGGATACCCAAGGTTTGACCCCCTCCCCCCTCAATGTAGCAGAAGAAGACGAAGAAATTAAAGTATTGTTGATGCAATTGATCGTATATATAGTGGAACCTCGATGATAGACACTTGCATGAAGGTAAAGGAAGACACAAGAGGGTCGTTAGTTTGGTCCGTTGAGGGATTCTCTGTTGCTTAAGTCAATAATAAATAATTAATATGGAGAAATTAAAGTATTGTTGATGCAGTTGATTGCACCATCAAACCTTGACGATAAACACTAGCATGAAGGAAAGGGAAGATACAAGTGGATCGTCAATTTAGTTGGTCGAGTGATTTTTCATTGCTTAAGTCAATAAAGGTATAGTGTTTTTTTTTTTTTTTTTTTTTTAAAATTAAAAAAATGTAATTAACAAGAAACAACTAATTATTTTGTGCATACCATAACTCAAGAAACTAATTTCTTAATATTTTATAGTGATTATGATTCAAATTGGACAGTGATTCTCGGGGAATAGAACTTTAAAGGATAATACTATGATTCTCATAATTCTTTCTTAAGATAGTCACTTAGAGACGGTATTTGTGGGTCTCACATGTCAGTGAGACATAAGTCTCATACGTCGAGCGCATACAAGAATTTGGCTAGTCACTTGGGTTTAGGAGTGTGCATGAGCCGGGTTGGGTTTTTCAACCCAAGCCACGCAAGTCAATCCACATGGATTGGGTTGGACCCATGAGTTGGCCAGATTTGTTTTTTAATTACTTTATTAATATTAAATTGAGAATTAGAACAATGCCACTACAAATAAGAGAAATTTATAACCAAATAATTCTAAGCATAACTCCAAATCAACACAAACTATATGAGAAGAACTTAGGGGTTTGAGTTTTATTTAAGAAGAGAGGTAAAAAGATAAATAATAAAATAGCATAATATATTTTTAAATCTATACTTTAAATTTTAAATATATATTAAATATAAGTGGGTTGGGTTAAGTTAGGTGGATTTGTGAATCTTATAACCTCAACCTAACCCGACCCATTGTAAAAACAAATTTCACAACCTAACCCAACCCACCAACTCTTAAAAATCGACCCAACCTAACAGATTGAATTGAATCGGGTTGATTTTGATATGTTGACTGCACACCCTTACTTGGGTTATTAGATATATAGGTTAACTCGGACTCATCCTTCCTTCTTGCCTGACCTCATTTACCCTTAAAGCTGAGCAAAGAAATGTGGTTGGTCTTGTCATGCCATATTATCATGTTGTCTATCATGGATAAACTTGACATAATCATACCATTTAAAGCATCTCCTTATAATATTGACTTGACTTGTAAAATTATTGAAAATCTTAAGATGAGAGAGAGATTGAATATAAGGAAAAAACAATCATGAAAAACTCAAAATTCTTAAAGAAAAAAGGATAAAGACAAGATTTCAAGCTTTCTTCCTTTTCCCCCTATAGTGAATAAATCATGAAGTAGTGTTTATGTGTATATTTTTAATTATTTGTTAAAGTGGTAAAATCAACACTACTTATCTCAGATAAACGGTTTAATATTTAAAAATTAAAAATTATAATTTAAATATTGATCTCGAAGAGTTTAGAAGATTCTCGTATCAAAGGACCCCAACATTGCATTTCAAGTCATGACTATCACTTCTACAAAAAAAGTCATGACTATCACTGTAGCAATATGCCACGCTATATTCTTTTTCTAAAGTGTCTGTTACGTATTAATCTTTTCAAATGCACAGAAAGTCAAAACACGTGCGAGTGGTGACCTCACATCACTTTATAGAGTTTATTTCAAGCGTAATGCTTACATAGTAATATACAATCACAATGCATATCTAACATATACTCAATAGTCATCATGAGTGATGAGCTTATAAATCATTTGGCGAGAAATGTGCGCGTGAAGAGTTCTTAATTTAACCGGCATTTTATGATGTTTTCAATAAAAATATTTAGGATTGGAATTCTATCTTCCTTATTGTAACTATTCAAAAGAGACAAAATTGAGCTATATAACTTTCAATGAATGACTAGATTAGGGACGGACCTAGGAATTCAGGCTAGGGGACCAGAGATGAGCGGAAAAAGAAAAATTCTCTTTGTCTTGCAGTCTTGCTCTTTATTCTCAGTTTTTTTTTTTTTTCTTTTTCTATTGCATTCTCTATTTGGAGTTTGGACTGAATTTTTGTATTTACTTTTTTTTAAAATGATTTACATTGGGCTGGCTGGCTGGGTATTGTCAATTGTGGCTCAAAATTTTGGAGGTTTTTTTTTTTTTTTGGTTGATTTACATTGGGCTGGCCGGCTAGTAATGGGGTTGAAAATTTTGGAGGGGGTCTATTGCGTTTGGAGTTTGGATTGAATTTTTGTATTTACCTTTATTTTTTTTTGGTTGATTTACATTGAGTTGGCCGGCTGGTAATGGGGTTGAAAATTTTGGAGGGGGGGCAAGATCCTAAGTGAGGAGGGGCCCAAGTTATTATTATTATTATTATTAATTTTTTTGAAAATATACCTACTAATTAAAAAAAAAATTGGGCTAGGGGGGTTCGGGCCCCCACCTGTGTCTGCCCTTGGACTGGATAGTCAATTAAAACTATGACTAATCCTAAGGTTAATATTTTCTATTTCGTAATATTAGGAACTCAAAAAATTTCAAAATCCTTTTTATAATCTTTAACGCAATAACTGTTATTAGAGTAATTTTTTTTTTTTTTGGTTGATAATTTGAAAATTGGGAGTGGGGGTCTCTAGAATTCTTTTTTAAAATATCAAGATGTGTTAGTTGAATTACAAAACTCCTAACTTATTAGAGTAATATTACTCAACCTTGATGCTTTTTGTTTATTAATTAATAACAATCACAATATGTCATTTTAATAGTTGTGGAAAATATTGTAATTTTTTTTTGGATATATTTTGAGCTATTTTTTATTTTATTTTATTTTTTTATTACTTGTTTTGATAGAAAATAAAAAACATTTAAAAGCTTTGTAATTTAATAATATTTTTTGATGTTTTCATTAGAGATGTTTAGAGTGAATTAAAATCTTTTATCTCTTACTATCGAATTAAAAACAAATAAAAGGCAAAGATAATAAAAGGCAAAGATTTTTTATTTTATTTTATTTTATTTTTTTTTGGGGAGAGAAACAAAGAAAAGAATGTCTACAAAATATTTCCGACATTTAGGATAAACCAAGGCTATCAAAACCATGGAAATTTTGTACCGAGTCATGGAAACATCTGGGTAGTTGCTTAAGACCGGAAATACGTGGCCTGAATATAGACTCAAGATTTATGCCTCATACACTTAATGTGACGTATGGCGTCTGCCGGTCCAAACCTCCAAAACCAATTCCTGTCATTGAAAACAAGAACAGAGACATATCTTATTGAATCTAGAAAAAACCTGATACCCATAGAGTTGTTTAAAAAAAATAATCATTAACGGAAAAAGTACTTGAGGTTTTTAACTTTTGACAAATGGATCAGAGGTATGAGATTTCATGCAAGTGAGAGTTTTTTAATTTAGTGATATTTCTATGTGGAAGAATTTGGATTCGAACTTGGAGGCAAGATCCCACCAACTTATTGTAAGAAGGAAAACAAAAAAGGATTAAACACTCCTCAAAAACAAAAAGTTACAAGAAAAATTTTATACTTTCATTTATCATATTAAAAAAATAAAAAAGAAGTTAGGCCATAGAAATAAGCTTATAATTAACAACAATAAGAGTTAAGTCTTTCTATAATGACTTGAGAATAATAATTCTTGACAAGTTGTTTATTTATTGTTATTAGAGGATAAAAAAATAATTTAAGTGTTGGGTTCAAATTAGAACTAGTCACAGTTTACTACATAAGATTTATTGTAAAAATGTTGTGGATATATATAACACATTTCAAAAAAAAAAAAATTATGACAATTTATTAAAAAGTAAATCTTTAATGTCTTGTAAGAGATCTTCTACTGTAACAACAAAATTTCATAATATTTTCACAACAAATTTAAATATCAACATATTCTAAATCAAAATAAAATAAGATTACAACTCAAAATAAAATTGGTATAAAGATATTGTGAGATTTCATAGTGCCCAAAGACTTTTGTCTTCTAGTAATTTTAGTCCACAAACTTAAACAACGTTTTCTTTTCTATAAATAATCTAAAGAAAATCAGATACCTGGTTCAAGATCGGAAATTAAAAATTGGATTCAATATTTTTGTGTATTGGATTTGTCAAAATTATGATATGTGTTTATTTTTAGTTATGTGTAACGATCCAAAGCTCTTTTTGTATTAGACCCAAGTCATGTCTATTCAAGATTAAATACATGTGAATATAGATTCTTAATAAAGAATTTATTTTCCAAATAAATAGTCTTAATTATTAAGTTTCCTTATAATTTTTAAAAAAAAACAAAGTCATTATAGAATTTGGCATTGCAAAATAGAAAGATGAGGCTAATCCTTTCCCACGTGTATAGAAAGAAGAAGAAAAATATAGCATTAAATTTGGTTTGGTGTTGCAACTAGGTAATCTCTGACAAAATGCAACTTATTATGGTGGAGTTGATGAGTATAGGAGCAGTCTCTCTCTCTCTCTCTCTCTCTATGAGATAGAGAGAGAGCCAACTAGCTAGGACCAATGTCGAAGCCGCCGAGTCCAGACAAGCCCAGCTCATCAGCCCTGGCTCTTACTTTAAAGTATCATGACGTCATCATACCACCTAGTCATGACGTCACGACATCTAACCGGGCTTTCGGCGATGGGCACGTGGATGGATTATTGATGCAAAGGTAATTTTAGAGATCAGCTCTGCCGCACCTCTTCCACTCTCCGCCTTTGCCGCGTGCATTACACGGACATAAAAAAATTGCTTACCTAATTTGTTCTAATAAAATATAATTCCATTAAGCATATTGTGTTGCATGTGGCTGCTCTCTAAATAGTAAGACCTGTAATTAATGATCACGTAAGATCGTGTTTAAGTAGTTATGGACTTATGAACTAGACTCAGTATTGGGTAGATTAATTAAAAATTTTGTATCTCAGTGACATTGTGTGATCTTCTTCATGAGAAGAATTAGAGGTTTAAATTCTCTCTTAGTGCATTATCATAATTATTAAATTATATAAAAAAAATTTATAAGAGAGATTAAGAATCAGTACTTTAAGGGTAATGATACCAATTCTAGTTAAGGACCATAACCTTTCATCTATTTGAAAATATATCATAGGTTCTATGGTGGGACCAAGGTTAGGGAATGGCTCAACCTTCCACTTGCAAACAACTACAACCTCTTCTACCCAAAAAAAAAAAAAAAAAAAACTACAACCTCATTAAGGTTTAGGCTCTTCAAGCATTGATTAGTAATGGATAAGAACTACTATAGTCATGCTATTTATTTGAAAAAATCTTATAAAATGCCTAGAATTTAGAACGTGTTTTATACTTAGTCTCATGTTTTTAATATTAAAAATTAAAGTTCCAAATTCATGAAACTATTTTAATTTGAAGAACTTATCCATCTTCATTATTCATTTTCATTATTATTAATTGTAACGAAGTAGAAAAAAAAATGATAATTTTTATGTTACAACTAGGTATAATAAACTTTGATTTTTAGGCAATCACTATCTCATTCTACCATTTTTATTCAGTGTTTTCTAGATTGAATTATGAACAACTTCTAGGTGAAACACAAAATTGAATCAATGGTTTTTTGTACTACTTTACTCCATTATTGCCCAAGATAACAAAAATAAGTGACATGGCTAGACATAACCTTTAAATTAAAATGGTTTCATAAATTTTTTACTTTAACTTACAATTTGAAAAAGGGTATAAACTTTGGCCTTTTATGTAATTTTGTATTTCTATTTTTAATTATTTAAAAAGGCATAATATAATGTTAATGTAAGCGTGAGAAACACGCGCCATGGTGGCTCATGGGAATAGGAAATCTACGCAATAACTTTCTTGTTAGTTTCCATTTGCTGTATCAAAGCTTAGCTAGAACTATCAATTGTTTTTTACCTTCATTTCCTCTTTATCTTCTTTTCACACCATTTCTTTTTCCTTTCCAAGAGACTTCTTTTGCAGCCTCAAACACCATCCCTCTTTTGCTCTCTCTCACCCAATAATCTACTCCACTTTCATGCAAAACATGTTATCTTTTTGAGCTCCTCAAACCCCCTCTTTTTTTATATCTCCAACTACCAAACATGGAAAACAACCTACTAACAAGTGTGCACCAAAGAAAACCAACCAAGAAAGCCAAGCAACCCAAGAAAAACAACAACAACAACAACAACAACAACAACAACCCCATCAAAGTTGTGTACATATCCAACCCTATGAAGGTCAAGACCAGTGCTTCACAATTCAGGGCCTTGGTTCAAGAACTCACTGGCCAAGATTCTGAATTGCCTGACCCCACAAAGTATTCAAACAAAGATGAACATGTCGGTGGCCGCCCGCATCAAACGGCTCCCGATCCCATGATTAATGTTGACAATAAGATGGATGGTGATGATGATGATGATGATCATTCACAACAAGAGGAGGTGCCCACTGTGGACCCCAGTACTAGTCAAGAACAGCCCGAGAGTTCAAGCTCTCAGTTTGAGCCGTACGATGATGTTTTCACTCCCCAGATGATTGACAATTTTTCTGGTTTGTTGCCCAATACTGTATTCTATGATTCTCCCCAACTTGATGTGCTTAGAAGGCTGGACACAGTGTGAAAATTGAGTAAGCTCTCTCAAGCTAAAGGCCTAAGGCCTAGAATCACTGTACGTTACATATCTATTGTATATGTAATTTTTCTATGTTTCTGTTTTTGTTTTTTAATTATTGAATTATGTTAGTATTTTGGGACCCTTTAGGCTTTATCCCATAAATTTCATATTACTGCTGGGTCCATTCTTGAACTTCTTCTTCTCTGAAAGGGAGGATCTAGAGGACTGGAACTATCCTATCCGTACGGTACGGCTATTGACATATATGATATTATTGTATGTAATTTGAACGTGTTATTTTGTTTCTATTTGTATCAACTTTGTTTTATTAAATTCTAGGGTTGAAATTGTAAGTTTGTAACTCTTGGTGACTAATGATTCAGCCAAAAAAAAAAAAAAAAAAAACTCTTGGTGACTAATGGTTTAATGATGTGCTTAATTTGAATAACTTTGATTTTGCACTTTTGATTGTGTTTAATTAAGTGCTAGACTTGTGTTGGGGTTGAATTTGATAAGCAAGAAAAAGATGTGGAAAAAAGTGCAAGAGGCAATATGGGTCCCAGCTTATTTACACTTGTTAGGTCAAGTACACATCATGGAGTGATGGGAGCAGTATTTGTTGCTGGAAAAACCTAGCCATGAGTCCAAACGCCATTTCTCTTCCAAGTTAATAGCAAAGAGCTATACGATATGGTATGTAAATGTTCATGTTGACCAGTGGTCTGTGTGGAAAATGTGGTTTGGAAAGTAAAGCAGAATTAGTGGTTCAAAATGATTTTCTCTTTTCCCAAGAGCAAGCTTTTATAAAAAGGACGAAGTTATTAACTGGAGGGCGACTTTAAGCATATCTCTATAATGGAATGTTAACACTTTTTTCTCCAGTAATTAAGAAGTGTGCAAGGTTATTCAATGAAATATAATGGAAACATTACTGAAATAGATCATGACAATCATAAAAAGGAAAAAAAGAAAAAGAAAAAGAAAAACTATTTGTTCATATAATAACTAATATTGTACATGTGTCTGGAATTGGGGTTGGTGTGTGTGTGTTTTCTTTTGGGTGGGGGGTGGGGGGGTGGTGTCCACTAATTAATGTGTACTAAATGATTTTGAAAATGAAATGCAGGTTTTAGGTGCCTAAATGCTTGTTTATTATTTGCTCAATTGTGACAACGCTAAATGGTGATTAAAATGAAATACATGTTTTTAGTGCTCCTATGATATTAATGGAACTCATGTCTGTAACTTAAGCTTCCCGTGAGTTAGTGCTATGGCTTTCCAGCTTGCAGTATATGTAGGAGATAAGAGGCTTTTGTATCTATAAGGTTTTGTCTTTTGTATTCTTTCTAGGATTCATTTTCCAAACTTTTGGCTTATTATGATGATATTATTGATTATCGGAAAAAAATTAG
The DNA here is from genome assembly GCA_028535165.1 of Quercus tomentella. NCBI lineage: Eukaryota > Viridiplantae > Streptophyta > Magnoliopsida > Fagales > Fagaceae > Quercus > Quercus tomentella. The sequence continues at coordinate 36,452,987 of JAPQVY010000012.1, forward strand.
AGGGATGTCTTTCTCAGCCTTGTAGTCCCATGCATGATTTGAAAAGATGCTTTCCTTTATAGAAAGGATATGCATATTACAAAGGCCACCGGCTGCTAGTGGGCACGTGTATGTCATATATGGATATGCAGTTCCCTTTTTATATTTTAGTGATCACTCTATAGGTGAGAATTATTTTCAAAATTTGGATTTATTAGTTACTTCTCTGAAAAATAGGTACACACAGTCACCTTGAACTTATGATTGCTACATTGAATTTCTACATAAGAATGGATTTATTATAAGAAGTTACTAGAGATGGTATCTTCTAAATGGAGGATTTAGGCAATTCTCTTGAAAAGTTAATTACTAATTACTCAAATATATTCAGATTCACAGTGCATATGCTGTGTGAGGTAAGAGAGAGAGAGAGAGAGAGGTAAATCAAATTTTCTACTATTCAAGTTCCTCAGAGAGAGCTAGAAAGCTTCAGGACCCCTCTAGATGGATAGATAGAACCATTTATAACATAAAATAACAGGTTTAAGTAAAAGCTTCCTTAAAATTCTTTAAAAAGAAAAAAAGATTTTCGTTCTCTTAGTGTCTCTATGTTTGTTTTAAAGCAAGAGAAAGTGACCTAGCTAGTATTCATCCTCCTTTTGGCTCTAAGTAGCTTTATCACTTATTTAGAAGGACTGACCATTTATAATATGGTATATAGCAGATATATAAGAGTAGTCTTTGAGCTTCCTCGAAGCTCTCTCTCTATCCATATGTATGCATGCATGCATTTGCACCAGAAGATTGTCCATATGAGTCCACTATTTCACTCTCTTGACTTAATTTGTGGTTGCCCTTGGAAAATAAGGTTTGAATTCAAGTCAAGTCTGCTGAGTTTGTATCTTACCACTATAAATACATCCAGAGATTCAAGAAACCGACGTGCTAGTGAAAGTAAACAATATTCATTCGTGACAACTATTGTGCCAATAGTGACAGGTCCTCCAACAAATTGACTTAAGTTTTTTTTTAAATTTTTATTTTTTTTTATTGGAAACAATATTAGAGCTGAGAGCACTAGAATATTTGGGTTGGAGTTGAATATTTAACCACAATAAGTCCTATTTTTTGTTTAGTGTGTAGCTATGAAAATCTTGGCAGATCGAGGAGTTTGTCTCAATGCATGGCTACCAAGTTGAATTCAACTAGCCATCCATTGCATTCTTAATTAGTTTATTCTCATAATTGCTTATATAAGCCTATTTTAACGTAGGAATCCACACGAGAAAAAACTATTCATGTCTGTGTGCTATAGCCTAGGATTCCTACGAGAAAAAACTATTCATGCCTGTGTGCTATAGCCTAGGAGCAGGTCTTTAGGCTTTACCCTTGGGTTTTTTTTTTTGGGGGGGGGGGGGGGTGTGGGGTGTTGTTTGGGGCAAAGTATAAACCAAGAAAGGGCACAAAAAATTATTTCCCAATACATTTTTAAAAAATCATTAATCGAAAATGAATTCAATATTCTTTTAAATTCTGAAAATAAATTATGATTGATTATAGAGTAAACATAAATTTCCTTTTTAGTGTACAAAATCAAATAGCTTTTGAATTATTTATTTATTTATAAAACTTAGTTTTGACAATATTTAAGACTAAATTTGCTCATCTTGATAGATTGTTGATCTTTTAATCCTTTACGGCTGTTTGGCACCAAGAAAAAAAAGAAAAAAAAAAAAGGTACTTCTAATCTACTATACGGTCCCATCAAAATTTTGAAGGAGAAAAGAAAAAAGAAAGAAACATGTGCGGACACTTTTACACACATATATAAGATTAAGAAACTAGCTTAGAATAAAAATAAATAAATAATTTTACTTTAAGATCCCTTAGTCTATTATTTCTTAATTTGTCCTTAATTTTCTACTTATTAATCTATTTTTACAACGAGTATTTCAAACTGCAAGGTCTGTCTCCTGCGGTAATAAGCAAGCTGGCAAGATGCATAAGTGAAAGTTCTTACCTGATAGCTAAATGTTTGCTTTATTGCTATGATTGTTACTTCACTAGAATCACTACACATGACTAAGAGAGTAAGAGTCATGCTGAAGGGCAGTTGGCCGCCCACGTGAGTAGGGGATTTAATATTGTAACAATACTATTATTGTTGTATTAATCATTTTCATTACTTAATGAGAGAGGGAGGGGCGGAGCTCATTGGGCTAAGGGGGGCCATGCATGTTCCCCCCTGGCCATAACATTGCTCCATCCCTGCCTAGAGGACAGGTTAAATTACGATTAGGGTTTTTAGTAGTTGCTTATGTACTCCAATTCTTTTTAGTATACATTTGATGCGTGACTCAATAAACGCACGCACAATACACATTTATTTAATCCAAACCATATGATTCGGGGTCTATTTATAGACATGCCTTTATACATTTTCATGAACATTTGTGCTCTCTTTTTAACGGTTAAGGAAAGTTTGAGCAAGACCATTTAGAGCATTCACAACAGTCTGTGTATAATAGAAAACTGTGTAAAATTTACACAATTTTGCCTAAAAATGACCTACATCAGTCCATGTATAATTGTGAATGGTGATTAATGTAATGTATGAAGAAAGAGAAACAATTAAAACAATTAAGAAAAAAAATGATATTTTAATGAAATGTAGTGTAAAATAGGACTAGTAAGTTACATATATATATATATATATATATATATATATATATGTTGATTGACCTCTCACTATACTTTTGGTATCTCAAATTTTGAATTCTTCTCTCTTTTTCCCTGATCTTTTTGTGGCCATCAATGATTGAGTAAAACCATATATCATGGGCTTTTTCATTATCTCTGCCAATAAATAAACAGAAGATTCAAAGGTAAAATTAGACATGCGTCCTTGCATCTATAAAATAAAGAAAAATTATTGTATAGTCTTGGATTATATTTCCTCTCTCTCACAGAAGGTGGGTCCTATGGTGGATGGAACCCACCCTTTAGTAAGAAGGAGGGAGTGTAGTCCAAGACTTTGCAGGAACAGCACATCAGATAAGAACATCATTTCAATGGGTAAAAGTCAGGAAAGAAATTTTCAAATTCACTTTTACTCCCCAGCCAAATTTGACAAAATTTCAATGTTAAAAGATAGTCAAATGACAGCACAACTTTGACTCAAAAACTATATATATATATATATATATATATATATATATATATATATATATATATCTTAGTTGATTAATTTTCTTCCCCCAATATTTGAAGCCTCATCATTAGTCAAACAATGAGAGTACCATCCTTGATGAAGACAGGATTTAAAAACTCAGAATGATCGAGCTGAAATAATCTTATTTGATTATTCTAAAACATTTAATGGTTGAAATGTTTATTATGCTTTATGAGTTTACTTTACTAAAGTTTTTTTTTATAAATAATTTACCAAAAATTTGAGAGAGCTCATGGGAGCTCATTACAAGGAGAGCCCATTGCCTTTACCCTTTAGCTATATTGGAAAAAATTGGTGCTCTTTCAACTTTTCTTTTGTTGTTTTTACAATCTAATTTTCCTATGAAATGTAAGTCCACAACGAACATAATCTGGTGAATGCAACAAAATAATTAGTTTAAAATAGCATGTTGTATTGATCGCTCTTTCAATCAACGAATTGAATTTTAACTCTAATGGGCGGTAGAGTTTTTTTTTTTTTTTTGGAGGGAATAATGGGCGGTAGAGTTAAAAGACTTGAAATCACATGTTTGGGTATTATGATAAAAAGTCATTTAAAAAAAAAAACATAGATTCAAGAAAATGATTAATTTAATTATTATATATTTATATATTATCTAAAAGTTGAGGTCTAACATTTATTGCTGTTACGTTTTAATTGAGCCACATTAACGGCCATATTCTCATTTTCTTTCTATCTTTTTTCCCCTATTAGTCCACACCTATCATTAGAGTATTCACATTAGCTCGGGTGAAAATTCATGTTTATTTTAGCTTAAAACCCTATTTTTTCTATTTTACATATTCACTTTCCAAAACAACCCATGTTAAATTATCTATATTACACTACATTTCACTAAAATATAAAATTTTCTTAATTTTTTTAATTGTTCATATTTCTTTACATACAATAACCACTATCCACCTTCTTCTTTCATCATTGGGATATGTAAAGAAAGAATAATAAAAAAAAAAAATGTCAATATAAATTTACACGATTATTATAGCAAACTTGTAAATTTACACAATTATACACTCCTTGACGTGGGTCATTTTAACTATGTAAATTTTACATAATTTTCTATTATTAGTTTACAGTGACAAAAACCTGTAAACTAGCAATAGGCATAATGATCACTTGGTTAGGTTAAGTGTCTATTTGCCATTGGGACTCTAATGTAGGGTGTACTATTAAATTATCAATTGTCCCAAAAACTTAAGTTGTTAGGAAATATTGAATTTAATTATTTATCTATAGTTATAACCATGGGCAGAACCAAGAATTTATGTTTAAAGGCTGAGTTATGTTACTATTATAAACTCTAATAAATATACAAAAAGTGTCTAGTTTGATATTAGATATTTACACAAACAGAAGAAATAATATCTCTTATCAAAGGTATACTCGATAATGATATTTCATAGAGTAAATTTAAACTATTATCATGCATATAATTTCATTTTCAATATAAACAATCAAATTGTCATGCAAAGTGATAACAAAATCACAATGAAACCAATGAAGTCTTCAAAACCACAAATAATCTAAAACTTTAGCATATATAAGAATTAATTTTACAACAAAAATGAAAACAAGAAAACAAAAATAACTTGTCTCTATAACTGCCAAGCTTATTAATTTTTTTAAAGAAAGATCATGCAATATATTTTGAGGTCTCTATAATTGTAGTACTAAGTCTATTACTTAATTTATTTTTTTAAAGATCATAGGATATATTTTGTGGGGCCATGGTCCCCCAAAGGATACAAATGGTTCTACCCCTGGTTCTAACACCTCCCCTCACATGTGAATGTGAGATTTTTAACATTTCAAATAGGAGGTAGAGTAAAGCCTGTTTTGATATTATATTAAATTATCGATTTTTCAAACATTTAAGCTGTTAAGAAATTGTGAATTTAATTATTTAATTAATTATAATTTTAACATGTACTACTATCATAAGATGAAATATTATTATCATCATTATACGGGACAACTTTTATGATATTACCATATCAAGAAAACATACCTGCCTATTAATAAAAATCCAAATATATTCAGAAGCCACAACCAGCTTAAAGGGGATAAAATTGGAAAAAAAAAAAAAAATCATTTAGGAGTTTACAAACATTTTTTGTAATCAAGCAAGAGCCAAGGGAGTTTTCAGGATTAATTTGCCCAATCTAAATCTCCATTACTTCAAATGAAGCCTAAGTCATTCCAACATCAAGTTAAATAAGAACATGTCATCATAGATAGTAATCATACTTGAACTTTTAAGGATGGTTTTTTTCCCTCAGTTATACTCATTTTATGATATGACTGCATAGTTATTTACACTACTGCACAAATTGAGACAGCTTTGGAATTTCAAAGGTGCTGGTTATCCATCCACTCAAAGACTTCCAACTACTGTACATTGAAGACAATTATCAATCTCTAAATCACCTTGATACAACCCATAGCATTTTTTTTTTTTTTTTAATTTAATAAATAATTTTCTAGGATGGGACAATCTAGGAGCTCTAATATCATCACAAAAATTGCCATTATCATCCATCCACACACACAATATTAACCACAAAGTAGATATCATACGATTCATTTAAGCACAAACTCATCTGTAAGAAATCGTTCCCTCACATCAAGTAGGTGACAGGAAGTGAAGAGTCTAACCCTGCCCTCAGAATTTGTACTTTTAGTAAGCAAATTTGGGTGTAATGCTGAAAGCAATAATGGCTGTGCATATATATTATGCCAGTTATTGATGCAGATGACCAAAAATAGTAATAACCATCGTAGTTATACTTGGTTTCAAAGCCTCCTTCAATTGGGTTAGGTGATATGGTTCCTTGGACAAACCCCGCAATTTTATTTATTTATTTACTTTTTCATAAGTTGTAAACTACCCAAATTTAATTATCTCACAGAAGTCATAGGGTTAATCCTTTTTGAAATTCATTTGCAAGCCTATCATAGCATAAAAAGGTCTTTGCATATGGCTACTCATCATGCATTCAAAATCATCCATATAAAAACTATGATGGGTATGACCTAATCCTGTTCTTAAAGGGGGAAAAAAAAAGATATGATTTTTTTTCAGCTGCACTTTAGGATAGACAGTCATGTTTGACATATTATATATTTGAACTAATCAATTAGCTTGGAGTTAGACGCATCAAGAATTTCATTCTTCATTGGAACTGTACGAACAATTCACCTAAAACTCTTTTGAGTATCCAATAACCCAAAAATGAACGCAGATCAGTAAGGAACCAAGATAATGAAACCCCAAAGACAGGTCATGCCCTACTTCCTCACAAAAGAGAGAGAGAACCTACTAGACCACCAGCTGAATTAACCAGTGACCAAGTCATATAAAATTTGGATAACTGCAATGCATGAAACATGAAAAGAAAGTATGCAGCTTTCGTAGGTGATTAGACAACCTAATGACATGAGATAGGCTGATTTTGTATGACTGATTTACAGCTCCCTCCCCCTCCCCCTCTCCAAAAAAAAAAAAAAAAGACTACGCAGTTCACAGTCTTTCCGCTAGAAAAACAACACATGCTTGGAAGAAAAACTAATAAATGGAACTCCATCGTATGGATTCCCTTCTGATATACTTTCTGGAAGTACTCTGCATTTGACATTGCTTCCAAAACTCATTCTATTGACTACCGTTAGAAGAACATAAGGCTAAGGGACTTCCGCACAAACTTGACAGCTCTTTTTTTAATTCTGTCTATGGGTAATGTGAGATACTTTACAGGTAGCAGAATGTTTGTATAAATAACTATATCCAGACTCAAAGAATGTGAGATACTTTAGGCTGAATTTGACATCCTACTACATACCAGACTCAAAGATTTATAAAGCTAGAAAAAGAGACACATGATTGCCTACTTTACTAAAGATGATACTAAGAAGGTTGATACAATACAAGTGTGATGCCCCTTTTGCCACACATTTATAGACAAATCAATTTATATATAAAAGCACAAACCTCATGCGAGAGTTCATGATTTAAAAAAAAAAAAAAAAAAAACCTTCCCTTGAGAATGCTACAAATGTGTAGTGAAGCTTCAAACTAATTTTTATTATCTCAAAATATATACGTTTCTTTACTCTAATTTAGTTTACTTTTTCTTTATAATATATGTACAACATTCTTCAAAACTGTTTTACGTAAAATATCACAAAATTATCCATGCATTGCATGAGCAAGTTACTAGTTTACATAATTGGAGAACTCAGATTTATATAGTTATTTCACTATCCTTATGCAATAATGCAATCTACAAATAGGAGCGTCATCGAGAAGGTACAAATATGAGTAAAAACTAAAACGCATGTAATAATCAACAAGCTGGACAAAAAGTCTCAAGGATAAAGAAGAGAACCTGAAATGTTTGGCCTAGGGCATTGGAAGACCAAAAAATAATAGCTTCATTTGTTCTTTACCTATTTTATGGGACAGATTGAATCTGCTTTTGCCAATTCCTAAGTCTTCAGACAGGTTATCTCATCATCCGGGACATTTAGGTCAAATTAGATGTAGACATGGCCATTGGAAATCAGTTGTGTAAATTAATTATAAGTCATCCACAATTATTCATTCACTTTGAGCCTGATTCTAAGTTTCTATCTAAAGTAAAGCACACAACCACAAAATACACGACCACCTTACTTGAAAATATGAAAACAATCTTCTCCATGATTTGGTAACAATAAATCTGCTCTAACTTATATCACCATTCTACCAGTTCCTCTAAAAAAAAAAAAAAACACTACATCACCATCAAATTCAATTACTAAACACAGTATTAAATGGTTAAACAAGTCAAGCTTTGAATGTCCCTGTTTTGTGGTGGCAAATAAGTAATTCATGATGTCCACCTCTTAATTCTAATAAACCAGGCAAAAATCCAAAATAAAAACAACAATGAACAGATTGGAAACTAGAGACGTCCATATGTAGGATGCTTTCATATCATAAAAACAGCAACTTTGTTTCAAATTCAAAGAAGACTAAATTAAAATGAATAAAAAAAGAAAAATACAAGTTACTGTCCTATTCTATCAAATAATGATTGGACTTAAAGTTGGCAGGAGTTCTACCCTAGGGGTGTTTGTAAATCAAAAAAATGCACAATCAGAGAAGTCAGCAGCATACAATCCCATCCACGAACCAAGCAGAAGATCTACACAAGACAGTGGCTGCTGACTAATATCAGAAAGACCAGAGAATGTGTCATCAATAAGATTGAGTCCGTCATCAAATGCAGACCCATCTTCTTGGTTCCTTCTTGTGAATCCAAGAATTGGAATTGTGAATGATCATCAAAGGGAGCAAATCTTGGATTTTCATCAAACGGATCTTGATCATCAAAGGCAGCAAGTCTTGGATTTTCATCAAACAGGACTTGATCATCAAAGGCTGAAAATCTTGGACTTTCATCAAATGGGTCCTGATCATCAAGGGCAGAAAATCTTGGATTTTCATGAAATAATTTTCCGACATGTATAAGAGTAACTAATAATTTTCCGATTTGTACTCATTCTGTGCAGATTAGATTTGAATCCTTGACTTCGGCTATGCAAAATGTTCTAAGCCAATTTTTTGGGTTATGTAAACTTGGCTTCCAAGTGGGCAATAAGAGATGAATGAAAGAGAGTCAAGAGACACCTGGGCCATGTTGTCTAGTGGTGTGGCACCGATGTTGATGCAATGATGATGTTGCCTATGGTTGATGTGGCAAAACGTTGTTGAGACACATGGCTAGACCAAATTTGCTGCACTAGGATTAGCTGGAAGTGGAGTGAAGGAGAGATTGTCAGATTCGTGGAATCAATTTCAAGAAAGATGAATATCTGTGAGATTGAGCAATGAGGAAAGAAGTGTATTCAAGATTGCAGTGGTTGAGAAAGAGAGACTATTATATGCTCACTGTTTGGAAGAATATTGACTTGCTCAATATCCCATTAGTATCTTGCACGATTCTCAAACCAAACATTTGGAATTGACCACAACAGAGACTGCCTTGAACTTGCTTACCCTTTCTCAGAAAAATAACGTAGCCCTTACGCGACATCATTCATGTTTTGTCGATTAGCTTGCCGGCTTCCATCCTAACAATTCAATCATCTTTCAATTTCCCTTATCCTCCCCCCAAAAAATAAATAAAACAAAATAAAATGAATGAACAAAGTTTATTGAACAAAGACGACAAACAATATCATTCTCAAAAAAAGAAGCTATTCAAGCTGTTATTCACTTTGCAACAACCACACCAATAATGCATCAACATGGTTACCATCAATCGAACTCAACTCTTCCTTCAATTCTTCAAGTATTAGAGGCCAGCCATTCAAGTCCTAAAGTATAGAAACTAGCCAGTCAAATCTTCAAGTTTTCATCAGAGTCTTCATTAGCCACCATTAGAACCTCTTTTCACAGACCATTTTGCCTTAGTTCAATTCACATTCAAGTCTTCAAATACTGAAACCAAGTTGAAATTATATAAAGTTACCAATTGAGCTCCTTACTAATGTTAAACATCACTTTGACAAATATTCATTACTGGAATCCACAAAAGTTAAAAGCCAAAAATTTAAAGAAAGCTATCAAAAAATTCTCAAATAAAAAAGAGGTTCAACCAAATCACAAGCCCTACAAGAACCGGCAAATCTTTCATTTCCAATTGAAATTATATACTCCATTGAAGTTAAAATTATCAAAAAATCTCCAAGAACACTTAAAGATTTAGCACTTAGTTGAAACCCAATAAAACTTTCTTGTATAGAGCGACAAAATTGAACTCCAGAATACAAACAAGAATAGAAACCAAACAAAGCAAGAAACTAAAAGTTATCTGCACCTTATCATTATTCATGAATTAAACAAGAGCAGCAAAAAGAATAAAAGCTCGTTAACATATTTCCAAATTCATCAATCAGAGACAATTTGAGAGCAAATGAAATGAGGATAAAGATCCATTTCTTCACATTGCCAAACGTTCAAAATAAACAATTAATGCAGCAGGAAAAAGAAGGGATAATAGGATAAAACTCATCAAAATATTGCTAGTTATCAAGAACGTTAATTAGAGGATAAAGAAGCTGTACCATTTCCACGTAGATGTACATGGTGATGATGAACTTTCTGTTTGCAGCTGTAGAACTTGGTGAGCAAGTCTGCAAATAAAAGCAAATAACAGATTCATAATGACATAATTTCAGAACAAAAGCCATAACTGACATTGAGAGAGAGAGAGAGAGAGATTTGCATGGGCTTTCTTGAAATGTTTGAGAAGACTCCAGATGCTTGTCGAATTGAAATATAGAGTAGAAGAGGTTTTAGAGATAAATTGAAAACGTTCTACAAACCCAGAAAATTTAGCCCACAAAAATCAAATTTTCTAAAATTAACCTGAGATTATACTGCAGGAATGGTGAATTGAAGCACCCCATCAACCCATCTGGGTATCAGAGTGAGAAAGATTGGGTATCAGATGCAAAGAGAGTGAGAAAATAGTGGAAGCAGTGGTAGAGCACATCAGGCATTAGCAACACATGACACCAACAGCAGTGCAGCACTGCGCTCTCTGCTCAGAAACTTGAAGAAGAAGCTGACTGGGGGATTACATTGGAAATTTTGCATTTTTCAGTGAGATTCCTACAGGTTGGGAATAAGAAAACCACCAGAGACGGTAACTTAAGATTACCACATGAAATTCCTAGGAATATTCTCCAATTCCCTGAACCAAAAGGCCCCTAAGAAACATTATATTACATCATCCACTTCCACCAAGAAGAAAGAAATAAGAACTGTTAAATGACAACATTATAAATATTATAGAATTGATAACAAGTAAATGATATAAAATTAAATCGCTTATACGTTTTACTTAAGTTTTCCAAAAATCTATACAATTGCACAACTTTCAACTAGATTTTTTTTTATCCATCCTGTTTTTACCTACAAGGCTACAACTTTCCTAAAGCACATTCTTGCACCTATCTCAGAGACTTGTTATACGACAATTACCCCAGTCAAAAACACAGGCTTTATATAAATTAAAAAAATAAAACCCAAGTGCCCAACTCTTGCACAATTCTCATACTGTCTTAAAATGCTGCCTTTGATTGTTGTTTAGCAACAATATCTCATTGCATCACTCGTTACTATAAGGGTCTAATTTGAATAAACAAAGTTCAGTGTCTAGACGATGAAACAGAGGGATTTTCATGATGGATTCTTGATTAACAAGAACAACAAAAAGGGTTTGCAGACTACATTCACAAATTAACAACATTGTTAGCCTTTTAAGTACTTATAATCCAAAATGATGCCATGCAAGCTTCACATCTTCCCACATTAAAAAGCGATAGGAAACAAATGGTTTTCTCCTTTTTTTTTTCCCCTTAATAAAAAGCATCCAGACCTTTCTCACCTGAGAACCATCCTTCAATTATTTAACTCAAACTAGGTAGAACTTAAGGAGCCTCTCCCAACATCATAACTGGAGCACTAGAACACAAAACCTTCAAATAGAAGGGAATGAATGTATCATAAAAACAGGAATTGAGGAAATTTAACTTTTTCCTATAATTTGGAAAATATTAAGAAAAAATATACTGATGCAAATACCTTTGGTGAGGTACTTCTACCATCTCCATCAACCTAGTGTTTAAAAGATATATCCTGGCAAAAGCTTAACCCTCCTTACAAGCTCATCCTTCAATAGCTGCACATCCATTTGCAACAAAATAAATGCAATGAAAAAGATAAATCAATACAATTACAATTGCTAACCATATATATAATATTTATAAGAGCATGCTTTACATTTTAAAACTCATGCATCTCAGCTTGTAGCACATATTTTCATAAAATTTCTAAGCAACCAAAAAAAAAAACTTGCAAGGAACAAAAAGACTAATTAAATAAAGTTGATAACCAAAATTATAGTACTAAATTAGAGGTTTTAGGGTTGAGAAATAGCCTTCCATTTAGAGAGAATAAACACAGTAGCTAGTTTTATACAATTTATATCTCAACTGATGCAGTTTAAGCTTTCATAGTTTCGTATTAACTAAGTTAAATAAGCAATGTGATCAATGTTTAAAATATAAACCATCAGCAAATCCTGAACTGACAACATGTCATAAGAAAAAACCTGGAAGACCAAATAATTAAATACGAGTGAGTAGGCAGAATAGAAACTATAGATAACAATATTACCTTCAAGATACCTGCCAAGAGCTTTGTAGCTCAGTGGCATAGCCTGCTCTCCATTATTCCAGTGTTTGAATCCCCCCTCCCCTACTGTTGTAATTATTGAATTATCAAAAAACAACCTTCACGATGCCTGACAAAAATACAGAAGAATCTCTGATCTATGGAGAAAAGATCAAATGAATCTCAACCCACTGAAGCAGCCACATCAGAAAGGTCCTCAGAGCCAGATGTGCCCACAAACGGATCATTTTCCAAATATCCTTTTAACAATAAGCTTGCAACATCTACTTTCAGACCTTGGACATGTTCTTCAGATAAAGGCACACAGATTGCATTAGCTGGTATCAACCCGAGATCTCTCATCTCAATTAAGAGATTAACAGCTGAATTAGAATTGTGGGATCTACAAAGGAACTCACATAACCTAAAGTAATTATTACAACTGAGTTCTATCCTTGCATCAATCATCTCTTGTAGCAACTCTATCACCATTTTAAGATCTCTTTCTCTACAAAAAATATAGAGCATTACGTTATATGTATGTGCATTGGGAGTTATATTGACCTCCTTCATCTGGTTATACAGGGTGCAAGCCTCTCCAATTCTACCACTCTTAAGAAGTCCACGGATAGCAACTGTGTATGATACAGCATCAAGTGGATGCTTCTCTACAACTGCTTTCCTAAATACTCTAATGGCTTTATAAAATTTTCCAGCCTTTATAAGTCCATCTGTAATTACAGTATGGATGTAAGCATCCTGACCAGGATAATTCATGATGATCCCATAGTACACATTAACTGCTTCATCAACTCTTCTTGCTCCACATAGTCCACTAAGTAATCCAACAAAACTATACTTATCTGGCGTAAAACCTCTATCAAGCATATCACTATATAACTCCACAGCAAGACTTGGAAACCCCGCGTTACAAAAATAAATTAGCAGTGCATTACAAACCACCAAGTCTGCTTCTATGACAAGTCCATGGACTAATTTGGGTAAGAGAGAAAACCTCCTAGACAAACATATGGTAGATAACAAAGAACAAAACGTATAAGAATCAGGTGCCATTTTTTGAGTTTCTAAATTTACAAAAACATCAACCGCATCATCATACCTTCCAACCTTGGAGAAACAGTCTATTAATACATTACAAAGAACCAAGTCAGGGGTATAACCTTTGGATTTCATGATATTTAAAACATGGAATGCATCACCAATCATTTTTGATTCCATAAGTCCCTTTATTAAAGTAGTATATGTTACAACATTTGGAGAACAACCAGTCTTACCCATCTTCTCCAATAGACTACACGCAATATCAATTCTACGCAGCCGGCAAAACCCATCAATGAGCATACTCCATGCATTCACAGATAATGGAATGCCCAAAATAATCATTCGACCCAACACTTGATATGCCTCCACTAACATACCCAACTTGCAAAAATAATTCAAAATCATCTCAAATGTCTCAACATTCGGGTAATACCCCATTCCCAACATCATTGTAAAAACCTCCCGAACACGAACCAAATCATTCAACTTACAAAAATTACACAATGCAATATTAAATGTCAAAAAATTAGGCAACTGGGTCTCCTTAAAAACCTTAATGGCTACATCAACACGCCCAATCTTGAACAATACATCCATAATTACATTACGCGCAAACGTGTTGGGCTCAAAACCAAAGCAACCCATTTGCTCAAAAGCCTCAAAAACCATGTCATACAGTCCTCCACGCCAATAAATCCTCAACAAAAGCAAAAAAGTTTGTGCCTTTGGAACACAACCAATACTCTCTAACCCCCAAACAACCCCTCCAACCGTCTCATACCGTTGCATAAGGCGGTTAACCACACCGACCATGTGGTCAAACGCAGTGGCATTATGGAAATAATTGGGTTGCTTAGCACACCATAGAAAGAAGCTCAATGCAATCAAATCAGAAGTGCAGTTCAGTAAGGTGGATTGTACAATCTGATGAGTGAGAGTGATAAACAGCTTGTTATTTTTCTCGGGAAAATGTTGATGATTTTCACGGAATTTTTTATAATTGCTAGTTGGGTTAGTTACACATACCGTTGCTGCCGAGGAGAGAAAACGAAGTGGCAGAACTGGTGCAATGAAGAAGAGGCGATTTGGGGTTGACTGTAAGAAACTCCATCTATAATACCTCCATAACATTTCCAGGGAAATTTTTATTTTCCCAGAAACCAAACGAAGCGAGTAGAGAATACGAGCATGGTGGGCGGCTAGAGCTACCTCCGGTGTGATAAGTGGCCTAACCCAAGTAACCCATTTCTCTTTATATATTGAGGGGCCAATAATTAATATATGAGAAGTGCATATCTATAATTGCAAAAATAAATACTAGCGATAGAATACCTTACAATTTGGTCCTTTATTATTATTATTTTTTATTGCTGATACAGTAATAATTTTTCTTTTCAATCAAGCAAAAAGTTTCTATCATTCAAATTTTGCATCCCTAACCAAACACACACATAAGAAAAAACTAAATATTTTCTATCCCAACCAAACGAAGCTAGGCATTTTAGAGATTTTGGTTATATACCAAATTTTCTAGGATTGAATAGGGAAGCTTTGTTTAGAGAAAGAGAAGCATTTATATGATTTTTCAAATGAAATCAAGACACACATTTTAAAAAATTTTAGATATACATTATGACATTTCTAAATAAAAAATACTTCTACTTCGATATATTTTCTCATGATTAACTTATTATGTTAATTCATTAATAAAAATGTATTATTTTGATTATTTTTTTTTAAATCTTTTTATTGTATATAACATTAACATACATACCTATAGTAACTATAACAATGATTGTATACTGAATAGCCCAATCAAATCATGTTTTAAAATATGATTATCTTGAACATAAAATTTATGTTGATTACCGATATAACAAAGAAAGATATATTCAAAACCATTAACCAAAAAAAAAAACCATTAACCTATTAGAGATATATTAGACATATTAGCCCAATGTAATAGGCCTAAACCTAATTCTACTTTGTGTGCAAGTTAAGTCTCTTACTTATATTAGAAGTCTATTAGTCTAGGGTTTTGTAAATTATATATACCCATGTTATGGTTCATTGTAACACAGGTTATTGTATTACATTCTTATACTTAAATAAAGATGTAGCTCTTAAGGAATTCCTCCGTGGATGTAGGCCGACAAGGCTGAACCATGTAACCCTCGTGTTCTCAGTGTTCCTATTCTATGCTTCTCCTTCCACATCCACTCTACATACACAACATGGTATAACACATCGCATTGCTAATAATTTATTTAACATGGTATCAGAGCCAAACTTCGTTCAAGGCATCTTCAAGGAATCTTCTCATGCTTATCCAACCTCAAGCTTTCATTGAGTTTCCGCCTTGAGTTTGAGGGAGGGTGTTAGAGATATATTAGACATATTAAAAAAAAAAAAAAAATCAATCAATAATGGTTTCTAAAATATGAAAAACCATCAAGGGAAATTTGAGTACACTCATAATAGATGCGAAAAAATAAATATATTACAGTTTACATTTATTCATCACCACTTTTTGATACAGATTTTGACAATGGACCTCTCTAGTAAAACTGTAAAAGTACTAGAGTCCAGCCTCTAAATTTAGAGTATCAGCAAGCAGGAAGCCAGAAATTTGAAACCATTATAAATTTAGAATGCTATACTTCGCCATTGCCTCAAAAATGGGCCTATTAACTGCCTATGCCTAACTTTGAAGGAGAAAAAGCACCAAAATCAACTTCACAAAGGTGGTCTCTTTGTCAATTCTGAACTGGGGTTGGGGTTGAATCAGGCAAAATTAGAGGATTCTCTTCTTTTGAATTGCTTAATATTTGATCAGCATGCCACTTTGAGAAACCTTCAAGTGACTCTTGCATCCATGGATACTGGCAACACTCCTTTGCTTTAGGGACTGTTAGCCAACTTCTCTGACGAGTGTTCTGTTCTGGCCAAGACTCAAGTTCCTCAGTCACAAGCAAGGCAAACATGGCAGCTTTGCACAAACCATCTGGACAAAACTCATCTTGCAGGGTTTTGCTCTTAAAAATGTAGTCCCCCAGAAAATGCTGGGGAAAAAAGACAGCCTTTATTCTATAAACAAATGGAACTGCTGGACAAAAGATGTCATTTCCAACTAAAACACACAAGATTAACCTTTTATGCCAGAAATGGCATCAAGGGATATCAAGCAATATGTTTTGCAGGAATATTAGAAACTCCCTATTTTCTTTAACAGTATAGTGGTTAAACAAAGAAAAAGCACTTCATTAACTTCAAAATTTACTTTTAACAACAGCAAAAGCAGGAAAAAAGCAGCCAAGAAACCAATAAGGTCATTATAAATTTATACAAATATTGAAATCTTGTTCTTTTTTTTCTTTTTAAATTTTTGTTAGGGATTAGAAAAAAAAGAAAAAGAAAACCCTCCCTCATTAAAAGTAAAGTTACTATTCTATAACAATACATGCATGTACACAAAAGTACCCACAAACATGATTGAATATCAACTAAACGCCTCCTCCAACAATCATTCTGAAACTCCAACATAAACTTCTGCCCATAAGCCATCTCTTCGACTTAGGGCTCTATTGCCCTTGTTGTTGGGAGGCAAAGAAGAAAGGTAAAAATCCATTTAATGATAATCCAGGTCAATGGATTAAAAAAAAAAAGGACTTTTTTAACAAAAATGTACAGATGGATTTGAGAGAAGAGGACACTTCAGCAAAGAAAAGGAGATATAAGAAAGAGATTCAAAGATGGAGGAGAGAAGAATGTGAGAGGCAATCCCAATAAATGATTAGACTAGAAGGTTTATGCAAGGACCAAATATTTAAGGTAATGGATCCACCCCTAAACAGGGATTCCACCTCACCTCCCATTGGGCAACATGAGGACTAACTGAATACACAACCAAGATATAGGGAGGGGGCTATCACAATGTAGTTGTGGCATGTGACTCCAATGTATTTCATGATCAGATATGTTTCCACAATGAATTTAAACTAACTCTTGCATTTTGGCTCCCTTATCGTGCACCCAAAGCTCACAATTGCATGCAGCACTACTAATTCTTTTCCATGTAGGCTTTGATGCCTTGAAGTATTTTTCGTTCGTTTCAATGGAAAAAAAATTCTTCCTTGATGTCCTTGCACATAAAGTGATGCTCTTGTCTTTGATTGATTGATCAGACAATAATTTCAAGCTGGTAAGCTAATATTTTTGTTGTGTTTGAGAATTTGCAGGTTTATTACTGGGGAGCAACTCAATGTTTCAAAGATTGTAGTGCAGTTGGTGTTTGTTAAATCTAGGAAGTCAGATTGGTATGTGACCATAGCTTAAAACACTTGTACTTCAGGACTCTACATTTTATTTGATAGATATAAGAGATTGAGAGTCTATGTGCGCACACATACGCTCAAATATTTTTTGAGGAATCACACTATTAATTTTGGTGGTAAGATATTAACTTAAATCTTGGAGAGGAATCACAGTATGTAAGAGAGATTTAATGCGATTGACATATAAAGGCTGCACTTTATCTATCTCCAGATTGACACACATGAATACCAAAGCCACAGTCTAAGCATGGGTGTCATGCTGGGAAAGGCCATTGTCATACAGGTGATGGCCCTTTTCATAAAAGAGACCTTTGATTGAATTTTACATACACCAAGGAAAAGCGGGTTTCAAGGGGTGGTAGAGGGACACCAGCTGATGAATAACCAATAGGCTAATGGGCCTCCAGTGGACCAGAAAAATTAGGGAAAGAAGTAAGGTCAATATATCTTTTCATACTCATGAATTGCTAAGAATTGCAATCGAGTGTTAGCAAGATACATTGCAGATCAAAATTGTTTTCTTAGTCTTCCATAAAATGTTATGCGTGAAGAAAAAGAACAGGATGTTCTAACTCTTTGTACTTCCACATAATCCTTAGGGTACCGATTGGAAAGTTTCCAAAGTGCTTAATGGATATCTAGTCTAAAATTCCTATGTGAATATGTTAATCTATGAAAGGAAATGGGGATTTCTTAATCGAATACATGTGTCAACTCATTCACACTCACTAACAAATGTGTGGACAAACAAACACACTTCCACATATACACACAATCAACTTAATAAATTACAAACTCTTTCGGCCTCCTAAAATAGTAACTTTCTCACACCATTGAAAAATGATAATACGATTAAGACTTGAAAAATAGCATACATAGAGCAAAAGATAACAAATTCATTTCTCCATACCACTAAATTGCCTCGAACTCCAGCCTCTTCTAAAGCTTCACGTTTTGCTGCCTCCTCAACCGTCTCATCATTTTCCCAGCCACCCTATAACCAAACAAATTGCAACAGCAACAGCAACAGCAAAAGCACAAATAGTACTTTATTATTTCTAATTCCTTTAGGGAGACAATGAACTACAAATACTAACTCGGTCTGTAACAAATCAATGATTATCACTCTGTTATCAAAATTTCACTGTATGTAATGCATGCAATTAAGACTATATTATATAATAAAATTTACAATATAAATTTTTAAAAAAACTGTGGAACTTGGTGACCATTCAGACATAAACTATATGGAATTCAGTTTTGGCTCTAACAGTAAGGGAGAAAGAGAGATGCTTTTTGCCCAAGGATAGGAAAACAGAATTTCGTAGGAGGTTGATATGAAGCGTAAGGAGGTGAGAAGTGCTTAGGATGTGGATGTAGGGAAAGCCAAGATGACTTATATCTTCATTCCTTTTCTTGCTGTTGTGGCCAGGGGAAAAAGAAAGGTGGGGGGGGGGGGGGTTGTGGGGGGATTGGCAATGTTATTTCAAGCAAAAGTGGGATAGAATATGAATAGAAGGGGGATGTTGAAATGTTTAAGATGTAATCTTTCATAGAGCTCTGAATGATTAGGAGGCAAAGGCAGTTTAAACATTGTTTGATGAGTATATCGTGGTCTCTGTTTTGGAAGAAGACCTGTACTAAAAGTGAAACTTTGAAGCCTTGGCAGACAATTACAAAATGAATTTTTCAACAAAACAAGATCCAGGTTCAATGGCTCTTCCAGGCTGACGGCTTATTGCACAAATTTATCATAAAAGCTTACCTTATAAGTAGAAATTGTAAACCTCTAATAAAATTTGCAAGTGAAAGGAAGGGGAAGAAATTATAAACAATTGTTCAAGGTCTTTGGAACATCTTAATTTTCCTCTTTTGGTGCTTGTGTGCTTCTAGAAGTGGATACTAATTACTGGTTTCTTGCTAGATTGGCGAGATCCAATAAATTCACTTCAAAGTCTTGGAATGTGGTCTGCTATGTAATTTCTGATACTTTTCTAGAAGGCAAAATGTTAACATTCTCAAAATCACCTAACTACTTGTTTCAAGTGGAACTACTACTAAGACTCACATTCTTGGGTGCTAGTATTGAAAAAGCCTGTAAAGTTTCTCATTGGGATTCTTGGGAGCCCATCTGTTCAGGATGAGGCACTTTTATGGGTAGAAGGGCTTTGCATTTTAGGCCATTTAATCTTTTTTGGTATACATCTTACCAAACTGGATTCAATAAGATTTCTGCTTTCAACAAGAGAGAGAGAGAGATTTTTTAAACACCATTGATTTCTATGTGTTTCACAAGTTGAATGACTAGCTTAAACAGTTGCTTTTGGCAACCAAAAATTAGTTACAATTTTTAGTGTATCCATTGCAAATTTTATTCAACATTCCTTTCTAGAATTTAATGGTTTACAACAAAAGTTGTACTTGCTCTAAAACTATTTGAAGCTAACCCCAGCTTGATCGCCAAAGTCATGCCACAACAATGTCAACAAAACCTTAGTCCTAAAATTTTGGGGTTGGCTATCTCCAAACTCATACCATTAACAGTTAATTTTACCCGTTGTCCATGCATTTGTGTTGTGCACTGCTGTAGACTTTTACAAGGGCTTAACCACCATACTCATCAATTAACCTAAAGAAATAAGTTGCCTAACACCTTCCCACTCTCAAATCTAGTTTCCATTTCTTGCATCTATCAACAAGTCATTTCTTATAATGAATATCATGGCACATCCTAAAGTTTCGAAACATTCCGTTTGCTGTCAAAAGGCAAACATAGTACATACAGAAGTACTGTGTCTTAAATCCTAAGTATTTATATACATTCAAGCTAAGTGAAAAGTGAAAACTTTCGAGGACAACAAATACGAATAAAATCGTTATATGCAAGTATTCAATAATACACAGCTTTACAAGACAACAAAAGAAAACATAACACAATCGGAGAAGACAACAAAAGACAAGTGATAACAGCCAAAACTAATCAATCACAATAAAAAAGCCTTATATTCTCTTCTTTTTTTTCCTTTCTTAATTTAAAATTTTAATATAACAAAGATTCTGATTCTAAAACATAAAATCATAAAAAAAAAAGAGACCAAAATTTAAAAAAAAAATATATAAACCTTAGGGAAGAGAAGACCACGTCCACTAGTTGAATTGATCATGAGTAGCTCCACAACATCATTATCCAACGTTCCATCACTATTTTTACTAATCTTAAAAGGAATACACCTGCCATATTATATATATATAATACATAACCAAATTTGCAAAAGAAAATTTTAGCAACCATATATAGCCAATATTATTTTTGAAAGACTGTAAGAAAATGAAGCAATACATATATATATACCCAGCAACAAGACGGCAACCGTCCTTGTAACGTTGCAGATGGCGACCAGTACGAGCCACCAATTCTGACATTTCTTCTGCTTCTTGACTGCTGCCCTTCTCTGTTCTTTCCTTCAACTTCAAAAAAAAAATAAAAAAATAATTTCGCTACTTTCTATATATGACAAATTAACACCCGCCACGAGACGACAACTCAAGAATACATGTGACCGAACTTAATTAAACTAGAGTATAGAATTCATAGCCTGACTGACTCCAAAATTTTGTGAGAGTTTTTGTCGCATCAAACCTGCTTATTAGCTTTCAAAATCCAAAAACCTTTTTTTTTTTTTTTCTTTTTTCTGAAAGAAAATATTAGAATGGGATGGAAATAAATATGCATGCAAAGCACGGGGAGGCAACTGGCCAGGAGAGACGGTGAAAGGTCAACAGTGGGGTCCACGAAGCTTTAGGTTTGTTCTACGCTTTTCTCTCTTTTTATTTATTTATTTTTTAGATAATAATCATTTAAGTACTGATTCTCTAATTTTCTTTTAATAGACTTTAAAAAAAAATTATTATTATTATTATTATTTTAAAAATGCTAAACTGAAAATTTTTAGTAGTCTTTTTCAGAAAAGAAACAAGGATCATGATTAGGCACAAATTTTTTTTCCCTGGTCATGTTTAATGCATTGCTGTATTTTACTTTTTATTTATTTATTTTTTTATATAGATAGAAATCATACTCTAATTTAATTTAAGTATATGTTTATGTTAATCAAACCAAATGTGAGCATAGTTACATTACATTTCCAAGGATCCAAGTTTAGAGATATCACAATTTTAGAAATCTAAATACGAGAATATATCTTTATTGAGAATATTGTTGCCCATTTTTGTAACTAATATTTTGCTAGAATTTATTTATTTATTTGGTTAAAATATAGGATTTTAAAATAGCATATATAAGCAAATAAATTTTTTTAAAAAAAGATGTTGGCAATGTTGAAAATTTATAATTAAAAAAAAGTCTCATACAGTACTATTCTGCCATATTCGTTGGGCATGTTGCATGCTGTGTCATTTGTCACACAATGATACAAATCCCACTTTCCAATTAGAAGACTATGACTATAGTGTTATGTCATGTTTGAAAATGACTATATGTCAATATAGTTGGCTTTATGTATTCAAAATCTGCAATAATGACCATAATAGACTTCAACTTGGTCCAGTTTTTGCGGTTGCATATATGATACCAAATAATATTAAAAAAGAAAAAGAAAAAGGAGAATATCATGCCTTGCACTTTCATTAGAAATTTGCTAATAGTGCCAAAAACCTCTATGTGGAATGAATTGAATTCTCTCCATTTGAAACAAATTTGTTTTTTAATTCTGATTAAATATTATAGATTCATTTTTATTATTATTTATAATTCTGATTAAATATTATATAAATTTAAAGATGTAATATAAGGCGAGCTTGAGTTTAAAGCCTATTTGATGAAGAAGAATTAAGTTTGGGGATAATAATAATAAAATGAAAAATTATATAAAAAGACCCAAAGTTTAAATCCTAATTCAGATAATAGTTTTTTTTTTTTTAATTTTAAATATATATTTTTATATTAAAGTCTCATACTTATTAAAGAATTTCAATTTGAATCTTATATCCATGTCCTCGTTGTTCTATGCAATAACTAAGTAGAGAAAATGGCGAAACTTTTGATAAAACTTAAGTAATTAGTTTTGATTTTCTAGCAATCACTTTCTTACACTAAACAAAACTTTCACTCTCTAAGAGGAGTTTTCTCTCTCTACCATCTTTGTTCAATAGCTACTAAATTTATTTATAAACAAGCTCTAAGTAAAACACAGAGGTTAATCAATGATTTCCCACTTTTCCCTACTTCATTTATATTTGAACAAAGGCTTCAAATATAAATGATTGCATAAATTTTGGACTTTAATTGACAAAATTAAAAACTTAGGATTTAATTCGAAAAGGTTCAGTATGAACAACAACAAACCAATGTGTACTCCAGTGAAAGTGAATGAAAAACTACACTCAAATGATGTTGCAGAGAAATATGACATAAATCCAGAACATTTTTATGTAATTTTTCCTAATAATAATAATAAGTTGCCTACTTTGTCTTGAAAGTGGAATGCAAAGTTGTTCCACCATGTTCCAACACTCGCCTTGGTTGAATCTTCATTCATGTTCATTGATTTGAAAAACACCAAAATTTTGATTTCTAGAGGCCTTTTTGACACACTAGCAATTCCACTCGCATTTAGTGCTTTTTTATTTTTAATATTTTGGATGAGGTGTTTGGGGCTCTCTTGAACTAGGTTAATGCCTTTGGCTCAAGGCTAAACTGAAAGGCCAACTCTGCAGTGTGCTTTTACTAGGGAATGATGAATGCCACTTCTTTTCTATCCAGAAAACATTCTTAGATTTATTGCCCTACATGTCATTCTCTGATTCGTCAAAATTAAAGAGCTTTACTTTATAAGAGGATTTGGTTGCAGGGTAGGATATGATATACAATATGAATTGAGAATGAAGACAAAAGGGTATCTGAAATGCCATCTATAATTAGATGCTACAAAATCTATGAGAAATGGCTTTATTGCTTAAAATAACCTAGCGTACAGATTTAGAATCGTTTTTCAGTTAAAAAGGTAAAAGTCCAGAGGCTCTCTGACAAGAACCATTAAAATGCTTGTCACTTTGTTCTAAGGTCAAAAGACTCAAAACACTAGTTTTTAGTAAATTAGATACACACCGAGACTTGCGTGCACATAAACACAAAGTATTTGAGAGTAAAAACAAAAAGGGATTACCACTGCACACCTTGTTGTAATGGTCACTCCACAAGTATAAGTGCTTGTGGAATGGGGGGTAAGGGCCGGGATTTAAGTCTCTAGGATGGAGCTTCACATACATATACAATTAGATTAGGCTAGAGTAGAATTTCTATCTTGTAAAAAAAAAAAAAAAACAAAAAGGGATTGTAGTAAACGAAGGACATAAGGATCATCATCACAGAAATTACAGCTAGAGTGACTGCTGATCTTCTTCAATGTTACAAATGATAATATCAATGTATTCAGTACAAAAATTACCATAAAAAAAATGTGTTTAATACAAGTCCTTAAAGGCTACATTTAAAGATATAATGAGTTTCAGCATTCAAAAGGTCTAATTCCTGGCTATAATCTGTGACTTGAATATTTAGTGTGATGCAAAGAGAATGCACATACCACAGGGATGGGTATTTACCAGAATTATTGACATGTTGAACCATTTGAATATTTCAGTAACTCTTCACAATGTCTGACACTGAAGAATATGTTCCAACAATCGCACAAATGACACCCAATACAGCTATTGTGGTACTTGAAACAATCTGATTATGTAGGTGAAGAGAAATAGTGTCAAGAAAGGTAGGAAACCAATATACACATCAAAAGAAAAAAGAAAAAAAAAGAAGAGGACATGAATATAGTAAGTAAAGAAAAACATGCAAACATAAATGGCACTAGCTTTTCTGGAAGAGTGCAAGAAAATAGGGGGAAAAAAGGAATATTGAAACGTGTTTTGTATATGGATCCCTAATAAGTCTCCTTTATGGTCTTATTGTAAGAACCAGTCTTGCATGGGAAAAGTATAAACCAGGAATAATTGTCTCAAAAATTTTGTTTTAAGAAACCAAGAGGGACTTGAAGGGCCGGGTCTTACTTATTGCCATTACATTTATTCAGCCTTAAGATCCTCCTACAACAAATTCTTTTCCTCTGATTTGAAAGACACTTTGCAGGGGATAATCAATGAATTTAAATTTACATTTGCTATGAGTCAGTATTCACTGTCCTAACCACTTCCATTGTTGAAGTAGAACTCACCATCTTATTAGTTTATTCTAGGTCCACCTAATGGTAGGGATGGCAATTTTCGCCCGATCCGCGGGTACCCGGCCCGGCCCGACCCTAATGGGCCGGGTTTTACCCGGTCCGATTAGAAATAGGGTCGGGTATGGGTTAAAAAAAAAAAACCCGAAGCGGGTCCGGGTTTTATCAAAAAACCCGAGACCCGACCCGAGACCCGGCCCGAAACCCGCCCCGTTAAAAAACCCGGTACCCTAAATTACAAAAATACCCTCTTTATATATAATACCTATAAACTAACCCTAATCTGATAATCCCTCATTCTTCAATCTTCAGCCTCCCTCGCCTCCCTCAGTTCAGTCCGACCCTTCCCCTCCCTCAGCTCAGTCCGACCAGCTTAGTCCGACCCTCCCCTCCCTCAGCTCAGTCCGACCCTCCCTCAGCACAGTCCGGCACTCCCCTCCCTCAGCTCAGTTGAGTCAGTTCGACGCTCCCCTCCCTCAGCTCAGTCCGACCCATCTGGTTTGTGCTCTCACCATGTTCTTCTTTCATTTTCCTTCTTTTTTTTTTCTTTTTTTTGGTATTTCCTTTGTATGAGCTCGATCTGTGACTATTTTCTCGGTTTTTGCTTCTGGAAAGAATCTTCCTTCTTGTGATTTTTTCATTTTCTTCTTCAAATTAGAAAAAAAAAGTAATTTTTTTAGGCCTGGTAAGAAAGTTTCAGTGATAGTCTATTGTGTCGTTTAACTCAGACTTTTTTGTTTTCTGGAAGAAATTAAATTTTTTTTTTCTATTTTCTGATCTTGGTTGCAGTAATATTGTTGTGGTCTTATGGTTGTGTCCTTTGTTTTTTTTTAAAAAGGTTTATTTTGTGGTTTATGGGTTCGATCTACGCTTATTTGCTCTGTTTTGGGTTTTGCTTGCAGAGTTTACTATGGAATCTCTGAGACTTGGGCTTTGAAAAGCCGTTTGTTTTAGCTTTTTAAGGTAATATGTTGTTGTGAATGTGCGATATTATTAATGTTCTTGCTTGCATGTCTGATTGGGGTTAATGTGTTAGCATTTTCGTTATATACTATGTGTTTGGGTAACTCTATAATTAACAGTGTTTTTGTAAAAAAAAATTTCCCTTTCTGGTTTGAGTTTGCTTGCTTTTTCTGTGTTGAGTAAATTCAAGATTGATTCTTGTTATCCTGGGGTTCAGTTAAGGACTATGTTGAAGTTTCTTTTTTGGGTCTTCTTTGATGTTTCAGTTTGGTTTATAATTTTGTAGGTTTAATATGTTATTTTTTATTTGTTTACTAGTTCAATATTAATGCTTTTGCATGTTTTATGGTATTTAAAATTTATTTCTTTTAGGAAAAATGATTCCTTTAGGAAAATTTGAGAGTGTGAGGTGCATGCGAATAAACATGGAACGGAGTATATACCTGTTTCTTAATGCATATAATCTTCAAGGAAACAACAGAGTATATACCTGTTTCTTAATGCATATGGTAGTGAATTTTTGTACACATATCTTTCACCTTATTCAAGTCTCAAAGCATTCTATTCCCCTATTCTTTCCCTCATTTCTGCATAGTTTGTTTAATGGAAGAAATTGTTTGTTTTTTGTGTTTGTTGGGAATGCAGATCCTAAAACGGAGATGGAAGACACAAACACAGACACAAACAAATCTGGTTCTTCCTCGCTAAGTGGCTCTCCCTTGAGAACTGGACGTTGTCCCTTGCCAACTATGCGGTCTCCTTCGCCATTTTCACGATCAATTTAGTAGCCTTTTTAATTTCTTAGACTTGTTGGATTAATTTGTTGGTTGTAATTATTCTAAGCCTTTTTAGCCTTTTTGTAATTTCTTAACCTTTTTAATTTGTTGGTTTGTGGAGGATAAGACATTTTGTAATTTCTTAGCCTTTTTAATTTCTTAGACTTGTGGGATTTGTTTTGTAACTTTTTAATTTCTTGAACTTGTTGGACTTGTGATACTTAGTTTTTGGACTTGTTGGATTTTTTTTTTTTTTTTTTATGTTTAGCTGGTGATTTTAGTTATGATTTATTGATTTATAGACCTATAATTAATAGGTGATTTATTGATTTATGATTAACCTATTATTTGGATTGATTTGGCTGCATATGATTTGGATTGAAGTGGCTGCCATATAACATGGCCTAAATGCCAAAAATCTTAATGGGCTGCTTTATATGGCCTAAATGCCAAAAATCTTAATGGGCTGCTTGAATGGGCTTGAATTGGCTGTCCAATAATGCCTTGAATGGGCTTGAATCTGGCAAAAAAATTTTAATGGGCTTAAAATTAAAAAAAAAAATTGGTTGGGCGAGATTGGGCCCAAGTGGCCAAACGGGGCCCGCGGGGCCCGTGGGGCCCGACGGGGCGGGTCTGGGCCCCGGTAAAAAAACCCGATTAAAAATCTGGTCGGGTCTGGGTCGCGGGTCTTGGCCCGCGGGTCGGGTCCGGGTATGTAAAAACCCGGTCCGAACCCGACCCGTTGCCATTCCTACCTAATGGCCTTCTTTTCTTTTTTATTTTTAATTTTCCCATCATCAGATTTCACCATGCCATAAAGGAGATATTTTTATGTATCATTTTGGGTTCTACTGTTTACAGCTAGTAATGGGCATATTTTTAAGTTTTAAGGAATTAGTCCTATCTGCAATAAACAGAGCCCACAACTATAGTCTTCATATCAGCCGTTATCTAAGGTGACATGGTATTGTGTAGCACCAAATTGCTGTCAGATTCTTCCCCCATATGGATAGAATAATTTTCTTCCAAAATGATTTTGAATAAAGAATATATATATATATATATATATATATATATATTTATATATATATATAGAGAGAGAGAGAGAGAGAGAGTAAAACTCTGCTTACCTGTGTCCTTGTAGCTTTATTCCCCTTGATTTTTAAAAAACATAAAGCTGGCATTATTATTGACTGCATCAAAGACACATCCATCCATTAAAACATGTTATGTCATGTTGGTTGGCATAAATCAGCATTTCAGAAACAATGCAGGCTATACACCACAAACCAAGTGAATTTGTATTTTGCAAGTGCAGAAACATTTATATCAAATTACAATGGCTTATGAAAATTAATGATCTTTTACGTCATGTTGCCCTCCAGAATCTTTGTTTAATAAAGTCAAACAAAATTCCTTTTCTTTAAGTAAAAGTTTCTTGACAATAGTTTTGTGAAGAATCATCATTAAAATATTTAGAATGTTATAAAAAAAAATGATTGTATGGAATTCTTACATGAAATTGATGTGGACTACAACTATGTATATATTGAACAAAGTGAAAGCTTACCACAATTATACTGAAGAGAGAACCAATTAAAGCCATAACAAGACCTGCAACCATTAAAAAAAAGAAAAAAGAGACTATTAAGTAATTGAGTTCACTTGATAGCCCAAGAAGTTGTTGAAGCTGGAAGAGAATGAATCAGAAGTTGCAACTATTTCCACCAAATCCTTACAGGTTACACCTATAAAACGTTTCTAAATTGAAAGTAAGAAAAATTAATTACAAGAAACATATTTAGATGCATGATTATTTTTGTTTTGTAAAAAAATTAGTCAGCAGGATAAAAAACTGAAAATTGCAATGTCACCAAAGTGGCATTAATTCAAAAATGACCTAGTAAGAATCAACCCCTAGCTGACCTAATTCAGAATTTGAATTAAATCCAACCTTGATCCTAATCCATTTATACAAATGCCAATCCAATTGCATCAGGGTCAGCAAAGGACAAGTTACTTGACACCACATTGGAAATACATGTAATATAGAACTACTTATATTTAATTGAAAGGATTCTTGCAGGACTGCAGCACATACTTCATAGCTTGTGCAGTGATTAAGCAATTCATTACATATTGCAAGGTCTCTAGGCTTGGTTTGAACAAAATACTACATAGCATTGGGCAAGAGGCTCAATCCGACTTGAATTGCCAACCCTTTAAACCCCAGAATATTTAGAAAACTACAATTATTATCACATAAAAATAATTATCAATAATTCACGGGAATATCATCAACATCAAGCAATCTTGTATGGTACATCACCCTTACCTTCTATCCCACTGTGAAGTGTAATTGACTCTAGAATGTAATGTAGTTACCATGTACGTTGTCAAAATGTAAAAAACTTAGCTGACCACTCATTCGTTCCATCAAACGTAGTACAGATATACAACCTTCATCTATTTGTTTTGATTACTTATGAAATCAGATAACATGATTTCCCTCAGATTGCATAATTCGTGATCAAATTAATTGCTGACTAGGTTATATTGCAACTGTACAATCAAAATAACTTACAAAAGAGCATATGGGTTTATGTTGAACAAAAGTATATTATATTTAATTGCAGGATATGGTAGACAAGTTTTATGTCCAGAATCAAGTGAGTTTGCTGATAATATTTTGATACCTTTTACTATCTAACTAATAATATAAAATGAAACTAAGAACTGAATTATTTGCCTTAAGTCAGATTATTTACCAAAAAAGGGAAGAAGAAAAGCCACACAAACTGAAGAAGCAACAAGTGCTGTTCTTAAAAGGACATAACACCAGAGACTATTTGAAACTCCAACCGGCAGCAGCTCCTCTATACTCCTTGCCAAAGGGTTCATCAATAGCGCATATTTGTTCAATGTTAAGGAATCAAAATCAATAAAAAGAATGCAGATAATGATTTAAAAAATGTAGCCTAATTTGATTTCAATAAATAAGTAATATTTGTAAAAAGGATATTTAGTGCACGGATTAATAACCTGCAGAAAGCAGGAAAGCCAAGCTTAGAATCCACATAAATGTTCATGACCCAAGTTCAAACACAAACATTGCATTTCCATGACAATCTCATACTTACTGTTGTCCAAATTGCAACTTTGGAAACAAAAGCTTCTGGTGGCATATTCAAAGTTATCTGGGACAATGTATTTTGACCATAAATGAGATACCCCATCACTGCAACACCCCCGTATATCAAGACACACAAAAGAAAACTGCACAAAAAGATGAAGTCAAGGCATGCGAGAATAGAAGACAAGTACAATGTGAGCCCAATCTAAACAACAAAGTTGTTTACCATATTAGGAGTGCCTTGCTAAATTTTGTCTTGTCAGCCATTGAGTGGTAGATATTTGGAAAAACAGAATGCCCAGAAAAGCAAAATCCATATGCACCAATGACAAATGGAATGCCACTCCAGTTCACTACTTGAGCAGTTTGAGGGAACTCAATTCCATGTATTGTACCAAGGAAAAGTACACATAGGGCTATCAAAACTGTTGCAAGGACCCCACCAGCTGCAAAATAGATGACAAGAATTCAGATGTCTGTGCAATTTCAAGAACCAATGGAGGCCTGCCAGAACATGTTTGCAATACCTGAAAGGTATGAGATCACGCGGAGATCCCTCAACCAAACGGTTGGCAGAACAATCAGGGCAATTAGAATTCCAAACAAGTGCATGGACTCCAGATGAACACCAGCCCAATCCAATGATGTTCCAGGGAATAGCTTGGTGAGATTATCTCCTTCTAAAATAATAAATTCTACACAATAGGACTGAACATATGGAAAATAAGTGGATTAACTTGACCAAGATTGAAGGGAATATAATCCAAGGATTCAGAATCAGCGTGTCACTTACATATAATTCACCGTACAAAACAATCTGCACCAGGATCCAAAAAAATCAATAACATCAGAGATATTGGACACAAAATAAATCAAGGAGATGAGTAAAATAATTCATTTTCATCTCCCAAGATTAACACTTCAAAAAAGTTCATAAGAAAATGGGGCTAGACAATAGAATTCAAAATAAATTAATTGTAGACAAATTATCATCTCTGTATATACACAATGAACTAACCAAACATGAGATTAAATTGAATCCATCCAATTTAAACTAATCGATGTTAATTCAAGAGTTAAGATGTTCCGAATAAATTCTTAAACCGTAAAGGAATAGAGAACCAACAGTTTGGTATCAACAACTATAAAGAACTAGCCTGACCAATTTAAAAAAAAAAAAGATATCGTGTTTCCATTTGAAGTTTCAAGCAACTCACAGCTATGAAAAGACGTCCATATCTTCCAAAAGCAGCTTCTCCTAAATCTGGGTAGGTTATGATGCTTTCTTTGCTCTCAAAGCAGTATCTCAGGAGGGAGGCAGTGTAATAACATACAACTGCAAAAAAAACTAGGACTACCAAACTTGCCCAGCCACCTTCTTTCACCGTGTAAGGTGTAGAAAGAAGCCCAACTCCAGCCAGCACATTAATTCCTGCCTCAAAAAAAAGTGAAATTATAAAACTATTCCAAAGACGGTCAGAAGATAATAAGTTCAAATTATAAAACATACACAGACGTCAAAAACTTCATTCATAATAATTTCAGTAAGTTATGTCATTACTCAAAGTTGAATCTCTGCTTCCTGGTATCTATTAAGGATAAATGAGAACATAAGAGATAAACAACTATTAAACTTTATATAATACATTAGTCATTCTCTTCCGATGATGAGTATTGGTTATTTGATACCTTTTCACATATATCAGGAATTTCTCCACCAGTACTAGAATGTATGATATATCAAAAAGAGGCTCAGATCAGATATCTAATTGTAATGGTAACAAAACACTAGAATATCATAGCTTACCATTGAAGACAGTCTGAGTAAGGCTGCAACCATGACCAATGGGTAACTCCCCTGTAACCTGCTTATGAAATGAGGCTTCCTCTGACAATGATGATTGTGCCCTTGAGATCCTATCCAAGTCTTGCTTTTGATAACTTCTTTCATAATCGGACAATAAAGGAGACTTTCCAAGGAGGTCTAAATTACTTTTAGAATGATTGTCAAATCCAAAAGACGTAACACTTGGGCCAGGACCAAGATATCCAAAATTTGGTGATGCTGCGATGGTATAAGAATCGGTAGTCTCTCTGCAAGAATTATGTGAATCATGTTAGGAATATATGTCATTTAGAATTGGCTAATTCTTTGACAAAATGCATTTTACTTGTAATTAGGTAGATCTAGGTTGTGTTTGATACTTCAAGGAATAAAAGTTCAAGTCCAAGTGTTAAAGCTATGCAAATCTGTCCAAGAATCAAGTGAAAAAGTGAGCAAGATGAGCATGTTTATCCCGATGCTTGACAACTGCTTGATAGATAACCTATCTATCGAGATTTACGAAAATCAGTTTTTCAGATTTGATTTCACACATATCCGTGTATACTTGTTTAGGTTTTTTTTTTCTCACAACCCTAAACATATATAAGGATTATTTTAAGGCCCGTTATAGCTAATGAAAATTGATGCAAAGGTTTTGTTCAAGCACATTGTGACTAGAGACAAATTTGCCCTAGTTCATCTTTCTCTTGAAGAAACTGCTGCGTTTGTACGCCATAGGGTTTTGTAACCAAGGAACTTCGTGATCTTCATCATGTTGATGAACTAAAAAATTTTGCAGCCAACATCCTTCTCAAGTTGGTGGTTAGTCACGTACTTGGATCTGTGCATCGATTGGTTAGTCACATATTGGGAGCCGTGCATTGAAAATGAGAGATTGTCACTATAAAATAAGTCCAATTGTATATTGGGGTAAGAGTTCAACTATAGGTTGGTATAAGGTACTGTGATTTCTTTACTTGTAATCGCTTGTTGTGATAATAGTGGATTCTTGAGAGTGGTGACCTTAAATCACTCAGAGGGGGTTTTGCCTTGGAGGTTTTCCACATTCGTAAACAAATCACCGTGTCAACTTTATTTTCCGCTGCATATAAACTTAGTTGGTGATTTGTTTGTGTTACCACACGTATTGCATGCTAATTGAATTAATTAATTAACTTGGCTAATTAATTGGTTAATTCATCACAAGAGGTCAATACATTCTTGACCTATCACGTATGTACTATACAATATTGTACTTGATAATTTGTTCAGATGAACTCAAAGTACATACATATGCTTTGGGTGTCTTATCAATTTAAGCACCAGGCTGTAGGACATATTGATGTGGCAATTGGCAAAGCTAGCTAAGTTACTTATTCATGTTTTCATGTGTGTGAAAAAAATCATTTTCAATTCTATAATTCTAGAATTTGCATCACATTGCTTAGTTCATGTGTGCAAAACATTCGTTTCTAGCAAGATATTCTTTCTAGATAGGTGGATAGATAGGGCTACTAGTTGCTTGATCAGGACCCTAGCTTTATTGCAAGCCAAAAACCATGACGAATCCCCCTTCCCTTTCTATCCACAATAGTAGAAACAAAGGACTTCCCTACACCCAAAATTATATGTAATGTAATGCTTGGTATGTATTATGCATCATATGAGCATGATAAATATTTGTACTTCCTATGTGTCATCAAACACACCCTAAAATATCCAAGAGCACTCTAACCAATAACCATGATAATACCATTTGTTGCCACATAGGTTACTGAACTTAACATATAATTGGAGGAATATGATTTCCTAAACCAATCCTCCATTTTAAGAGTCTGTTGAAAATTAACACATAAACAGGCTATGGACAGTAATATATATATATATATATATTTTTTTTTTTTTCACAATATTCATCAAGCTATTCAATATTGACATCTTAAATCTCATCATGTTCACCAATATCCTTGTTAGGGTAAATTATTGTCCCTCTAGCATAGGCAAATTGACTTAACAGAAATATCATCTCCTGAACCACAAAGCTTTGATGCAGTCTAGTTATATGACCTTGTAAATGGGCAAGCTCCTCCTCCCACACACTTCCAAGGGGTAGCAATGACACTATCGCCATTCTAAAAGTTCACTTAAGACAACCTGGACACATGTTTGGATTGAAGAGTATGAAATGAAACTCCATCTATTTCAAACTAAATCTGAATAAAATATACAAAATTATTTGATACCCTAAACTATTAATTTTAGATTGTAAATTCGGTTCAGCACTATGATGCTTAAAGTAACATATAGGCTAAGGTTGAAATGAAAACTCATAAGTTGAACAGGATTACTGGCTAAAACCACATCTCAAGCAGACTAATTAGACAATCTAAGCTTAGTTGAAACCCCTTATAGTTCCAAAAAAAAAGCATAAAGTGCGGACATTACCTAATTCTTGATAAAATTTTGGACTTTAAATGTTAGTGACCATAGAACATGCCTGACATACTGGCTTATTTTCATGCATGTCACGCAGAAAAGCTAGAATGTACCACATATACACGTGACCTTATTTATGACTTATCTGCCAAACTATTAGTCCCCACTGTCTCTAACTACCTTGGCAGTCCCCACATTAACTGTTCATTAACATTGAATTGAAAGAGTTTTGTGGGCTAGTTCTTTGTGCAACAAAAACTTTTTATTCAGAAGGAAAAAAAAGAAGAAGAAGTACCACTCATTAAAAAAAAAAAAAAAAAAAAAAAAAAAAAAAAAAAACTACACAAACTCTCTTTGGTTCAATAGAAATTATTATCCAATATTTTCTAATGTCCAAATAAAAGCCCTAAATAATTCTCAAAAAAAAAAAAAAAATGTACATACAAGATGTTTTTCATCCCAAATGAAAGAGAGAGAGAGAGAGAGAGAGTCAATTTCCAGTTAAAATTTTATTTTAGTCTACAGAATTTTAAATGACTTGAAACTGAATATATAAAAACAAAATTAAGTTTTTTGAAATTGGTATCTTCTTGACTGTTTCAAATTATTAATTTTTATGCAAAACCAAACGGAGAAGATTGTGGAAAACACTTACTTATAACTCTGTGGCCATTGCTGAGAAATGAAAGAACTAGAAGGAGAACCCTGTAAACCTCCTTCAACATTTTCAATATCACTGCTGCTAATATTACTAACAGCACCAGCACCACCATAACTCTTGTTCACTTCAAAAACATCATCAACACTCTCATCCAACAAAAACTGTTCAGCTTCTCTCCCCTTATCCTTTTCTGCAGCCATTTTGCACTATCCACTGGGATGACCTCTCTCTAGCCACACACACAATACCAAGCAACTTAAATAGGCCGTCTTTTTTGTTTCTGGGTTCTTTGTCTTCTTTGGAAATTTATAGTATTGAGAGACATGTCGCGAAGGATCCAGAGTGTACTTGGAAGCGGCCCAAAATATGAGTCACTGACAAGTCTTTTCTGAGTGAGTTTGGGTTAAAGGTTCACCGCAACGGGTTTTTTTTTTCCTTCCTTTTAACAGTCCTATAAACCACCGCAAGTTTTGCCGCAGCTATTCTATGCGTCAAATTATGACCGTTTCATTGTCACTTTCATTTAGATTAACTATTTTTTCTCCACCACTCCTAGTCTATAAATAGTTGTGATATAAATTGTGCAGTTTTACCTGGTCTAAGAATTTTTCCGCATTTTAGGCAAGTACTATTTGGAACAATTAACTTTATGAACAAAAAAAGAGTTGTGAAAAATTTTGTCCCCTCTTTACCAGGTTGTTAAAAAAAAAAAAGAAAAAAAAAAAGCTTGAAGTTTCAAAATTAGGATATCTAATTCTAGTATATTAGACCATTAGTAGCTTATTTTATAATTTTAAAAAGGCCCTTTCATTTATATTAGTATTTTTTTTTTGAGAAAGAGCACTGTAATTGTTATTAGGTAGGGATGCTTCCTGATATGGCTAAACTCCACTACTGCAAACTGGCTTACAAGTAGTTTGGCATCCTCAATCAGATTACCAAACTCAGACAGCGATGGAACATTACTCTGAATAGCTTCAATTGTCGTCTCCGAATCTCCCTCTAATAAAGGTTTTTTTTTTTTTTGAGCCCGTTAATAAAGGTTTTTTTTTAATGTATAGCTCAAAATGACAGTTTTAATAAAATGTCAATGTTTTGTCCACGTTAGTAAAAAAGTTATTTTAACATTTTACTCTATTCCTGTTATTTTTATTTATTTATTTTTACTTTCAGTTTCCTTTATTTGATTGTCTTAGGAAACACACATATACATACAAAATGATCAAAAAATGCTTCACCTCGTTGAGTCTCATGCTCTCCTCTCAAATATTAACAAACAGAAATTCACCACCATTTTCTTGGCATTCAAACTGAAACCCAACAAGAAACTAAGAAATCCAATAATAAACTCACATAGAAATCGACTTAAAACTACCACTAAACATTAATCTCCTACCATCGCAAGCATCCACAACCTTAAAATAGTCTCATTCATCAAATGTTCTATCATTTTCTCCTTTACCATATTCTAAGATTAGGGTAGCAATTCATGTTAGCGGGGTCATGTTCATGTCATATCGATATATGGGTATTCAAATAAATGGTCCAACCTTAAACCTGACTCATTTAATAATTATGTTAAACCCCCTCAACCCTAGCACAACCCATTAATTAAGTGGGTTGACATGACACAACCAATTTCAACCCGCTTAATACACAATCTAACAAATATAAAGTAAAAAATAGTTTTTTTGGGGTAAAATGTAACACCCCATAATTTTATTACCTATTTCTTTCTTATACATAAATTAAAAAGGATAACCATAATTAAATGGATTTAATTGATTTGGGCCTAAGATATTTAAATCAAATAATTATTATGGTATAAGGGGCCCAAGTGAGATGGCATAAGTATATATATGAGCCTCGATTAGCTTTAAAAAACCCTAGTATTTTTCCTCTTAAGCTACACGTGTGTGTGTGTGTATATATATATATATATATATATATATATATATATATATATATATATAAGAGGTTTCCTTTAGTTTCAGCCACAACACATGATTGAGCTTTTCTTTTCTTTTCTACGGCTGTGCTTGAGAATTTCAGGTATGGTTTTCTCTTGCTCTAAATTTAGAAAGTTGGAATATCCAATGGCTAGCAATTGCTCCCACGCTTATAGGAAGACATGGGTCTGTGCATCTATTATTTTTGGTACTTGGTAGAATAATTAGGAAAGCTGATCTATCATTATATTAATGGGAAAGCTGACCTATGATTGTTACCATATTAATATAGACATTGTACATATAGCCATATGGTCCTCCATAGGCTTTGAGATTGATTGGATAAAAAAATAGTACCTGATAGAGTAATAGGCTTGGACTTTATCAATTTGTCACCATGTGAATGGGAAAAGGTTACTTTATGGTTGATATATCTTCCTCATCATCATTTAAGTTTGTCACCATGTGAATGGGAAAAAGGTTGCTTTATGGTTGATATATGTCTTCCTCATCATCCTTCTAGTGACGTGTATTCATCTCTAATTCATTGTAGTAGGTAGCAATACTTTTCAAGCCTATAATATCTTTTAAGCCCCTATAACGTAGGAATAAGAAATCATATATTATCTAAGTTAACCAATTTGTCATCCACGCACTGCCATTGTTCAAAAATTTGTCCAGATTTATCATTTAAGTTTGGCGGCATCAAGGGAATAATGGGCTAGCTATGGGATTGATAAATTAAGATATAATATTGGCTTCAACTATATATTAGATTGATCAGATATGATTATAATGTGGCTTCTAAGAATTGTAGTAGACTATATGATGGTTGGACACGTAATGAAATGCTAGAGTTCTATAGAGTTGTAGTACAATCATGCCAATTAATAGATAGTGAGAATATTTGAAATAGAACAATTGGAACAAAACTAAAAGTGAACTGGAGAGTGAAGTAAATAAATGGAAAATTTTGGAAATATCAATGTTGTTTAAGTATGAAAACGGATTTTAGTGGGAAATTTGTGTATTGATGGACCTATTTTTGGTGTTGCTAGGTTCTAATTCTACTGATTTATTATAACTCAAGGGTGGTTGATTTCATTTTTTTTTTTTTTTTTTTTTTTTTTTTTTTTTTGCAAATAAAAGATAAGTAGTGTTTACTAATTTAGGGATTTTCCCAAAAACAGTTTTGATTATGAAACTATTCTTATATCAAAGAAATATGTTGATATTCTATGAATATATTGATATTCTATAAACGTTTGATGTGCACATTGTATGGAAATGTTGACTATTTGTTATATGAAAAACTTGTGGGACAACCTAAACTTATTTTAACTTGTATGTGTGGATAAATCTTTGTATTTTTGAGTATGATGACTGGATTATTTGTTGTGAGCATCTTGAAACTTGTTTTGAATCCTATGGTAGGTCGCGATTAAAAGCTCAGTGTTGTATTTAGTTCTTAGCAAGGGACAATCATACAGTAACTAGTCCTTAGCAAGAGACGGTCCCAAAAAAGGGGACAATGCACATTTGGTAGCTCCTTAGTAAGGAAGTATACCATTAAGGATCCAAAAAGGGTGCTCCTTAGCAAGGGAGTGCACATTCAGGTTCCAAAGGAGCCACCCTTAAGAAAAGGGATGAAAAGGGGGTTCTAGTCCTAAAAGGAGACAGCACAACCCTGTCAACGGGATGTAAACGTTGACCACGAGAAAAACATAGAAATTTTTTTATATGATAGTGTTTGTATATCGTGATAGCTCACAATATAATGATATTTTATATGAAATAAATGATGTTAAAAATAAATAGATGGCTTGCAAGTTATAACTTTGTTATATAGATTATTCTTTTAAAAGGTTTGTTTCCACACTCCAATGTTAGTGAATTTCACTTATTGAGTTATCTCACCCCCCTTTTATTCCTCCTTATAGATACATTAGAGGGATCATTGGAGTAAAGATTTTTGGAAGACAACAGTTACAAATTATATTGTGGAACTGAGGATTTCATTATTATTTTATGGTATTAAATATTGTACTGGAGAATTATTTTGAGGATATTTTATCTTTGGTAGGATTAGAGCTCTAACAATTGTGATGAGATTTTAGGTTGCTGGTTACATTTATTTATTTATTTATGATTATTTAAATTGAATAGACTTTTATTATTTATGATTTTGGGGCGTTACATAAAAGGTTTAGGGATTTTAGAGTTTCAAGTTTCAACTAAGAATTTATCAATATAACCATTAAAATTCTTTTAATTACTTAATTTTATTTAGAATTCAAATTTATTTTAGAGTAAAATAACATTAATTTTTATTAAGCAGATTAACATGAAATTAACCTATTTATTAATCGTGTTAAAGTGTGTTGACCAATTTTTTACACTAACCCACAGAAAACCGTGTTATATTCAAATCGTGTTAAATATTGCCACCCCAGACAACTAGGGTTGTCCACGGGTTGGGCCGGGTCGGTTTTGGACCCAACCCGGACTCGACCCGCCGGCGTCAGGTGGAGGGGCGGAGGAACCCGAAACCGACCGCCGAAAAAGTCGGTTGGTTCGGTTTCGGGTGATGGTTAGCGTCGGTTGGGCCGGGTCGGTTGCCGGAATTAAAAAAGGCATCAAAATCTGAAGAAAAAAAGAAGAAGTCGCCGGAATCTGGAATTTTCGCCGGAAACTAGAAAAATCTCGCCGGAAATTGGATTTATTATTATTATTATTATTTTATTTATTTATTTATTTTTTATGAAATCTGCATTTTTTTGGCTAGAAATTACTGAAATTTGGCCGAATTTGGCTAAATCCCACTAGATCTGGTCGAGATCTCGCTAGTTCTAGTCGAGATCTCGCCGAATCTGGCTTGTTTTTCCAGGATTTGGCCGGATTTTTTTGTAGCTCCGGTCGGGTTCAGGTTGCTCGGGTTTTGGAGATGCAAACCCGCCACTCGACCAGTCGGTGTCGGTTTTTGAGAACAGAAACCTGCCGCCGACCGTCTGGACCATCGATTCGGGCTGGAATCAGGTCGGCGTCGGGCGGTTCGGTAGGGTTGTCGGGCTCCAGTCGGGTCTGGACAGCCCTATAGACAACCATACACAGAAGATTATACAGTCCACATCATTCTTAGTTAGCCTCAAAACCACAATTATCTACTCACTGCTAGGGATCGTGAAAAGCACTTTTCAACTACAAGGCCATAACCATAAATCGATCACCCATAAATCCCCACTAAGCCCCAGCGCAAACCCATGGCCTAAATCAAACCCAAACTGATCTGCCACTTAAAGCTTCCAACAGCGACCACGCAATAGCGATTCTAGGAATTTTTTTCAAGGGGACATTGGGAAATTTAAATTAAATAAAATTAAATAGAAAAAAACACTTGAATATATCGAGTAAAAAAAATGCAAATATATGAAAATTTTCAACTTTTACAATTTTTCATATTTTAAAATCATTACATAATAGTTCATTATCATTTCTTATTATCTATTGTCAATGTGGCTATGTGTGTGTTTGGATTCACGTTTGCGGGTGTCTGCGTTTTCACTTTTCAGTCTTTTTTTTTTTTTTTTTTTTTTTTTTCACGTGTTTCAGGGAGACAATTATCATTGTTCACACATTATAGCAGAACTGTTCATGCACTGTTCATGGGACCCACAACCACTTTATTTTGAAAAAAAATATTAAAAATGGGTCCCATGACACTATTCACACATTTAAAAATTATTTTGCTACAGTATTTTCAGTTTTCAGTTTCAGCAAAAATAAGTTGTATCCAAATGGACCCATGTGTGATCTCTTTATTTTGTTAAGTTTGTATAACACTTATTTATTTTTATGCACTTGTCATTATATTTATAAAAATATTTTAAACTAAAATGATAAAATGCAACTTACTGACACTATATTATTTATTAACTCACACATCCATAATCATCTAGACATACTTATTACACTAATGGTCCATTTAAATACAACTTATTTTTGCTGAAAACTGAAAACACAGTAGCAAAATAATTTTTAAATGTGTGAATAGTACCGTGGGACCCATTTTTAATGAAAAAAGTTGCCGAAAAGTGAAGTTTGTGGGACCCGTGAACAGCGCACGAGACCCATTGGTGTGCACTCCACCGCTTATTTTGCTGTGAATAGTGCACGGGTTGAAAAAGTGAACAGTGAACGGGTTGAAAAGTCAAAAACAATGGCAAAAAAAAAAAAAAAAAAGAAACGCAAAAACACAAACACAGGAATTATAATTCCTATCCAAACACTCACTAAGTGTCTACTTAACCAATCAAATATTTGAACAATTGCTAATTTTACTATTTTTTTTCTTCAATTACATACTAACATAAATAATACACTAAATGTCTAATTGTTGTTTAGTTTTAGGTTGTATTGATCTGTGATTAGAGTGTGCAAGATTTCAATCAATGTATGTAAAAATATTTTTAAGCGTAAAATAAAGTAATAATAATAATAATAATAATAATAATAATATATATATATTTTTTTTAAGTTAGGGGGTTCATTTAAACCCCCTAAACAACAAGTGCCGCCGCCCTTGCCGCCACGCCTCTCTGCCTTCAACCACATGCCACCAAAACACCAAACTTTACAGCAAATTCATCCAAGTCCTTACTGTAGCCTTAGACCTGTGATTGAAACCACCATATTCCAAATCAACCTTTAGCCTTAGACTTACTGCCGAGTATCCAAAGAGATTCTGATAATAATTTAATTTTGTATATTTATATAATTATTAGAAAGTATTATCATGTTTATTTTGAGTTAATACATGCATTTTATAGTAGGTTTTGAAATAATATTGAATAACTAATTTTATGCTTAAATGAATTTTAATGCGTAAATATGTTTTTTTTATAGGAGAATGAAAAAAATGAGCGGATTTGTGTAAAGAAGAAAACTAATGGACTTTATTTGTATGAGGCCATATTGAAGTTAAAGAAGGTCAACCCAATTAAATTTGAGTCCAATTGGAGTAAGAAATCAAATGAAATTTGCACAAAATCCAAGTCAAATTCGGATCAGGATTCTAACATGCACACCTGTTAGTATTTTGGGCATAACTTTAATCTCAAATATCCAATTGAGATGATTCAAGTTGGGCTGGAAAGATACATTAAAGGGCTACAACGTTATAGTTTACCAAAAGTCCGAATTTTGAATTTAAAATGGCCAAAAATGTCGGTTAAGTGAAGTCTGAAAACCTGAAATTTTCTCCAAACGGGAATCCAACTTGTAATAGGATTACTTGGCCTATTTAAAGGCTCTTCAAGGCAAAATTCAGAAGGTTGCTGCCCTAGAACAAAAATTAGGTTTTCTTAAAGTTTCTTTAGAATTTTCAGAGTTTTATTTGGTGTAATGGCTTGTTAGAAGCCTTGCTAAGGCAAGGGTTGAAACCAAACGGTTTATTGGTATGTTCTTAACAATTATTTTATGGTTTTAATGCTTATTTTCTTGTGTTTTTGATTGATTTAATTATCTAGAAAAGTTTAGTTCTATATAATTCTTTAATTTAGCGTAGACTCTAGGCACGTTAAATGCTTAATATTCCTTGCAAATTAATTCACTAATTTGTTTTGCTTAAAATCAATTAATTTCATGAAACTACGTTAGAAAATTAATTCTTGAATTCTTATTTTTAAATAATCCGACTAAGATCATCCTTTGTATGAATTTTAGTTAAGTTATAAAATAAATATTGTTAATACTACCAATAGATGTGTGTGTGTGGATCCCTAAACCTTTTTTTTTTTTTTTTTTTTTTTGCTGAGAAGATGGATCCCTAAACTTTAGTGGCTTAATATATTGTTATTTTCTCTCAATCTAAATTTTATTTACCAAACCATCGAAATTTCTCTTCAATATAATTTTATTATTTTAGTTTTATTCTCTTGTGGTTTGCTAATTAATTCTCTTTTCCTTGTGGATTCGACCTTGGACTCACCGAGTTATTACTTCGCGACAATCTAGCACTTGGGAGCATTATTTAAGTCACAAACTATTTTTGGCGCCGTTGCTAGGTAGTAGGTGTAATGGAAGAAGCATTCCATTTTTTTTTGGGGAGGTTCTGATAGTGAATTTCTTCACATATTTTGGTAATATATCTCCAACTTTTTTTTTCTTTTTTAAGTAGTTCAATTTTTAATAGTGTTTTTTATTTTATTTTTTTCTTCGTTTTATTATTTTAGGATTGAGTCTAATAATTTGTTTGGCGATTTATATGATTCTCTCACATATTCTCACACACTTGATATCATGGCGGACTTAAAGAGTAATCATGGTGCTGAGAATAATCTAAATAATAAAGACTTCCATGATCACCAACCTATTAGAACTCTCAGGGAATATTTGCAACCCACTAGGACTAGTGCACCATCATGCATTATTTTTCCAACTAATGCAAATAATTTTAATTTTAAGCTGGGTATGATTCTATTACTTCCTAAATTTCATGGCTTAGACTCTGAAAATCCTTACCTACACTTAAAGTAATTTGAGGAGGTATGTACTACCTTCCATGACCAATCATGTAATGAAGAGGTGTGAGAGACCGCGTCCCAGGCCCGTTTTAGAGGGTGTGTTGGGCCAAACCCATGTGAATGGGTGGAGTCGTGTTATTGTCTCTCAAAATGGAGGTTCCGTTAGTTATATTTTCCCCTTTAGATTAAGGGTTTTACAATGGAGTCGCTACTTATTTAATTATTGGGATAAATAAGAAAACCAAAATTGAAAAGTTCCTCATTTTATTAATTTGAAATTGAATTTATATTGATCATAGGAAATTACATGGCTTTGGTCCTAGATACAATCTAAGATAAAGTACATGACTTTGTTTCCTAGTTACAATCTAGAAATCGAAAATTACATGGATAAGCATTTAATCTACTAACCCTTGATCTAAACTCGGAGGCTATGTTACAAGGTGGGAAGGTGTTAGGCACCCACCTTGCCTAGTGAAACCGGTCTTCTAGAATATGGTGGCTAACATTCATATCACATCATCCAATATGTTATCAATTAATTTGCATGTTGAATTTAATGTGTGTGCATGTGATAAATCCTAATTCAATTTATTAAGCATTGCATTTGGATTGAAAAATAAATTCTAGTGAATGTGTGTGGATGGTGATAACCTAGATTCAAGGATTTGAAAGAATTATTAAACAAACATGTTTTTTATATTTTTGATGTGGATTTAAGATTAAATCTAGTGATATGTATGAACATGTGATGAACAACCAAGAACATGTGAAGAACACATAAGAACAATTAAGAACATTCAAACATATTCAAGAGAATTATCATGCTTTAATATGAAATTCTCATAATGGCAACATAAACAAACAGTTAGGGAAGGGGATTATACCTTCATGCAAGATTCATATGGTGGAGGAGGGGATTTTCGATGGAGGTCCTAAGGGTGGAGGAAAAGAAGAGAT
Source organism: Quercus tomentella (assembly GCA_028535165.1). NCBI lineage: Eukaryota > Viridiplantae > Streptophyta > Magnoliopsida > Fagales > Fagaceae > Quercus > Quercus tomentella. Next base: position 36,497,318 of record JAPQVY010000012.1, read on the forward strand.
AGGAGAGGGAGAGTGAGTCTCACTCAATACCTTGAGTCTCAGGAAGACCAAGATATGACAAGACTACTCAACTTCACTAGAACTCAAGAGAAGAGAAGAGAGATGGGTTTTTTGTGTCTTAGAATGAAGGAGAGGAGGGGTTTATAGAGTAGTGGTGGAGGAAATATGAATGGAAGACCATTTAATGAGAGTTGACAAAGAATCATGAACCTAGACCTCATTTTAGCCTTTGGGGAAATCTGGTGCATTAAATGTGGAGATTGATGAGAGTGAGGAGCAAGCGAAGTTCGGTTTTCCCGTAGCTGCTGTAACAGCTTGTAGAGCCAATTTCGAAAAATCATATTTGACTCAATTCTGATCGGAATTGTCTCATTCTTGTACTCAAATTGAGGTCCCGGATGTCTAGTTTCTAGGAAAATTAATCTCATTCACAGATTCAAAATATTCTAAGAGATATCGATGAAATGGTGAGCAGAGGTCATTTGTTAGAAAATAGTTTCAGCACAATTAACATTAATAGGTCCCAAATTAGCTCCCAATTAACATTAAATGGCTCCAATCACTCTCATTTCAGACTTAATTGGTTCCAAATTTACTCTAATTAAAAGATAATTGCATAAATTACTCATTGAATAATTAATGTTTAACTATCTAGTTAATTAGGTGTGTGCAACCCTACCATAAAATGTAGTCCTAACCAATCAAATTATGACACATCATCAATTTCAAATTGATTATACTTATAACCAATTGAAGTCAATTGTTCATAATCACATATAGTCGGATTCAATTTGTGATAGTGCATCTTAGCCATTAAAACTCGATTTGATGATAACTTTCAATCTGATGGTCCGATTAGGGCTCATGACCAGTCGATTTGATCGTTACAACATCAAGATCATTTTGGTGAAATGAGATTAAGGATCTAATGACCAGAATCAAGATGCATATTTTCAAGGTAAAATTACCCTTTTACCCTCCATGTAAGGTTAAATGCGGGTTGCAAAATAGGGTGTCAACAAGAGGCCATTAGGTTGAAGTTATTTCCTTTTTCTCTTAAAGACAAGGCAAAAACTTGGCATAATTCTTTGAGACCTATGTCAATTGGTACTAGGCAAGAGATGCAAATTGTGTTTTTTATTTTATTTTATTTTTAATAAAAAAATTCCAATTCAAATGTCTAATGCACTTAAAACACAAATACAAATTTTTCACAAAAAGATAATGAGACATTTTATCAACGTTGGGAAAGATTTGTTTAATGCTTGTCCACATCATGGCTATAAAACTTAGTATATAATTAGTTTTTTCTATGAAATTTTAACTCCAAAAATCCACCAATTTGTATAGATGATGTGCAATGGAGAGTTTTTGAATAAAGATCCTGATGAGGTTTTCGACTATATTGATCTCTTAGTTGAGAATGCCCAATCTTGGGATACCATTGATACCTCAAATAAGTCTAGACCATCTACCAACCCTTTTGGGGTTGGTAAGTACCAACATAGGGAAGATGATGACCTTAGTGTTAGGGTGGCTAGTCTAACTTAGAAACTTGAAGCCATGGAATTAAGAAAGGTCAATGAAGTCATAACTTTGCCTAAGATTGATGAGGTTTGTAGAAATTGTGAGGCCATGGAACAACCTACAAGTGAATGTCCTACAATTCTAGCTTTTAAAGAGGGGTTGCATAATCAAACAAATGCTATAAACATGGTGAAAAAATCATACCTTTCACCCTATTCAGAGACTTATAATTTAGGGTGGAGGAATCACCAAAATTTTAGTTGGAGGAATGATAATGTGGTTACACCTTCTACACATGATTCTTCTAATTATGTTCCCTACAATCCCCCTCCAAAAAAGAGTCTTGAAGACACTTTGCAACAATTCATGCAAACTCAAATGAATAGTATTTTCAATGTTTTTTTCCACTACAAAGAGTAGTTACAAACTTAACATGGCTCACTTTATTCTCAAAGGAACTACAATCATCAACACAAAACTGACCATGGGGGTTTAGTTGTGGTTATGCTGAAAACTTACCATTTTCAGTTGTGCTCAAGGATGTGGTCAATTTAGTGAGACTACTCCTAATGTCATATATGACTTATGAGTAATGATTTTTAATGGTGGATTGAGTTTGCATGAATTGTTGCAAAATGTCTTCAAAATTGTTCTTTGGAGGGGGGTTGTAGGGAATAGAATTAGAAGAACTATGTGTAGGAGGTGCAACCACGTTATCATTCCTCGAACTAAAATTTGGGTGATTCCTCAGCCTTAAATTATAAGTTTTTGAATAGGGTGAAGGGTATGATTTTTTTCACCATGTTTATAGCATCTACTTGATCATGCAACACCTATTTAAAAGCTGGAATTGTAGGAAATTGATTTGTAGTGTGTTCGATGGTCTCACAAATTCTACAAACCTCATCAATTTTAGGCACAGTAGTGACTCCATTGACCTTTCTTAATTCCATGGTTTCAAGTTTCTTAATTAGACTAGCCATCCTAGCACTAAGGTCATCATCTTCCCTAAGTTGGTACTTACCACCCCAAAAGGGTTGGTAGATGATCTAGACCTATTTGAGGTATCAATGATATCCCAAGATTAGGCATTCTCAGCTAAGAGATCAAAATAGTCGAAAGCCTCATCAGGATCTTTATTCAAAAACTCTCCATTGCATATCATCTCTACAATTTGGCACATTTTTGGAGTTAAAATTTCATAGAAAAAACTAATTATACACCAAGTTTTATACCCATGATGTGGACAGGCATTAAGCAAATCTTTCCCAACATTGATAAAATGTCTCATTATCTTTTTGTGAAAAATTCATGATTTTTCTTTTAAGTGCATTAGACATTGAATTGGTATTTAAAAAAAAAAAAAAAAAAAAAACTCAATTTGCATCTCTTGCCAAGTACCAATTGACATAGGTCTCAAAGAATTAAGACAAGTTTTTGCCTTATCTTTAAGAGAAAAAGGAAAAAAACTTCAACCTAATGACCTCTTCATTACATGATTGGTCATGGAAGGTAGCACATACCTCCTCAAAGAATTAAGACAAGTTTTTGCCTTATCTTTAAGAGAAAAAGGAAAAAAACTTCAACCTAATGACCTCTTCATTACATGATTGGTCATGGAAGGTTGCACATACCTCCTCAAATTACTTTAAGTGTAGGTAAGGATTTTCAGAGTCTAAGCCATGAAATTTAGTAAGTAATAGAATCATACAGGGATCAAAATTAAAATTATTTGCATTAATTGGAAAAATGATGCATGATGGTGCACTAGTCCTAGTAGGTTGCAAATATTCCTTGAGAGTTCTAATGGGTTGGTGATCATGGAAGTCTTCATTATTTAGAATATTCTCATCACCATGATTACTCTCTATGTCCACCAGGATATCAACTGTGTGAGAATCAAATAAATTGCCAAAAAAATTTATTAGAATCAATCCTAACTAAGTGATTATCACTATCACTACTCCAAACGCGCATGCAATATTTAAAAACAAGAAAGAAAAATAAAACTAACACCTAGAACAATATAAAGAAGAAAAATAAATAAATAAAAATTAATATTAAAGAAAATTAAACTACTTAAAAAGAAAAGATTTGGAGATATATTACCAAATATGTGAAGAAATTTAATATTAAGAAACTCCCCAAATGAAGTGGAACGCTTCTTGAATCACTCCTATTCCCTGACAACGACGCCAAAAACTTGTTACGATTCAAATAATTCTCTCTAATGTAGGATGGTCACGAACTAATAACTTGGTGAGTTCGAGGTTGAATCCATTGGGAAAAGAGAATTGATTAGAAAACCACAAGAGAATAAAACTAAAACAATAAAATTATATAGTAGAGAAATTTTGATGGTTTGGTAAAGAAAATTTAGATTGAGAGAAGATAACGATATATTAAGGTACTAAGGTGTAGGGATCAACACACAACACATCTATTGATAGTCTTAACAATATTTATTTTATAATTCAACTAAAATTCATACAAAGGATGATCTTAGTTGGATGATTTATCAATAAGAATTCAAAATTTAATTTTCTTAGGTAGTTTCATGAAATATATTGATTTTTTTTTTTTAATAGTCAATACTAGTGAAATTTCATTAATTGGGGGATAAACCCAAAGATAGTACATCCATACAAATTTGGGCTGAAATCAATGGGGGAGTATTCTCCACCCAAACTATGAAATTTGATACATTACACGCATGCCTTGCAAGCATATGAGCTACCATATTACAACTTTTGTGGACATGTTTGACTTGCCTTGACTTGAAGGCCTGCAGCCTGCATTTTGCCCCTTCCTATACTTTCTGTATTAAGGATGGGGTATACTCAGGGTCTGAGTTTGCAAGGGCACTCATGATGATCTTCGCATCTCCCTTTATGATCACCTCGTCTAGGCCTAGGTCCCTTGCCAGCAAAATCCTCTCCTCCGTTGCCCTTGCTTCTGTTTCTAGTGGCCCCATGGGAAAAGGGAGCTTTTTGCTCATTGCCCCCATTAGACAACCTTCTTCATTTTTTATTACTACCCCTACTCTGTAACTTCCTGCATCTTTAAAAATTGCTGCATCTACATTTACCTTGTACCAGCCAAATTTATGAGGGCGCCATTGAGATCCAACCCGAGGAGGCTGCTTGGGAGTGACTGTGATTAAGGTGATGCCCTGTCTGAATTCCTCAGCATACATGATCGCTTCACAAACTACTGTTTTCGCAAGCTTGTTCTTCCCTTTGTGTTTGTATAGATTACGATTATTTCATATACTCCATGCCATTGTTTCGAACATAGTCCAGTCTATGTCCTTTGCTACCTCCCTGAGTTTCCAAAACACATTAATGAAATCCCGATGATTATTTTTCCAGCTAGGGAAATTGAAACCCGATTCCTTCCAAACCTCGGCAGCAACCTTGCAATCCCATAACACATGGCTCGGGGATTCTTTCTCACCACACCAAGCACATCCATCCCATTTTCACACCCTTCTTCTAGCTAGGCAGAAGTTTGTGGGCAGAATATTTTTACATGCCCTCCATAGGAAATGTTTAATTTTACCTGGGCATTCAAGTTTCCATATGGACTTCCATATATCAGCCATTTTTGAGGTGTCTGAACATTCTCCATTGTATTCTTTCTCCTTGTTATCCCTTAACTCTTTTAGAGCTACCCCATACGCACTATTGAAGGTGAACCTCCCATTGTTTGTCCATGCCCAAATCCTAGAATCATTAGGAAGACTTGGGCTGATCGGAATCCCCAAGACAGTCTCTGCTTTAGAGGGGAGGAATGTAGTTCTCACCTTATTGATGTCCCAAGACCTTCTCTCCATATTTATCAAGTGCTCGACCCTTTCCACCATTGACCCTTGACTTCTTGGGCTGATTACCTTAAAGGATTCAGGAGTAGGAAGCCATCTATCTCTCCAAACATTTATGCTTTTTCCGTTGCCGATGCTCCACCTCAGCCCTCTATCAGTAATACAGTTGGCCTCCATCAAACTTCTCCACGTGTACGAGGGGCTGTTTCCTAGTTGGACTTCCATAAAACATGTGCTTTTGAAGTATTTTGCTTTCAGTACCCTGTGAAGTAGAGAATCTGGATTTTGGATGATCTGCCAACCTTGTTTGGCTAAGAGAGCTAAATTAAATGCCTTAAGGTCTCTGAAGTCTAACCCTCCCTTTGCTTTCCTTTGACATATATTTTCCCACGAAACCCAAGCCATCTTCTTTTCATTTTCCTTCTGCCCCTACCAGAAGTTTCTGACCATGGAGTTTAATTCCTTACACAATGCATTTGGAATCTTAAAATAACTTATTGTATACGTTGGGGTGGCCTGAGCCACTTCCTTACCAGCCCTCGAAAGCAATTTCCCCTTCCACCTCGCAATTCTTCTTCTCACTTGGTCCTTTATTCGGTTGAAAGCTTTTGCTCGGACTCCTTCTCATAATCCTTTAAGACTTGGCTCACTCGTTTGGCCTCTTCCAATGTTGCTCTACATAAAATAATGCTATCATCGACAAAGAATAAATGGGAGATTCAGCGTGCTCCTTTACAAACTGATACCCCATTGATCCGCCCCATCCTTGCTTCCCTTTGTAGCATGGCCGATAGTCCCTTCGCACACAAGAGGAAAAGATACATATCAAGCTTGACAACCATTAGGCCTTTTTTTTTTTTTTTTTTTCCTGTTTCTTTTCATGTTTATACAGTGCATAGTCTCAAAGGCGACAAAAACATTGTCTGTGATCTGTCTCCCTGGAATGAATGCACTTTGAGCTTCTCCTATAACCATTGGTAGGATCCGCTTCAATCTATTTGCAAGAACTTTCGACACTATCTTATATATTATATTGCAAAGGCTGATTGGTCTGAACTCCGTAATTTTCTGAGGGCACTGCACTTTAGGGATTAGGCATATATATGTCTCATTCAAGGAACAGGGTAAGCTAACAGAGTTTAGAATTTGTAGAACACACTTAGTCACATAAAGACCTACTACATCCCAATACTTCAGATAGAATATAGGGGACATACCGTTAGAGCCGGGGGACTTTGGGGGATGCTTTTGATTGAGGGCGCACCTGATTTCCTCCACTTGGAAAGTCTCAAGTAAAGATTCGTTCATTTCTGGTGTAATTCGGCTTTCGACTCCTTCAACATTTACTTCATATTCACGAAGGCACTCTGTGTTGTATATTTTATCAAAATAATCCAAAATGATTTCCTCAATTTTCCCTTGCTCCTCATGCCACTGCCCATCTGCTCCTCATAGGCCTTCAATTCTGTTCTTCCTCTGTCTCTACATTGCCGTTGCATGGAAAAACTTCATATTCCGATCTTCGCATTTAATCCACAAAGCTTTTGATCTTTGGCTCCACATCACTTCTTCCTTTATCAGCGCTTGATTGATTTCTTTCCTTAAAAGCTCTATCTCTTCGGTAGTCTCATGTAGCATATTTAAGGCCTCAAGCTCTTGTAGGCACTTTTGCTTCCCTCTTAAAATTTTGTTCACATTTCCGAAGACATCCCGGTTCCACCTTTGAAGATGGACTTGGCAACTCTTGAGTCTATCTTGGATTTGGAAGTTAGTATCTTCTCGGAGAGGGTCCCATGCGTTCTCAATAATTTTCCTACACCTTTCATCACAAGTCCACATAGCCTCAAACAAAAATCTTCTCTTCGTTGGTCTTGTAGGATTTTTCCTTTTCAAAAACAGAGCAATCATACAATGATCCGAAGTAGACATAGCCAAATGATGGACACTTGCTTCCGTGAACATGCTTCTCCACGCTTCATTAGCTACCACTCTATCTAATCTGATCAATGTCCTATGATCCCCCACTCTTCCATTACACCATGTATACCTCTGCCCCACAAACCCCAAATTTGTTAAACCACACTTGCTCAAACACTCCCTAAACTCCCACATCTGTGATGCATCCCTATCTAGCCACCCAAATTTCTCATCAGCGTGGGTAATTTCATTAAAATCCCCAAAAACAACCTAAGGCATGTCACATTGTTTATTCAAAGACTTTAACAAACTCCAAGAAATTTTTCTCTTACCCATGTCTAGATGGCCATAGAATCCAGTAGCTCTCCATAACGCTTGTCCCGCCTCGCCCACCACCATGACATCTATGTGAGAGTTAGAGCAACTCTTTAGCCTTATCTCAGTTCCTTTCTTCCAAATCATAGCTAAGCCTCCGTTTTTTCCATTGCTGGGAACTGTAATCCCTCCAGTAAACTCTATCCTGTTTTGAAAACCTTTCATTTTGCTCAAGCTAGCTTTGGTCTCCGAAAGAAAGACCAGGATCAATTGCTTCGATTTCACCTCGTCGGTGAGAATCCAAACCGCCGGGGGTGATCCAAGACCCCGGCAGTTCCACGCCAAAAGGCACGGCGGCGCTGCATCGCAGTCGCCGCCACATCGCCATCCATGGTAGTAATTTCCTTCCCTATCGCTTTACCCATCTGACTCCCTTTGCTGCGTTTTACCTCTGTAGCGTTTGATTCAAGCTCTTGCAACGGAACCAGGCTCTCTCTTTTAATCTGGCTTGGGTTTGTAGACTTGACTTCAACTGTGCTAGATTGATCCTTTAAGTTTTTGGGCCGATGCTCTCTCGCCTTTCGCTTCCAATGCCCACTCTTTGGGCCTAAACCCTTATTAACCCAGCCCACCTCTTCCTTATATGACATCGCCATTGGGCCTTAGGCTAACTCTTCCTTATCAGGCTTTGCTTTTCCCAATTGCGTACCAGTTGTTCCCACGTTAAATACAAACGTTGGAACCTCCTGTCGTGGTTTCATTGTCTCCCACTGCATCTTTTCCCCCCCTTTTCCTCAAGATTCATTTTCCATTTGAGGTTCATTTCCCAGGATAGGCAAAGTGAACTCTAAAGACTTCTCTGTTTGGCTGGCCTTTCCCATTTCGTGTTTAAGTACACCCTTTTGTACCTCCTTATCTGTCTCTTTTGGCATTTTCCCTTTGTCTTTACCTTCGTGGACTAGAATTGTTGACTCCAAACTCCCGTCCTCCCCTTTGAATCTTTCCACAATCCGATTTTCTGCCGCCGCATCGCCTCCATCCCCCGGCTCCACCAGTTCTAAACTTCCACTTCTCCCTTGATTGGGTTCTTTTATCTTATCCATTAAACCCTTTCTTCCCGCTTGATCTAACTCTTTCGCTGGCTTTTGTATTAACTCCCTTCTTAACCAAGCTCTGTACTGGAACGTCTTCACGTCAGGTTGTTCTCCACTCTTTTCCACCTTAGGGCAATCTTTCATGTCATGGCTTAATAGACCACAATGATAGCAAAAATTTGGGAGTCTCTTGTATTTGAACTGAACCCACCTTCTTTCTGTTCCTTCGATGGTGACCCTCTTACCTTAGATTAATCTTTTCGTAACGTCCACTATTAGGGATGGCAATTTATGCCCGACCAGCGGGTCCCCGGCCTAGCCCGACCCTAATGGGTCGGGTTTTACCCGGTCCGATAAAGAATAGGGTCGGATTTGGGTTTTAAAAAAAAAAACCAAAACGGGTCTGGGTTTTGGCAAAACCAGGCCTAAACCCAGATCCGACTTGACCTGATTAGCCTAAGTATAAAATTACAAAAAAACCTACCTATATATAGTATAAAATTACAAAAAAACCTACCTATATATATATATATATCACAACCCTAACCTAAAACTCATTTCTCGCCTTTCTCTCTCAACTCAGCCGCCTCTCTCCTCTCTCTAAACTCAGCCGCCTCCCTCATTGACTCTCACTCTCACTTGCATCTCATTCGGCCCTCACAGACAATGGATGCTGGAATGTTCAAAGCTGCAATTGATGGGAATGATGGTTTTTTTGATGAAGCTGGGGGTGTGGATCTAAATCTCAGGCAGGTGACAGCGGAAGGGGACTCTATTCTTCACGTGGCAGCAAAATTCGGAAATGCACAAATCACGAAAAGGGTCCTCGCGATTGATTCGCAACAATCACTTTTGTATATGAAAAATTGGAAAGGCGACACTGCACTACATATTGCAACGAGGTTAGGGCATTTCGACATGACAAAACTTCTAATAACTTGTGCAAATGACCGAGAAGTTGAAGTGAAAATGGAGCTACTAAGGATGGAAAATCTGAAGAAGAATACAACACTAAATGAGGCTATAAATGATAAATGATAAATGGAGTTTTGTTCCTCTTTCAGTAGTTTTTTTTTTTTTTTTTTGGGTATTTGTTTGAGGATTCAATATGTAAAAATCAGAGTGAATGTTGTGTTAATGTAAAATTCTATCCATAAATGTAAAAATTGGAGTTTTGTTTCTTCCATATGATAAATGGAGTTTGAGGATTTAACTGATAACAATGTTGATTGATTTGTGTTTATGTTTGTGTTTGGGCTTTTTTTATTTTTATTTATTTTAATAAGATTGGGTTGGATTGGTCCATGGATTAGGCCCAGAAGTGGTTGGACGGGGCCTGCAGGGCCCGCAAAGACCCGACCGGCCGGGTTTGGGGCTAAAAAAAAGACCCGTTTATTAAATGGGCTGGGTCCGGGTAACAAGGGAAGACCCGCGGGTCGGGTTCGGATATCAAAAAACCCAGCTCAAACTCGACCTGTTGCCATTCCTATCCACCATAGCTCAGACTCTCAAGCATTTCCCCCACTGCACTCCGGTCTCTGCGACATCCACCTCTAACACTTCGCCTATTTTTGTGCCGATCGAGTACCCTGTTTCCCTCATTCTACTTTTAAGTGGTAGATTGTGTATCTGAATCCAAAACCATTTAAGGGCCATTTCCTTTGGCATTTGATCCCCTTCAAATTCTTGGAGGATAATCAGTTGCTTGTCATAGCTCCAAGGCCGCATCTCCAAAATTTTCTCTTTGTCTCTTTCATCCTCGAACTCCACCATGTACAACTCGTCCTTTAACTCTGATATTTGCATACTCTTATTTGGCTTCCACACCATCCTAAGATTCTTTCATAATGCGTCCAGAGTTATGCTCCTTCGTGAAAGCACTTTCATAACTAAACAGTTTCTACCTAACTCTCTTGTTGCTTTTGTGCTATTGCTTCCCAACACAACATGCTCGTCCTCCTCTTCAGTGGAGGATAGCTTCCTCCAGAGGGATTCTAACTCGTCTTCCATATTTTTGGCTAACCGGCCTCACTAGGGTGAGGCCACTACACTCTTGCAAAGGTTAAGACCTTACAAGACTCCTATTGCTTCCACATGCACGAGAGCATGAGAGCACTCAGAGGAAAAATAATATGATAACTAGCAAATTAATGAATTAATTTGTAGGGAATGCTAAGCAGTTAATGTGCCTGAAATTTACGTTAAATCAAAGAATTATATAGAACTAGACACTTTTTCTAGATAAGTAAATCAATTAAAAAAAAAAAAACACAAGAATATAAGCATTAAACCATAAAATAATTGTTAATAACATACTAATAAACTATTGGTTTTCATCCATTGCCTTATCAAGGCTTCTAGCAAGCCATTACACCAAATAAAACTCTAAAAATTGTAAAAAAACTTTAAGAAAACCTAATTTTCGTTCTAGGACAGCTACTTTCGCCCTAAAGAGCCTTTAAATATGCCAAGTAATCAGTGGTGGAGTTAGAAATTTTCCTTTGAGAGGCCAAATTAAATTAATATAAAATAGTATTTATTGATTTGTAAGGCTTTTGGAAATTTATAATTGATTCTAAACTATTTTTTAAAAAAGTAATTTCTATATGTGCAATTAGACAAAACCCAACAATTGAGGTGTAAATTTGTCTCGAGAAAATAATTATACATGCTACTTGATCAAATATAATTATATAATAAAATAAACAAGCAAATACCAATAGCTTATTCAGGAGAAAAAAAAAACTTAGTAAAGTCAAACCATTGTAATTAAATATAAACATCAAATAAACCATAACAAGCCAGCCACAAATATCAAATTTAAAAATAAAATAAAAGTTGTAGATTATAAAAAGATGCTTCCTGTTAACTACTAGTTTATACTTTCTTTTTTTTTTTTTTTTTTTTTTCTTTTTTTTTTGAGAAACTACTAGTTTATACTTTACATATAATAAACACAGTATACCACAAATATCAACTACGTGTTATCTATAACAGTAAGAGAATAAATAATAAAACATACCATCAGAGGGAGATACAACTGCGGCACTTTCGTTGAGTACAACCAGTGAGTTGAGGTGGCAAAACAATGACTTGTGGAGGCAAAGTTAGACATATATGTGTGTGTTAGAATTTTTTTTTTTTTTTTTTTTTTTTTTTTTTTTTTTTTTTTGTATTTGAGAAATGATACGTCTACAACATTTTTACAAAATCCTAAGTGGCAAGTTGGGGCAAAAAAGTAATCTTAGCATTAGTTTGAAATTTGAACTAATAACAACTAACCACCTGTGATTTATTGTAAAAATATTGTAAACGTAGTATCTCTCTTTGTATTTAGACAAGTCCTTATTCCTGATTTACATAGAAGAGGAATCCTAATTCGGAAGGGATTCTTTTTCCTTATATTGCGGATTTGAGATTCGGTGTTTGGATTTGTAAAGATTATGGGCCAAATTGTATTTTATTGGATTGTTTCAATTAAATTTTTATTTTATTTTTTTAATTTTTATGGATATTTTCTTATCTCCGAATCTGGGGGGCTAGTAAGTTTCTTTTAATTTCCCTAACAATTATAAAAATTTTCCATTTTATCAATATTATAAATGGAAAATTTGAAAATTCAGCCCCTTGGCCCCTCCCTGCAAGTACTCCTATTACAAGATGGATTCCTATTTGAAAAAAAAATCCTAAGTTTTCAAGCTTTTTGCCTCATTTATAGTCGTAATTCAGACTTTTGGTAAACTACAAAGTTGTAACCTTTAAGTTATCTTTCCAACCCAACTTGAATCATCTCAATTGAATATTGGAGTTGAAAGTTATGCCCAAAATACTAACAAGTGAGCAAACTGGAATCCTAATAAGAATTCGACTTGGATATGGTGCAAATTTCCTTTGATTCTTTAATCCAATTAGACTCAAATTTAATTGAGTTGAATTTATTTAACTTCATTATGACCCTTGTATAAATAAATTCCATTAACTTTCTTTTTTGTAAAAAATTCAATCAATTAGTTTCATTCTCCTGTAAAAAAGACATTCACGCATTAAAATTCATTTAAGCAGAAAATTAATTATTTAATATTATTCCAAAACCTAATATAAATATGCAAAATTAAGTTATTATTAAGTTTTGGTTATCGAAATCAATAAAAGGAAAATGTTTCTTCATCAATGCCTAATTATTGACTTCGTTCATTCTCAAAGGTCAACTTACTAACTGAAATGAACAACATGACCAACATGTAAACAAAATCAAATATAAAATTTCAAAATAAAAATAATCCCTAACTTTAAAGGTTAAAAGTGTAATTTAGCTTAAAAATTACTTCTCCAATCAACGAACAATTACATTACATTATAATATATTATATATATAAATACACACTAGGAAAAAGTATTATATATTTTACATACACTCGAAATACAAGATACCATCTCTTAACCTAGTGGTATTTTACCAAATCATGCCATATCATTACAATGCATGAGAAATAGTACAAGTGGTTAGTCATGCATAAGTACTCTAAATCACTGTTTATTACCTCAATCACTTAAAGAATGAGAAATAGTATAAGCAGTGAGTCATGCATGCATACTCTAATCACTGTTTATTACCTCAATCACTTATATATATATAAAATCATGAAAAATAATATTTTAAGCAAAAAAAATCTAGTAGCACAAATAAATTCATATTGTCACCAACTTTTTTATGTGAATGACTTTTAGTAGCAAAAAGAAAAAAAATAAAAAAAATAAATTCATGTGAAAGTCACACTCCTCATGTATATAAAAATTGTTTATAAGTTTGTAGTACTTCAACAACATTGTCCTAAGTAGATTGCTTTACATCTTTTATTATGTCTGAACTTTGACGCGAACCGGGCGGGACCACATCACATGCATACTTTGTCTCTTTGTCAATTAAGGTACCTCTAAGCACTGTGCTCCACAAAAGTACCATCCTCCCCAAAGGTATGTGACATCCAGATTATACAGATGTCCAAATTAATTATATAAACAAAAAGCACGACTTTTAACTCTAATTACCCCTTCCCCCTCCCCTAACTCTGAAGTCTGAACTCATGAAGGCGGTGATAATTACACATTGAATGTATGAGTTACACAAATATAATTGAAATTGTATTTTTGAAACACAATTATAATTATAATTATGAAATGTTTCAATTAGAGTGTATACGGCAATATATAACTTAGTATGTACAAAAATAATTAGTGACTTGTAAAAGTGACAGTTTTCCCATGCCATGCCTAACATTAAAAAAAAAAAAAAAAAAAAAAATGCCATGGTTTGGCACCCCTCACACTTTTAACATTCAAGTGACATGATTTATAAAATGGGAAAATTATTTATCGTTGTTGTTATTATTATTGTTGTTGTTGTTGTTGGTTCAGTTATGAAAAGTAGCTAACAAAATTAATAATTCTTTTCCTTTCTTATAAAAAGTTTATAAAAATATTTACAAAATCAATACTATTAGGGTATCTATTAAATTTTCCCTATTTATATTAGGAAGTGGTGTAGATGATGGCAAGTGCTTTTTATGAGGGTTTGGATCCTTTCTATTTCCAAGTGTCCATTTGAGGGCCATGATTTAAAACGGAGTAAGTTTAGAGTCTAGATTGTGCTAACTCATTTAAAAACTTATAATTCTAGTTTTGTTTAGAGAACTTATAACTCTAATTTAATTTAACCACAATTAAATTTAACCATAGTCAAAATTTAAATAAGTTGGCACAATAATTAATCTAGATTCTAGAATAAATCCACTTAGTATCATGGCCTTTGAAATAGAGAGGAGAGGAAAACTATCATGTGGTGGTTTGGGTACGAAAATCACTCTCCAAAAAAATTTAAGAATAATGTTGTTTGCCATCACTTCTCCAAAACTCTACAAAAACTCTACAAAAGTGGAAGTTTTGTATCCCTTTTACCTGTCCAGTGTATGTTCTTAACGAGAAATGATATATCCACAACATTTTTACAACAAATCTTAAGTGGTAGGTTGTTATTGGTTGTTATGGGTAGACAAAAAAGTAATTTAAGTTGTGGATTCAAATTAGAACCAATAACAACTTAACATCTATAATTTATTGTGAAAATATTGTAAAAATGCTGTGGACGTAACATCTCTCTTTGCTTAAGAATAAACAGAAGCTCCATGAACCAAAGTTTTTTATGTTACACAGCGCCAGCGGCCAGTGGAGAATCTAAGAAGTTTTCATTTCAGGGGACAAGATGAGTATAAATAATTTCTCATAGTGGACTTTGTAAAATACATCTAGATTATGGAGTTATCGATGGAAATTTATAAATTATGGGTATCTCTAAGTCTAACTTTAGCTAGTTTCTTCTCTATGGTTTCTTAATTTGATAATGCTTTTTAAGCGTTTATAATAATTGATTTTGTTATTATATCCCATATATATGGTATATCAGGTGTGAGAGTGAGAAGATATAAAAATGTAATTCTTTATAACTTATCATGACATATAAAATGAATAATAATCTTCTATTTCATTCTAAGTATTTTATTTTATAATTTTTTAAGTTACTAACTCTAATATGCAATGATCAGTGATTTTTAGGTCAAATGACATTTCAAGATATTTCTAAATGAGAGTATTTTCCATTATCTGATTTTTTTTTTTTTTTTCCATTACTCTATAAAGAAAAACATTTGTGTTAGTTGAGTAGGATACAAATTTTCTGTACTACTTTTTATGTTCCCTCTAAGAGAATCAATATCCAAGTTTGCATTTGAACAAAAGAGAAGGACTGTGGTTGATCAACAGCCAATGTAGAATTTTAGTAACGTTCAAAATTTCAAAAAATAAAAGAGAGAAAGATAGCAAAATTCAATAGTTTTTTAGGACTCCTCTTCCTTTCAAAATGGATATTTGATGCACGCTAACAACATTTTTTATTTAGTTAAATATATATATATATATATATATATATATATATATATATATATATATATATATATATATATAAGCCAAAGCATTTCCTCAAATAACAGTAACTTGCAAGTAGTTCCTTCCTTGAGCATAAAATTAAATAGCTTTTCCAAATTCTTTCCTCTCTTTAATCTGACAAAGACTTCATCATGACTTTGCTTCTTGCCTATGAAATGGGAAATACTCTTCTCACTGGCCAAGTCTTGTTGTTCCTTGGATCACATAAAACATATAAATTTCCTTTGGTGTCTGTGTAATTAGCCACCCTATCCCTGTTGTGACACTGATACCCCTTTCAAAGGAAAACAGAAATATGGGTGGAGCTTTGCAGAAATTTGCTGCTGGTATAACCTCTAGCTCTATGTCTTTTATATAAAAAGTGGTGTGCACAATTATGTTACATATTGCCTATTCCATTTTTTTTTTTAAAATTCTTTTGAACTATGATAAAGCTGATGTTTTGCTGGTAAATATATGGAAATGTGCATACATATATGACTAACGTATTTAAAAAGTCCATTGTTGAATTGAATGTTATTTTAAGATAAATGTTACGAAATGTTATTATTCAATGTGTATAAAAAGTTTGTTGTCGGTTATCCAGTTGAATTTAGTAAATGTTATGATCATCAAGGTGCAATTGAATTGCCCCAACATAGTCAGCATAATCCACAGTAATTGGAGCAGAAGACAGTAGGAGCTGACATGATTTCATAAAATTCTAGATGTTTAATCTCTCATCGACAACAAAAGAAAATCATTTCTGATACTTAAAGAAAAGAATGGCTCATTCAAATGCCATGTAATAAGCTCAACTTTGTGAATGAAATCTCACAAATTGTCCAAATTGGAAAAATTATCTCATGTAGAAGACCAGCCTTGCATTTTTCTGCACAACATTATTATGCGTAGATTGTGGATTACTAACACCATTTACTTGTTTTGTTATATTTATAGATTTTCAAATTGACCCTTGTTATTGATATGACCAGAAGGGCTTCTTATTTTTTACTTTCTCATGCAGGAAGTGAGGAAAAGGCTAAAGAAATCAATGAAATTATAGATAAATGCTATGAAGCACATTTTACAGGCACCACGGAGCAGATAAGCTATGTTGAATTCTTTCGAGCAGTTTGCGAAACTGTCGAGTAATTATCTACCTCTTTTTCCATATTAGAATTCATTAGCATTGATAAAATTTGCTTATTCTAATCAAATGTTGACAGAGATATCAACAAAAAGCTCGGCAACACACAATTTCGTGTACCGAAGATCACAGCACTCAACTATGCCTACAAGGTAAGAATTGACTCCTTCAGGCACCTTTTACCTTTTAAATTGATATGTTTCATATGTTCACTAATTTGATAATTTGCCCTCCTCTCCAGCCCCCCTAACAGGCAATGTGGATGAACTGTGTGTGACCCTTAGTTATTGATCCTCTTTAGTTTCTTTGCATGTGGCATTAATTACATGTATGTTTCTAGCACATCCAAATATGGTAGGTGCAACTGTAGTTATTAAATGTGATGAGTAGTCCTTTATGCCCAAGATTTGCACAAACAAAACAAATATTTATCAAACTAATCTTCTACAAGTCGTTTGGAAAATTAAACCGATATTTGGTCCAGTACTATGGATTGTACCCGATACACAAAATTCTTTTGCGAGTTTGGGAGGGGTGGTTGGTAAACAACCTTACCCCAAATTTTGGCTTAGTATTATGGGTATTATCCATTTACGATTAACCTTATTATAACATAAATAATCAAAATAATAGTTTTCTGATTAGAAATCAATAAAATAAAGAGTCTGAATAATGAGTGCTTTTAGGGCATTTGTTAATAGACCATTTAAGGAAAGTTTTAATACTACTTTTATGAAAAATATAAAAAATTGTTAAAAAAAAGTTAATTTTTCTTTTTCTCTTATAAAAAATTTCTAAAAATATTTCCTAAACCAATGTTCTTAGAACATTCGTAAACTTTTCCCTAAAATAAAATAGAAGTAAAATGGGCTTGGTTTAGTTTCTTGGAATTGATCCCTTTTGCAAATTGTTGTCAACCCAAACACATTCAAGATCAATGGATTTTGATGCATTAAAATGAGCTACAATTCACAAAAACGCTTGAATAAACAGAGGTTGGAGCTGCCAAGTGATCATTGTCTTTATCATCGTATAAGTTAAAAACTAAGTCCTACTTGAGAAAAATGGTAGCCCATGCTTATGTACTGTACAATAAAGCTTTCTATACCTTATGTTAATCATTGATTTCTACGAAATTAAATGCTGATAAATGGATAATATCATTTGCAGAAACATTTCAAAACCAAAGGAACATCATTGAACAAGGATGAGTTTCAAGATATGCTCAAAGAAGTGATTTTTGATACAGGAGTTACTGGCATTGGTGGAGCAAAGGATTTAATCCTTTACATCTTTGGCGTCCCAATAACTGCATTTGTTATCAAGCAAAGCATAATACCACGTGTAATTCCTAATGAAGTTTTCATCCCAAGCATCACTTCAGCCACAGTCTTCATTCTTGCCAAACTCAACAAGATATGAAAAATATGCAATTGTATTGGTTAAAAAAACAGGTTTTACTAAGGACCATTGAATGGAAATTACAATGTTGTATGATCTTCTAATACTTCTTGTTTATTACATGGAGTCGACACAAGGCATATATGCTCTTGAACGTGGCTCAATGATTAATAGCTTTCCGTGTGTAAACTAAACTATATGACACAAAACTATGCTCAATGTGATACGCAAATTATACAGATTTGATTGTATTAGATTGTTTGAGCGCGTGTTGTGTGGGCGTGAGCTCAGGGGCGGCTTGATGCATTTGAGGGCCTAAGGCAAAAACTAACATTGAGGCCTTATATATATATATATATATATATATATATATATATATATATATGACTTAAAAAAATTAAATATTACTTAAACTCTATTATCTTGTTTTATATGCAAAATTATTACTAATTAACATAAACCATGTAAATTTTTTTTTTAGAAGTCTATAGACACAAAAAAATTGAACTTGTAATCTAACTTGAGAGAAATATATAAGAGCTGATCTCCTTGGACTGTGCCGAGGACATTTTTACTTTAGAATAATCCAGTCTATCTTCATTTTTTTGTCATCTGAATTCACTTTACTTGTTGTATGATTCATTAAAGCCTAACTTTCCAATCCACTCTCTACAAATTCATTGTATTGGACTTTTTGGGCCTAAGTTCATTTATCATTTGGGCTAGGGACTCAAATTGCGTCTTACAAATATATTTCTAAATAAACAAACTTTCCCTATATACATAATAATTATAAAAATAAAAAATTATAAAAAAACTCATCTCTCTCTCTCATTTTTATTTTTATTTTTTGAGAAGTGCTACATTCACAATATTTTTCACAACAAATCCTTGGTGTTAAATTGTTACTGATTCTAATTTGAACCTACTACTAGAATTATATTTTTGCCATCAATAACGGCCTGTAACAACTTACTACTTAGGATTTTTTGTAAAAATGTTATGAAAAAAGTTGTAGACACATTTTTCTCTATTTTTTTCTTGTCTTTCATTTGATAAAAAAATTATTTTATTTGTTAGCTAATATTTGGACTTAATTAATCAACAAAATAACCCTATTGGTTAAAATTTGGGGGCCTTTTTTCTACTTGGGGCCTTAGGCGATTGCATCTACTGTAGGGCTATCACTGCATGAATTGAGTCTATTGGGTGTTTACTAGGTGGATTTTTTGTTTATATGAAAGTTCACATAAGAAAGTTCTATCCTTATTTTAGTATAGCTTAGATCTAGTGTCCAATTGGACCCGTCACAATGGTGACACACTATTCTTTTTTAAAGTGATAATTATACATCAATTATAATATCAATTGACTAAATTATATATATATATATATATATATATATATGTATAGATTTTTTATACAGTATGTAGGGTTGTACACATTGCGGTGTGGCTGGTTTTTTGGGGCTTTTTTGTGTCACACCTACAGGGGCGGTTTCCCCTCGTCCCTAATTGCACCTCATCTGTGGAGGAGAAGTAACTGATTTACACAAGGTACGGTGCAAGATACCAGTTCAGTGCGGTTAGTTCAGTTAATTCCCCATTCTCTTAGGAACTAAACACAATGCAATTAACGTCCCCAAACCATGTCATGATCATTTAAAAATCCAAACATTCCAAAAAAAAGAAGAAGAAAGAAAACAAAAAAATTAAGTACAAACAGATTCACAATATTTCTCTCAAACTTACCCCCATTTAAATTCACAAAAAACCCAAATAAAAAAAACTAAACTAAACCCATAAAAGATCAAACAAAACTGAAAGTTCAAATAGTGTAAAAACACCCTTGAACGTTTAGACCCCCAATTTACAAAATACCAATTCAAGCTTTATATCAAATAATTAATGTGCGGAACATGAACAAAAGCTTAATACAAAATTGGTAAACAATCTAAGCCAATTAAAATCACATCCACAGCAGAAAATAAAAGGCAAAGATAAAGGGAAGAGAGATGCAAACACAAGGACAACACACAATGTGTTATCGAAGAGGAAACCAAAGCCCTCGGCGTAAAACCTTTCCGTCGCCCTCCAAGCGGTAAACAATCCACTAGAAAATGTAGTTGGGATACATGAACAGCAATAGATCCTCCAAGCCTAATCTACCCAGTGTACCTAAGCCCTCCAAGCTTCTTGCTCCAACGAGGTTGCGCCGAACCTATTTCTTTTCTAGCTTCTCGGATTCCGCTACTTGACCATAGCATCAACCAATGTAAATTGGTTCCTTCCTAACTACTTCCCAAAACACCAAACAGCCTTCTCACAGTAATGGATATGGTGAGAAAAGGTTTTGGTAAAATGCCTCTCAATGATTCAACAATGGAGAGGAAGAGAGTTGAGGAATTTGAAGAGTCTCTTATGTAAAGATTATGGATGAATCAATCTTGTTTTACTCTAAGGTTTCTCTCTCAAAATTCTCCCTGGAAGCTCTCATTCTTTTATGGGTATAAGGGGTATTTATACTGGGGTGAGAATGGAATGTGAAACGTTAGGTTTTTCAAAACAGGGCTGGCTCGCGGCTTGGCCTCGCGACTTGACTGAGTCACGAGATCCAGCCGCGAGATAACAGAACGGCCAGTTGTCCTATTTTGTCCTGTAGTGCTCCAGCTAGCATGACGCTTCAACTTCTGGCATGCTTGGCACGTGTGCTGCTTCTGGCGGCTTGCAGCCGCGACTTACTCGCGAGACTTTGTTTTCTTGCACACTCTTGAGCATTCAACACTCTATCTCACTCACTACCCTTACAACAAACCCACCTAAATACAGGGTTACTAATTGCTGAATTACAAGCAAATTTGGCACGGAATAAAGCCAATAAGATGGTTGATTAAATTCAACCTTACAATCTCCCCCTTTGGCTATTCCGTGACAAAACCCTAAAACAGACTCTAGACTTAACATGTGAGTTGGGAACAGTTGAGCAAAACTCACTCACACTTAATTCTAGAAACTGTGAGGCACTTGAATCATATGAACATAAAACTCCTGAAACACAACAATACATCATGATCATTGTATGCAGAAAACATGAAATGCATATGAAACAGGCAAAAAGTGATCAAGCAAAGATGGAGTTAAGAAACAAACCATGACTTGATCAAACAAGTAATCACTACAAGGTAGTGATCACAATGCTCATTCACACTTGGAATGAACACTTGAACATACAAGCTAACAAGAACAATGCAAGTTACTTGTATGCCCAACACTCAACCAATGCATAATACACTAGGTATATGCATCTAGGAACAATTCTACAAGGGCACAAGAGTGACAGTATTTAACAAGAAAATGCATGACATTTAGATAGAAGTACTGATTTAACAAAAACACAAAGGCTGCATAAAGCATGGTACAAACCATAAAGCCTACAAGATAACCCTAAAAGCTTACAAAAGCAACATGGGTACAAAACACAATATAAACAGAAAAACATCAACAATATATATATAGAGTAAACCAAGTTTCAATAACCATCCATGTGTTATGAGAAAGAAAGAAACATAAACCATAACCACAGTGTATTAAACTCATAAAAACAACAAATTATCCAAAACATAATCCTATAAGTTAAAGGTAACAAAAATATGTGTGGAGTAACTCCCCCTATTACTATGCACACTTCCCTTTGAACTTTCTCCCCCTTACTGTATGCTCTCCCCCTTTTTGGCACAAATAGCTAAAGGCTGTCGTCTAACTTTCGTTGAATAAAGTCTAGCTGATTCTCCATGGTCTCGAGTCGCATCTGAACATGGTTGTTGGTGGAGTAGAGAAGTGTCACCATTTCCTCAATGCGCTTCTGAATGCTTTCAAGCAAACTACCCGCTCTATCAGTTTGAGGATCAGACTGTACTTGTGGAGTGCTAGTTTGTTGAACTTTAGGAATGACACGCAAGTTGGGGGTGGTATGTACATGTGTCTCTGACTCAGGAGCAGACGGAGTAACTGGAGAGATGTGTGCACTCTTTGGTGTTTTAAATGAATGACTTTTGCTGGCTTGTAAAGTGAACATGGAAATTGGACGCAGACGGGTCATCATTTTTCCATCTGAGGGAGGAACAATACCTTCACGGAGAATGATCTTCATGATGAGACCGCAAAATGGAATACATCCTCGTGCAGCTGATCTAATTACGGTTTTCCTTATGGTTTGAAAGATGTGGGCACAGATATCAATGAGGGCTCCTGTAATACGATCACAGAGAAATAGAGCTCTTCCAAGATTGATGAAGGTTGTGTTGGACAGTGGGTAAAGATTGGAGAACATGATCAGCTTCAGTGTGGTCAACTCCGGTGCAAACTTGGCAGTGCTTATGGATGTGCCTGTACTAGAGACTTCATGGTCAGGTCCAAGAACTTGTAGAATGTTGTGAGTCTTTAGAGTTCGATCATCATACGGAGTTAGATCCACATTCTGAGGTCTAGTGATGCGGAGAATATCGGCTATGGAGTTCGGGGTGATGATAAACTCCTTTCCTCTGACCCAGCAAATTAGCTTAACTCCAAGGTCACTTGTATTAGAGTAGCATTCCTTAACCAGTTCATCCATTGGGTCTTCAAAATTCCCGAACAAATTTGCCCAATCTCTTGACTCAAAGCTCCGAGGGACAAAAGTCGTTCCCAAGGTGTTAAACTTAACCACACGTTCCACTATAGGAGATGCCCTGTCAAAGATGTTTGAGTAGATGTGTGAGGTAAGTGGGGTTCTAAATCTCTCACAATTAGAGTCTTTGGATGGCTGAGATGAGAGTCAAGTCCGTTTAGCAATCGGGGTTGATGAATCATCAGTTACAACATCTTTGCCTTTAAAGGATCGACGAGACATCTACAAGAGAGCAGGCACACAGCAAAGACCCAAAAATAACACCACAAAGGACAGATATCAACTTGATTAGATTCAGATATGAATGTAAACCATAGAAATCATACACAATTTCAAACCTAAGTCATGTTGATAGAGAATGAGGCAGGTGCATCAAAATGGTGAAAGTGCAATAGAGCACAGAGTAAGACACACTTATAGATAACTGTCAATAATACAATCTACCATGAGACTGATATGCACAATGAAAGCCACATATAACCAAAATAGAGCAAATGGCAGTGGGACATAACAAACTGAAAATAGAATGTTTTAAAGTAATATACTCAAGACAGAAGCACACACATGTTATGTCAACATAAAAACACAGTAATACAAGATAGTCAATCCAAAACCACAGACATATTTAAACTCTTATACTCACAAACGGAGTAAAACCCAGAAAAACACCAAACCCATTTCCCAAATGAGTATGAAAACCAACTAACACCAAAACACAGAACAAAAATTAGCACAATGTGACCAACAATATGACACCAGATGAAATCAGCATTAAACACAATCAACCATACCCAGCACTCACAGAGTAAAACTATCGAACACAATATGACTCAAAATTAATGACAACTCAAAAAGACAAGAAAATAATACTCAAAACATAAAATATGAAGTGAGGAAGAGAAAACCCATACCTTATCTTGATGATTTTGAGAAGAAATGAAACAACAATGGAGTTCGAAGGGGGTGACACGGAGTGTTTGGGTAAGAACAGTTGAGAGAGAAAGTGAATAGTCACAAAAAGTTCGAAGGAAAAATTAAAAAAGATTTTAAAAACTGCCCTCACTATGCAAAACACGCATTTTTCGCGGCTAAGTTAAGTCGCCAGATAGTCGCCAGATACACCCGCCAAAACACTTCAATCCAAAAGTTTTCAAAAAATTTTCTAAGTGTTTTTCGCGATTGGAAGTCTCACTCGCGAGGGAGTCGCGAGCTGAGCCGCGAAAATCTCTGTGTACTCCTTGCGACTGGACCTTCCACTCGCGAACAAGTCGCCAAAACAGACCCACGATCTCGCGACTGAGGCACGCGACTTGACTGACCCGCGACTGAGTCGCCAAAACAGGACACACTGTTTTTGAAGATTTTCAGTTTTTGTAAAAACAAAACACTTTTCCAAAAATAATTTAAACACTCAAAAATCTTTTTGTGTTTGAATCAACAAAGATTGAGCATGTGAAAACACTTTTTATCAAGTACAATCACACAAATGACAATGGCATTCATTGAATATAAACTTGTGTATTGTGTGTGGATATCAACAATGAGATAGTCCTTAGTCTAATGTGAAGCTTCAATGATCAATTCAACCAAGGCATACACAATTAGCACTAGATCATGTGACCCATCTCAATTATAGAAGTATACATATATGACCTCCCACAAGACTTGATAACATAACTTGGAGCTTTACATTTGACTCCACTTTTAAGCATAACATTTGATCTTTTTGATCCTTTTGAAACAATCACCTTTTCTTGTGAGAGTGATATTTGATATTTCACCTTGATGATATAGCCTTTGGCTTTTGAATAAACATAAACTTTATTTTTGGTCGCTTTCCCTTTTTCCTAGTCAAATACTAGTATGTGCGACAGGCTTTTGCAGCTCAAAATCTCTTTTCATTTGGAGATTTACATTTGGTGAGCTCTTTTTAGCAAAAAAAATAAAGAGTGGGAAGATATATAGGCACAAGTCTATACATGTCTCAAGATCAACATAACCATTCACTAATCATTCATGACAAGTTTGAAGATCTATTTACAACAATCACACAGATTTCAAGATTTCTTCCACAGTGATAAAAGTGCAAAGGAACAAGCTACGTTCGAGAATGCACAAAGCCATTAGCACAAAGGTACAAGGCAAAACAAGTTTTGAGACAAAAACTCAACAATGTCGATCAAACTTTTTGATTTTCTACTTTTTATGTGGTTTTTGGATTTTTGACACAAAAGAAGAAAAAGATTGATAAAAAACAAATATGTACGAAAGTATGCACAAACAAGCAAACAAACAACACCTAATATAATCAATAAGCAAACAACCAAACACAGTCACAAAGCATAGGAAGTATTGATGCATGGACATGTTTTAATGCTTATGCATGAGTACCCTTTTTCACCCACACGTCACTTGCGTTTGGGGTGATTTCCTTATAGGATTGGGTACGGGAGTTAGGGTTTTCAAACCTTTGTGTGAAGCTTTCCAAGCAGTTGGTGAATGCATCAATCATCTTCATCACGTCCATCATTCTGGGATCACCACTTTGATCTCTTGATGGTTCACCAGCCCAATTTCTCCTGTCATTTCTAGGTCCTCGTAACCTTTGAGGAGTTGCACCATTCATTGCCCTCAGCTTTTGACAATTTGGTTGAGTATGCCATTGAAGTCCACAGTGATGACACACATAGTTTGATCTAGGACCTCTTTGTGGTCGTGAACGAGACTTGGCTAGGGATTCAGACCTGCCTACAAATTGATTACGGGGATTCAACAACCGTTGGTTCTCCACATTCCTCTTCTCCTCCATTTTGGGCTTCTCAGCAGTAGGGCCAACTTCAACTGGCTCTTTGGCCTTTATAAACTTCACTTCTTTAGTGATATTGCCAGATGAGTTACTCCCTCCGGTATATCCTAATCCGGATTTGTCTGAAAAATGCTTTTGAGATGAAATAACATCATCGAGCTTCTTGGTGGAGACCTTCTCTATCTTGACATTTGCTTGCATAACCTCTTGCTCAAGAAATCTCACTTTTGTGTAGGCTTCTGACAGCTCACCATTCAGAGTTTCTATCTCACATTTGGCCTCCTTATAGTGAATTAGGAGACTTTTATAGTCCTCCTCTGCCTTCTTCATCTTTCTCACAGCTGCCTTGGCCACCCTTGTGTACTCACCCGATTTCTCCAGGAGTGAGTTATAATTTTCTTGAAGATTGGCTGTGCTTTCATCATCTTCTGCATCTGATTCTTCAACAACTCCCAATGATTCTTCATCACTATGTTCTCCAAGCTCTTGTACAAGCAAATTCAATTCATCTGAAGAATCAACATGGGCAATAGCCATAAAAGCGGAGTAATTCCCTTCTCCGTCACAACTTTCCTCAGAATCAGAGTTGGATGAATCCGAGTCACTCAGTGTCATGGCATACACCTTGCCTTTCGATTTCAAATAATTCGACCATTCTTTCTTAAAGTGTCCATGCCCGTTGCATTCAAAACAAGTGACACCTTGTGTAGATTGGGATTCTTTTCCATCTTTCTTTTTGAATTCCCTTTTCTCCCTTCCTGAACTTTGGAATTTCCCTTTATCACCAAATTTTCCATTGTTCTTGAATTTCAAGAATTTTCAGAAATTTTTCACAAGGTATGCAACATCTTTGTCAACCACATCCTCATCCGATGAGTCATGGACTTCCGACCTTTCATTAATGGTCTTAAGAGCAAGAGATTTGCTCTTCTGTTGATTTGGCAACGACATTTCATAATGAAAGTTCAAATAGTGTAAAAACACCCTAGAACGTTTAGACCCCCAATTAACAAATTAACCAATTCAAGCTTTATGTCAAACAAATAGTGTGCGGAAAATGAACATAAGCTATAATGTAGAATTGGACAAAACTATCTAAGCCAAATTAAAATCACAACCACAGCAGAAAATAAAAGGCAAAGATAAAGGGAAGGAAGATGCAAACACAAAGACAACACGCGATGTGTTATCGAAGAGGAAACCGAAACCCTCAGCGTAAAATCTCTCCGCCGCCCTCCAAGCGGTAAATAATCCACTAGAAAATGTAGTTGGGATACAAAGACAGCAATAGACCCTCCAAGCCTAATCTACCCAGTGCACCTAAGCCCTCCAAACTTCTTGCTCCAACGAAGTTGCGCCGAACCTTTTTCTTTTCTAGCTTCCCGGATTCCGCTACTAGACCATAGCATCAACCAATGAAGATTGGTTCCTTCCTAACTACTTCCCAGAACACCAAACAACCCTCTCACAGTAATGGATATGGTGAGAACAAAGTTTTGGTAAAAGGTCTCTCAAGGATTTGGCAATGGAGAGGAAGAGAGTTGAGGAATTTGAAGAGACACTAATGTAAAGATTGTAGATGGTTCAATCTTGTTTTGCTCTAGGGTTTCTCTCTCAAAATTCTCTCTGGAAGCTCTCTATCATTTGTGGGTATAAGGGGTATTTATACTGAGGTGAGAGGAGAATGTGAAACGTCAGGTTTTTCAAAACAGGGCTGGCTCGCGGCTTGGCCTTGCGACTTGACTGAGTCGCGAGATCCAGTCGCGAGATAACCGTATGGCCAGTTGTCCTGTTTTGTCCTGTAGTGCTCCAGCTAGCATGACTGTTCACCTTCTGGCATGCTTGGCACGTGTACTGCGTCTGGCGGCTTGCAGCTGCGAGTCACCCGCGAGATCCAGCCGCGAGTCTCTGTTTTCTTGCACACTCTTGAGCAATCTTCACTCTATCTCACTCACTACCCTTACAACAAGCCCACCTAAATACAGGGTTACTAAATGCTGAAATACAAGCAAATTTGGCACGGAATAAAGCCAATTAGATGGTTGAATAAATTCAACCTTACAATCTCCTCCTTTGGCTATTCCGTGACAAAACCCTAAAACAGACTCTAGACTTAACATGTGAGTTGGGAACAGTTGATCAAAACTCACTCACACCTAACTCTAGAAGCTGTGAAGCACTTGAATCATATGAACAGAAGACTCCTGAAACACAACAATACACCACGATCATTGTAAGCAGAAAATCGTGAAATGCATATGAAACACGCAATATGTGATCAAGCAAAGATGGAGTTAAGAAACAAATCATGGCTTGATCAACCAAGTAATCACTACAAGGTAGTGACCACAATGCTCATTCACACTTGGAATGAACACAAGGACATACAAGCTAACAAGCTCAATGCAAGTCACTTGCATCCCAAACACTCAACCAATGCATAATACATTACGTATATGCATCTAGGAACAATCCTACAAGGGCACAAGAGTGATAGTACTTAAAGAAAATGCAATACATTTATATAGAAGTACTGATTTAAACAAAGCATAAAAGGCTGCATAAAGCATGGTACAAACCATAAAGCCTACAAACTATGCATAAAACATAACCCTAAAAGCTTACATAAGCAACATGTGTACAAGACACAAAACAAACTGAATCACATCAACAATATATATATAAAGTAAATCAAGTTTATAAGTTATGAGTTAGAGACAAAAATACACCAAACCACAGTGTATCAAACCCATATAAACACCACATTAACCAAAACATAAGATATAAGATAAAGTAATGCTCCCCCTCAACATAATGCTCCCCCTCAAGGTCTGTTTCTCAAAAATTTCTCCCCCTTTTTGACCGGAATGGCCAAAGGGTCAGTTCCCATGATTTGTGGCGAAGCTGTCGAATTTTGCAGAGAGAATATCCAGTTGGTCCTGCATGGCTATCATCCTCTCAGACTGCTCTGTCTGGACCTCTCTGAGTCCATCAAGTCTGTCCAGAATTACTTGAAATGCGTCTTGAGGTACAACTGAAGAAGTTGATGCTCTAGTTCTCTTGCCATTCCTTCTGGGTGTTGAAGTTGATGCCTGGCCTGCTGCCTCTGTCTCGGTCTCCATTGGAGCACCTTCATCTTGTTCAGCCCCTTCTTCATCTGCATCACCCGGAAGCCGTACTTGTATCCTTATGATGGTTTGCTTGTTGATTGCTGAGGGTATTGGCATTAGGCTGAGGTCTTGAGGAATTGGAATTCCTTTTGCCCTGAAAATCCACATGAGAAGGCTAGGAAAAATCAGCTTAGCACGGGAAGTTGTTCTGGTCTCTTCCATGATTGTATCAAATATATGAGAGCTGATGTCAATGAATGTTTTCTCCTTTAACTCCATAAGAAAAATGGCTCTGGCATTGTTGATTGTAGTGAGTTTCGTCACAGGATACAAGTTGTGCATCATGATGATGGTGAGGCACCTCATGTCAACTGGAAAAGCTGTGGTATTGAGACACTTTCCTTCTCTCTGTCCTCCTATGCGGTTTTGAACAGTTTCCAAAGACAACATTCTGTCTTTGTAGTTGGTAAACTCATGCTCCTCTAAACCCTCAAGACCAAGGACCCCATCAATATCATGGGCATCTAGAGTGAATTCATGCCCTCTTATCCAACAATCTAGCTCATCTTCCCTAATCTTCACATTAGAGTAAAATTCTCTTATTAGTGGCTCACACACACCCGGTAATCCACTTAACAACTTTTCCCAACCTCTGCCCTCAAAACATGTAGGAATAAATGTATCTTTTAGGTCCACTAAATCCACAAATCTCTCTTGAATTATGGTCCCTTTCATGAAAGAATCTTTGTATCTCTCAAAGTGTTGAATCGACCTAAACAGATTAGAATCCATTTTCAATCGTTTGTCAGCCTTCTTTGCAGGGGTTTTCTTCTTCGGAGGTGAGGGAGCCATCTGTGAACAAACAGAAGAGGCCACAACAACACAGTACAATACATGTGTAGACCAGATCAGTACATTGTTAGTGACAAGGACAAAAATGCCACCACTCAGATGAACTAAAACCAATTAAATCTCATGCTACTTAAGTCAACCACACAGATGAACAGGCTTAAAATTGGATACACAAGAACAACTAGTATAATTCATGGGAAAGATTTTGAAGACATCCAAAAGACAAATATATGTCAATGAGACATACAGATTGATGTGTATGACCAAACTCAAAGAACAAAAGACAGATGCACACAATAGATGGACAAGCACAATTTCAGCATAGTAAACCTCACAGCCACAATAGGAACATTTTGAATTAACATATTAGCATAATGGTAGACAAGAAATGAGACCAACAAATAGCAAGCCCTAGCTAAGTGCATGAAGAAAAATTAACCAACAACTTAGTTAAATGCAACCTAAAACAATAGCTACACAAACTAAGCAAAGGCAAAGAGCAACAGCCGAATAGAAACCCATAACAAAAACAAAAACAAATGCGAGTAATTAAGAGGGAAAATCATAGAATCAAGTGAAATAAAGTTCAACAAAGAAAACCCATACCTGTTACTTGAAGATTTCGAACTGAAAGGAAGCAACAATGGAGTTCGAAAATGGAGGCACAGTGTATATGGGTAAGAACAGTTTTAGAAAGACAATGAACAGTCACAAAAGTTCGAGGGAAAACTGAAAAACGCTTTTTAAAAACTGTCCCTATTTTTGCCAAACACGCGTTTTTCGTGACTGAAGTGAGTCGCCAACAAGTCGCCAGGTTGAGCCGCCAAAACACTCAAAGATAAAATTTTGAAAAATTTTTCTAAGTGTTTTTCGCGACTGGAAGGTCTACCTGCGAGGGAGTCGCGAGCTGAGCCACGAAAAACTTTGAGTAACCTCGCGACTGGACCTTTCACTCGCGAACAAATCGCCAAAATAGACCCGCGAACACGCGACTGAGGCTCGCGACTTGACATACCCGCGACTGAGTCGCCAAAACAGGGCAAACAAAAAATTTTGAAATTTTCATTTTTAAGAACAAAATACTTTCCAAAAATACCTAAAATACTCAAAAATCTTTTTGAGCTTGAATCAACAAAGATTGAGCATGTGAAAACACATTTCATCAAGTACAATCACACAAATGATTATGGCATTCATTGAACATAAACTTGTGTGTTGTGTGTGGAAATCAACAATGAGATAGTCCTTAGTCTAATGTGAAGCTTCAATGATCAATTCAACCAAGACATACACAGTTAGCACTAGATCATGTGATCTATCTCAATTATAGAAATGTGTATATATGACCTCCTACAAAACTTGATAACATAACTTGGAGTTTTACATTTGACTCCACTTTCAATCACAACACTTGATCTTTTTGATCTTTTGGAGACAATTACCTCTCATTGTGAGAGTGATATTTGACAATTCACTTTAAAGAACAAGCCTTTGGCCTTTTGAATAAACATTCACTTTAATTTTTTGGTCGCTTTCCCTTTTTCCTAGTCGAATACTAGTATGTGCGACAGGCTTTTGCAGCTCAATATCTCTTTTCATTTGGAGATTTACATTTGGTGAGCTCTTTTTAGCAAAAACAAAAATAAAGAGTGGGAAGATATAGAAACACAAGTCTATGCATGTCTCAAGATCAACATAACCATTCACTAATCATTCATGACAAGTTTGAAGATCTATTTACAACAATCACATAGATTTCAAGATTTCTCCCACAGTGATATGAGTGCAAAGAAACAAGTAATGCTCGAAAATCCACAAAGCCATTAGCACAAAGGTACAAGGCAAAACATGTTTTGAGACAAAAGCTCTACAATGTTAATCAAACTTTTGATTTTCTAATTTTTATGTGATTTTTGGATTTTTGACACTAAAAGAAAAAAGATTAACCAAAAACAAAAACAAAATCAAAAGTATGCACAAGTAAACAAGCAAACAATCAACAGCAAAAGCAACAAGCAAACAATCAAACATCGTCACAAAGCATAGGAAGTATTAATGCATGGACATGTTGTAATGCTTATGCATGAGTACCCTTCTTCACCCACACGTCACTTGCATTTGGGGTGATTTCCTTATAGGATTGGGTACGGGAGTTAGGGCTTTCAAACCTTCGTGAGAAACTTTCCAAGCAGTTGGTGAATGCACCAATCATCTTCATCACGTTCATCATTCTGGGATCACCATTTTGATCTCTAGATTGTTCATCTGCCCAATTTCTTCTATCAATTCTAGGTCCTCGTGACCTTTGAGGTGTTGCACTATTCTTTGCTCTTAGCTTTTGACAATTTGGTCGAGTATGCCCTTGAAGTCCATAATGATGACACACATAAGTTGATCTAGGATCTCTTTGTGGTCGTGGACGAGACTTGGCACGAGATTCAGACCTGCCCACAGATTGATTACGGGAATTCAACAACCGTTCGTTCTCCACATTCTTCTTCTCCTCTATCTTGGGCTTCTCAGCAGTAGGGTCAACTTCAACTGGCTCTTTAGCCTTTAAAAACTTCACTTCTTTAGTGACATTTCCAGATGAGCTACTTCCTCCGGTATATCCTAACCCGGATTTGTCTGAAAAGCTCTTTTGAGATGAGATAACATCATCTAGCTTCTTGGTGGTGACCCTCTCTATTTTAGCATTTGCTTGCACAACCTCTTACTCAAGAAATCTCACTTTTGTGTAAGCTTCTGAAAGCTCACCATTCAGTGTCTCTATCTCACATTTGGCCTCCCTATATCGGATTAGGAGACTTTTATAGTCCTCCTTTGCCTTCTTCATTTTTCTCACAGCAGCCTTGGCCACCCTTATGTACTCACCCGACTTTTCAAGGAGTGAGTTATAATTCTTTTGAAGATTGGCTGTGCTTACATCTTCTTCAACATCTGATTCCTCGACAACTCCCAATGATTCTTCATCACTATGTTCTCCAAGGTCTCGTACAAACAGATTCAACTCGTCTGAAGACTCAACATGGGCAATAGTCATAAAAGCTGAATAGTTCCCCGCTCCATCACAGCTTTCTTCTGATTCTGAGTCGGATGAATCCGAGTCACTTAATGTCGTGGCATACACCTTGCCTTTCGATTTCAAATAATTCGGACATTCTTTCTTAAAGTGTCCATGCCCGTTGCATTCAAAACAAGTGACACCTTGTGTAGATTGGGATTCTTTTCCATCTTTCCTTTTGAATTCCCTTTTTGAATTTTGGAATTTTCCTTTATCACCAAATTTTCCATTATTCTTGAATTTCAAGAATTTTCGGAAATTTTTTACAAGGTATGCAACATCTTTATCAACCACATCATCTTCCGATGAGTCATGGACTTCTACCTTCTTATTAATGGTCTTAAGAGCAAGAGATTTACTCTTCCGTTGATTGGGCAGCGACATCTCATAAGTCTGAAGAGAACTAACCAGCTCCTGGACTTTGATGACATCGAGGTCCTTGCTCTCTTCAATCGCTGTCACTTTAGCACGAAAACTTTCCAGCAATGATCGAAGGATCTTCCTTACGATTTTAGAATCCTCCATTTTCTCCCCCAAATTAAACTTGCTGACTACCACCTCATTTAGCTTCCCATAGAAAGAGTCAAAGGACTCATCCTCACTCATTTTGAGCTCCTCAAACCGAGTGGTCAGCATTTGCAACTTGGTGTCTTTCACTTTCTTCGTGCCTTCGTAGGTGGTTTCCAATATCTCCCATGCTTCTTTGGCAACGATGATGTGGGAGATCCTGTGAAATTCATCTGGAGACACACCACAAAAAATAGCATTTAAGGCTTTACTGTTAGCATTAGATGCAGCGAGTGCTGCCTTATCCCACGTGGATTTGGCTGCCTCAGGTCTGGTCCAACCACTCTCAACAGCATCCCAAACAGATTCATCAATGGAGCACAGAAATGCTCTCATGCGAACCTTCCAAAAAGCATAATTACTACCATCAAAATATGGAGGTGCATTTAGGGATTGAGACCGATCCATCTCAAAAGGGAGTCAAGGATCACACAATGGTATTGAAACCAATAGAAGTGTACCCGCTCTAATACCAATTGAAAGTTCAAATAGTGTAAAAACACCCTAGAATGTTTAGAACCCCAATTAACAAATTAACCAATTCAAGCTTTATGTCAAACAAATAGTGTGCGGAAAATGAACATAAGCTATAATGTAGAATTGGACAAAACTATCTAAACCAAATTAAAATCACAACCACAGAAGAAAATAAAAGGCAAAGATAAAGGGAAGGAAGATGCAAACACAAAGACAACACGCGATGTGTTATCGAAGAGGAAACCGAAGCCCTCGGCGTAAAACCTCTCCGCCGCCCTCCAAGCGGTAAATAATCCACTAGAAAATGTAGTTGGGATATAAGGACAGCAATAGACTCTCCAAGCCTAATCTACCCAGTGCACCTAAGCCCTCCAAGCTTCTTGCTCTAACGAGGTTGTGCCGAACCTTTTTCTTTTCTAGCTTCCCGGATTCCGCTAGTAGACCATAGCATCAACCAATGAAGATTGGTTCCTTCCTAACTGCTTCCCAGAACACCAAACAACCCTCTCATAGTAATGGATATGGTGAGAACAAGGTTTTGGTAAAAGGCCTCTCAAGGATTTGGCAATGAAGAGGAAGAGAGTTGAGGAATTTGAAGAGACACTAATGTAAAGATTGTAGATGGTTCAATCTTGTTTTGCTCTAGGGTTTCTCTCTCAAAATTCTCTCTGGAAACTCTCTATCATTTGTGGGTATAAGGGGTATTTATACTGAGGTGAGAGGAGAATGTGAAACGTCAGGTTTTTCAAAACAGGGCTGGCTCGCGACTTGGCCTCGCGACTTGACTGAGTCGCGAGATCCAGTCGCGAGATAACCGTATGGCCAGTTGTCCTGTTTTGTCCTGTAGTGCTCCAACTAGCATGACTGTTTACCTTCTGGCATGCTTGGCACGTGTGCTGCGTCTGGCGGCTTGCAGCCGCAAGTCACCCGCGAGATCCAGCCGCGAGTCTCTGTTTTCTTACACACTCTTGAGCAATCTTCACTCTATCTCACTCATTACCCTTACAACAAGCCCACCTAAATACAGGGTTACTAAATGCTGAAATACAAGTAAATTTGGCACGGAATAAAGCCAATTAGATGGTTGAATAAATTCAACCTTACACATAAGTCTGAAGAGAACCAACCAGCTCCTGGACTTTAATGTCATCAAGGTCCTTACTCTCTTCAATTGCTGTTACTTTGGCATGAAAGCTTTCTGGCAATGATTGAAGGATCTTCCTTACTATTTTAGAATCCTCTGTTTTCTCCCCTAAATTGAACTTGCTGAGAACCACCTCATTCAGCTTCCTATAGAAAGAGTCAAAGGACTCATCCTCACTCATTTTGAGCTCCTCAAACCGAGTGCTCAGTATTTACAGTTTGGTGTCTTTCACTTTCTTCGTGCCTTCGTAGGTGGTTTCCAATATCTCCCATACTTCTTTGGCAATGGTAATGTGAGAGATCCTGTGAAATTCATCTGGAGACACACCATAGAAAATAGCATTGAGTGTTTTACTTTTAGCATTAGATGCGGCGAGTGCTGCCTTATCCCATGTGGATTTGGCTACCTCAGGTCTGGTCCAACCTATCTCAACTGCATCCCAAACAGATTCCAAAAAGCATAATTACTACCATCAAAATATGGAGGTACATTTAGGGATTGAGACCGGTCCATATTAAAAGGGTCAAGGATCACACTATGGTAATGAAACCAACAAAAGTGTACCCGCTCTGATACAAATTGAAAGTTCAAATAGTGTAAAAACATCCTTGAACGTTTAGACCCCCAATTTACAAAATACCAATTCAAGCTTTATATCAAACAATTAATGTGCGGAACATGAACAAAAGCTTAATACAAAATTGGTAAACAATCTAAGCTAATTAAAATCACATTCACAGCAGAAAATAAAAGGCAAAGATAAAGGGAAGAGAGATGTAAACACAAGGACAACACACGATGTGTTATCGAAGAGGAAACCGAAGCCTTCGGCGTAAAACCTCTCTGCCGCCCTCCAAGCGGTAAACAATCCACTAGAAAATGTAGTTGGGATACATGAACAGCAATAGACCCTCCAAGCCTAATCTACCCAGTGTACCTAAGCCCTCCAAGCTTCTTGCTCCAACGAGGTTGCGCCAAACCTATTTCTTTTCTAGCTTCCTGGATTCCGCTACTTGACCATAGCATCAACCAATGTAAATTGGTTCCTTCCTAACTGCTTCCCAGAACAGCAAACAACCCTCTCACAGTAATGGATATGGTGAGAAAATGTTTTGGTAAAATGCCTCTCAAGGATTCAACAATGGAGAGGAAGAGAGTTGAGGAATTTGAAGAGTTTCTTATGTAAAGATTGTGGATGAATCAATCTTGTTTTACTCTAGGGTTTCTCTCTCAAAATTCTCTCTGGAAGCTCTCATTCTTTTGTGGGTATAAGGGGTATTTATACTGGGGTGAGAATGGAATGTGAAACGTCAGGTTTTTCAAAACAGGGCTGGCTCGCGGCTTGACTGAGTCGCGAGATCCAGCCGCGAGATAACAGAACGGCCAGTTGTCCTATTTTGTCTTGTAGTGCTCTAGCTAGCATGACGCTTCAACTTCTAGCATGCTTGGCACGTGTGCTGCTTCTGGCGGCTTGCAGCCGCGACTCACCTGCGAGACTCTGTTTTCTTGCACACTCTTGAGCATTCAACACTCTATCTCACTCACTACCCTTACAACAAACCCACCTAAATACAGGGTTACTAATTGCTGAATTACAAGCAAATTTGACACGGAATAAAGCCAATAAGATGGTTGATTAAATTCAACCTTACAAAAACCATTGAAAATAAAATACATAAACAAACCTGGTAGGGGCATCTGAAGTCAAAAGTATTACTAGAAATTCCTGAGAATGTTGTGACAAAAAAGAGAGTGGAGATGGTGAAACTCCAAGAAACGTGGCATCGAGCTATAGATTGTGGTGGTACCAAGCAACAGAGGTTGAGAAGAGAGATAGAGAGAAGAGGTGATTGGGAGGGAGACTGATGAGAGAGTGAAAGAGAAAGGTGGGTAACATAAATAAACATAGGGTTTAAAATCAAGCCAACTAAAACGGCGTCGTTTTATTTTTATTTTTATTTTATTTTTTTAAATTTAAATTTTATTGTAAAACGACGTTGTTTGGAATTGATATTAAAATTAATATCAAGTACTAAAATGACGTCGTTTTTATATTTAAAAAAGAAATTAAAAAAACCTAATATTTTTCTTCTACCTTGCATCTTTTGCTTTCATGCCTTGTCTTAGTTTTCTTCTCTCTTCTGAAAAATAAAACTATATACACTGATACATGATATATGTCAAATTACAGTGTGTGTGTATATATATATACCAGTGCGGTGTGGTTTTTCATCGGAGTGCAAGATAGCCACTGCTTGTCGCGTTGGCAGTCTTCAGTTTGCCTAGATCAGCACCGACCACCACGCGTCGGCAGTCTTCAGTTTGCCTAGGTCACCACTGACCACCACGCCGGACACCTATGGTGGGTCTTTGAAGCGGTCAGATCAGTTTGGCGCCGGTCGGTTTCATTGACGTTGGTTGAATCTTGAACAGGCCTAACAGTATGTCACTATCGTAATGGGTCCAATGCGTAATTATTACTTTAAGTAGACAACCAAAAGAAAATGATACGAAAGAAAAAAAATCAAACAAAAGAGAAAGGAAAAAAAAAAAATATATATATATATATATATATATATATATATGTGTGTGTGTGTGTGTGCGCGCGTGTGTGTGTGTGTGTTGGTAAAAAAATATCATGCTTTCTGATAGAGAAAAGTAATCGACACCGTATGATACAATTATTAATTCAACTTTTGAACTTATTAATTTGATGTTATTTTTTGATAGATAAATTTTTAGCATTTGCCCGTTTGGTAACCCTACTCAACACACATTTTTCACATTTCAAACACACTTACACACATTTTAACACACTTTTTCACCCACACATATATCAAAAACACCCAAAATACCTTACTCAAACTTAGTTACCAAACGGATATTTTTAATGAGATATCATTCCTCCATGAATGATGGTATAGGGCTCAATAGAAAATGGGAAAGTCTATAGACACAACTTTTGTCACAATTTTGATGTGGTTGACTACGAGCATTTGAAAAAAAATTGTGAGTTCATGTGAAAGTGATGGTTCGCCAATTACAGTCGATCATCACATCATTAAGTTGTGAAAAAGTGTGCAAGTAGTAGAAGAAATGATAGAAAAATTATATTATCTATGTATGATATACTAATAGGCTTATTCTCATTTATAATATTGCATTTGCTTTCATAAAGGTTGGAACCTCTTGAATGTTTGAAAATTTTTACACATTTTCCTTTCAAAAAAATGAACTCATAAAATTTTAGAGGGCCAAACCATGAATATAACCTTTTAATTATTTTTTAATGAAAAAAAGAAGAGCATTTTCAAGATTTTAGGGGGCCAGTCCGTCGGCCATAAATAACATGCCTCTGTCCTTTGCTGACAAGAATGTTAACTAAACCTTTTTTACCCACAAAACTTCACAATATATTGTCCAAACTTCGATTACCAACCTTTGTCTGCTCATCAGTTTGAGGGTGACAAATTGAGTTAAATTGAAGATTAGTTTCAAGCTTTTGCCAAAAGTACTGCACCAAAAAATGACTCATGAACTTGGTGGCAAAAAAGTTCTTAGTAAAAACTTGACAACTAACACTCAGCTCTCTACCACAACTCATAATGGCTATGAGGAAATTGAAATATTCTATTGAAAACTGAAACATTCCACATGATTTCGGCTTGGGTTCGGAAAATGGGCTAAGTTGGACTTACTGGTAGTCCTAAAGACTAGCTTTAGAGGAACAAAGAGACAGCCCTGCCCAGTTGAAATCTCTTTTCTTTTCGCATATGCACTTTAAAGTTCAGGCCCATTATCTTTTTCTATGAGTCCCAGGACAAATTCTTGAAGTATTTTCCAGATTGCGAATTTGCGTTTTAGCTCTTGGATACAAAAACATTTTTGCACATGTTACCTTTGTTGCATTTGAGATTTGAAAACGAAAATATATTATATGTACAATAAGAAGAATAATCATTAGAGACAATCTTGGCAATCAGGGGTTTCTCATTTCTTTGTCTTCAAATGTGAATGTTTTCATTATGCTCTCTTTTTGTGAGTGTGTTCATAGGTGGTGTCAAATAGGAATAACAATGATTAAATTTGGGTTGGGATTGGAAAAGTCTGTCCAAATTCGAAATAAGAATGTTTTGAACTTATAAACCAAACCAACGAAAACCCAACTCAATTTTCCTGTTTCCAACTTCCAAGATTTCTCTTCTCACTCAATAACCATTCCCTTTATTGGTTAAATCTCAAAGATTTTCATCTCAAAGGTAGAGAAGTAATGCAAAGCAAACTTTTGAGCTTTTCATTTTTCATATACGAAAGAAGTGTTTTTTTACAACAAACCATATTTGGATTAGAAAAATGTTAAAACTATTGCCAATCAATATATAAAACTCATGCATACAAACAAACGTGATTATGATTGCTGTCACTTCAATGACATAATAAATAAATGTTAATTTCTTTTATTATGATTATTAACATATTGGTTTATAAGACTTATGTAATTGTAATATCTTTAGTATTACTCATTAGATTTAATGAACTTAGGATGATATAAGTGAAATTTTTAATGGGTTTAATTTAAGTATAATTTTAAGTTTCTCAATTGAATTTAATCACATGATTGTATTGACCAATATAAGAAAACAATGTTATCTTTTCTATGTTCAATGCAATCAAATGATTGAGCAATCAATCAAAGAATCTAAGGTAAAACATAAGAAACTGTATCTAAGTTTTGGCGGTTGTTAAAGTTTGGTTGGTCTCTTTATCCATCCAAAATTAGGAATCAAGTTCCCTAAATTTTTGTAAGGGAACACCTAAGAACAGTAAATAACAACCTTGCTTTTCGCCCTTTATCTCCAAAAGTTACGGCTTGTAGAGGTTGTAGGAGATGAACGAGTCTCTCTCTTTTTGGATCACAAAACCAAAAAAGCACACTAGAGAAAATCATGCTTCTCTGGCCAATTAAGGAATGAAAGTTAATTTCTTGGTTTTTCATAGTCAAACTTCTTCACAAGAAAATTTTAAAGAAAGGTATAAGAAAGCATGTGAATCCTAGTTTTGAACAAAGTTCAATCAAACACAAACTAAATGTTTTGCAGGTCCTATTGCTCACTTTCTCACCAGTGACAAGTGTCCACATCTAGTCAGTTCATTGTATACAAACTATGTACACATGCTGTCAGAATAGCATAACGACAAACCAATTGAGAAAACAAAAACAAAAACAAAAAATAATTTGACGACCAAAAATTTACACCACCATGACCGTTTGTTCTGGTTCAGAAAGAGAAAGGCACTCTTTGGTTCAATCGCTCTTTTCGCTTTCTTAACAAAAACTAAGAAAACAAAGAAACATAAAGAGAGAGAATGAACATTGAAATATTCAAAATTCTCTGACCCTTAACTATTCATGCATTGGTAATTAACCAATGCTATTTTGATTCATTTTTTTCATCAGGGTCTTCGTGATTTCTCTCAAACAAATACATAGTATGGATATCCAATCCCATTTCATGTCTCTATTGTAAAACTTGAGTATGCACATGTGAAAAAGAAAGAGAGAGAGAGAGAGAGAGAGAGAGAGAGAAAAAGTACTAAAAGGAAAAGTTCAAAAGCATTGCAGAATGAACAAAGAGAGTGGTGTTTTAAAGGCATGGGAGGCCACAATTCGAAAAACGCAGGCTGCAAAGAAACGTGCAAACAATTTCTTAGGAACCATGTCCGTGGCCCATGTAGATGACGATGATGATGACAGCAATGATGACAAAGACAACAATGGAAGACACAGTGGGGAAATATACCATGCTGAGAGGGTTCT
Organism: Quercus tomentella; assembly: GCA_028535165.1. Lineage (NCBI taxonomy): Eukaryota > Viridiplantae > Streptophyta > Magnoliopsida > Fagales > Fagaceae > Quercus > Quercus tomentella. The sequence goes on from JAPQVY010000012.1 coordinate 36,538,026, forward strand.
CCCCAATGGTGATTACTATACAGGTCAATGGTGTGATAACTTTCCTCATGAACATGGCAAGTACTTATGGACCGATGGGTGCATGTACGTGGGAGAGTGGCATAGGGGCAAAACTATGGGGAAAGGTAGGTTTAGTTGGCCTTCCGGGGCTACATATGAAGGTGAGTTCAAGAGTGGTTATATGGATGGGATGGGCACGTATACGGGGAGTAATGGAGATACTTATAAAGGACAATGGATCATGAATTTGAAACATGGGAATGGCGTGAAGAATTTTGCCAATGGGGATTGGTATGAAGGTGAATGGCGGCGAGGATTGCAAGAAGGTCAAGGGAGGTATCAATGGAAGAACGGGAACCATTATGTTGGAGAATGGAAGAATGGAGAGATATGTGGTAAAGGTACATTTGTTTGGACTAATGGGAACAGGTTTGAAGGGTATTGGGAAGATGGATTGCCTAAAGGACATGGAAGTTTCAAATGGGTTGATGGGAGTTTTTATGTTGGGAATTGGAGTAAGGATCCAAGTGCACAAAATGGGACTTATTATCCACCAGAGTCATCCCCAGAAGCCAATCTTGAATGGGATCCTCAAGATGTGTATAATGTTGATTTGTGTGATTGTAAGATTTGTCCAGGAGAGAAAGTCTCAATTTTGCCATCACAAAAGAAGCTTGCGGTTTGGAGGTCAACAAAGTCGGGGGATGGTGCTAAGCCTAGGAGAGTGTCTGTTGATGGGAGAGTAAGTGTGGGGATAGAGAAGCCAATGGATAGAATGCGTATATGGGATGGTGATGAATCTAGTGATTTTGTTAGTAGGACACCAATTGAGGAGAGAGATTCTGAGGATGATATGTTGGGTCTACATAACGATGATGTAATTCCAAGGGGTGTACCTAAGATACCATTGAAAGTACCAAGGAAAGCTAAGAGACAAGGAGAGACAATATGCAAAGGGCACAAGAATTATGAGCTCATGCTCAATTTGCAGTTGGGAATCAGGTATTTTTACTGATATAGGATATTATTAGGCTTTTGTCACCTTCTCTTTTCTTTTTCTTTTTCTTTTTTTTTTTGGTGATCTGCTTTGTTCCAAACATATAGTCTATGTCATTGCTATCAACGTTATATTGTTTTATTGCTTTTATCTAAAGTTGTTTTTTTCTCAGTTTGTTGGCCTTGTCAAGATGCGTATAGGATTTTATTTAGTTGGATTAAAAAATTCACAATTTCCTTTTTAAGGTGTGGCAATCACTTCCCTTCTATATGTCATTTTTTTCTTCAGTTTTTATTTTCTATATGTAATTGGTTCTGTTTGTTTGCTAAACAAAAATTTTAATCTATTAAATTGAATTCGGAGGCTGGACATATTTCCAAAGTCCAAACTCCACTCTAGTGAGTCAAATGCAACTTATCTGATTTAATCTCATTATTCAAATTTTGTTTCTAGTGCTCAGTTTTCTCAGCAATCAAAGGACAAAAAATAAAACCAGAATTGGCTACATCACTTTAACAGCTGTCACCCAACAATCCTTCCATTTCTTACAGGGTTACCATGTTTGTTTCTGAATACCTCCCATGATCTATTCTTGTGAACCATCTAATGGCTCCATTTTCTTACCCTTGAAAGTTGCAGTTAACAGTCTTCTATTTCCAATTCAATTAAATACTAGTAGTAAGTTAACCAGTAAGATTGTGCAATTTGATGAACAAGTTCTAATTCATCTTTAAAGGAGTTTTGTTAAATGATGGCGCATTACAAGAGAAAAAGTGGGTCTAATAATGGAAGAAATACAACTTTTTGACTATTCAAGCTTTGGCCTTTTTGTCAGGCTTACTGTAAGTTTTCTTTTACAATCAAAAAAGGAAGTTTTGTCAACTCTTATCATTTCAAATTCCTGCTCAGGCTATTCTTTTTGGCTACATCACATTCTAGAATATATAATAAGGATTATGATTCTGCTTGCTGCAATGATTTTTGCATGTTTTCTTACAAAAGTGATTATAAAGACATGAAAACTATGATATGTAGCAGTCTCCAAAATTTAAGCAATGTATCTTTAATTTTCCTTTTCCTTCACCAGTTTAAAGGTAAATGTCTACATATGATTGCTTTGTGTTTTGTCACTCATTATCAGTATGTGGACTGATTGGACAGGCATTCTGTTGGAAGACCTGCTCCAGCTGCATCCCTTGATTTGAAGTCTTCAGCTTTTGATCCAAAGGAAAAGGTATGGACAAAATTTCCTCCAGAAGGATCCAAGTACACTCCACCACATCAGTCCTGTGAATTTAAATGGAAGGATTACTGCCCATTAGTCTTCAGGTGAATCCTCGAAGTATAATATCTTGTTTCTGTTTCTTGTTTTCTTTTGCACTCGAGCAGCTAATACTTCATTACCATTGTCACAATGTGCAATAGAGGCTTCCAACCTGGAACATGGGTTATTGACTACTAAGTCTACTATTGCATGTCATCGGAATGTGGGAGCAAGACTCTTATAAAATGATAAAATAAGTCACTATTTAAGCTAACATGTTAAACCGAAGTTTTTAGTATCATCTTGTCATCCTCATCTTTTAAATATTTTTCTTTTCTTGTCTTCAGGACTCTAAGGAAGTTGTTCAATGTGGACCCAGCTGATTACATGATTTCAATCTGTGGGAATGATGCTCTCCGGGAACTCTCCTCTCCTGGTAAAAGTGGTAGTTTCTTTTACCTGACCAATGATGACCGCTACATGATAAAGACTATAAAAAAGGCAGAAGTAAAAGTGAGTTTCACATAGTTTTGCCCTTTCTATTTTTTGTTTGACACTGTTTCTAAATATAACTCAGCAATTGGTTTCATGGTGTAGGTGCTATTAAGGATGCTTTCAGCCTATTATAACCATTTTCGAGCCTTCGAAAACACTCTAGTAACCAAATTTTATGGTCTGCATTGTGTAAAGCTAACTGGAACTATCCAGAAGAAGGTAGATGTGCTATACTTCCATAGAAAACTAACATGTGCAAAAAAAACAAATTTGTATGAAAAAGATCAGGTCATCATTTCTTACCATTATCATACTATCAGTTTTAAATATTTAATAGCTGCATCAATTAGTATGTATTTATGGTTCACATATCTAGAAAGAAAAATGTTTTCTAATCTATCACTTTTATATGCTCATATGTAATATGGTTGATAATATAGGTACGCTTCATCATAATGGGGAATCTCTTTCGTTCCGACTATACCATCCACAGACGCTTTGACTTGAAGGGATCTTCCCTTGGCCGCACAACAGATAAGCCGGAGACAGAGATTGATGAAACCACCATCCTTAAAGACCTTGATTTGAACTTTTTATTCAGACTGCAGAAGTCATGGTTTCAAGAATTTTGCAGGTGAAACATAGTTCATGCCTTTCTAAATGCTTCATTTAATTGCTAGCCTGCTACAAAAAAACTATTGCAACCCCAAGAGTTTTGCCACCAAATGGAGCATTGCTTTCCTTTCCATTTTCCTTTATTGGCCTTCCTAAATGTACATTTGTTCCTACAGGCAAATTGATAGGGACTGTGAGTTTCTCGAGCAGGAGAGAATTATGGACTATAGTCTTTTGGTGGGTCTTCACTTCAGAGAAATATCAACTGCTGGTGACTTAATTCCTTCTGGAACTCAGAGTCCTACTGGTCAATTTCACTCTTTCACAAGATTACTTTGAATTGATATTAATCTCATATTTATGCTTTTTACTTACAACAATGGACTGTTTTTCTTCTTGCAGGTGACTCTGAGGGTGATGGAGTTCCTCGTCTTTCAAGAGCAGACATGGATCAGCTTCTTTTAGACCCATCCAGGTGAATTGTATATATTAAATCATTAAAAAGTGATCAATCAATATGTGAAATAGAATTTATGTAAAACTATCTCAAAATATATTTGTGAGTTGATTTCAATAAGAAAATGCGGAGAATTTTAGATCTATTACAGATAGTAAGAGGGAAAAAAAAAAAAAAAAAAAAAAAACCAACAACATTCTTCCTGGGAAGAGAAACACCTCATGAAGAACAAGAATTAGAGAAAGACTAATCATCAGGGAGGATGAAATGGCCTTGATGCTCCTCGAAAGTAAATTTTTTCCTAATAATCAGTGGGTAACTAATGCAACTAAGGAAACTTTTCACCAATCATTTTTTACTCAAATACTACATAGAGTCACCCCTAGAATTCAATTATCATTACAGATCCCCCTTGCCTCTATACTTAATGACCACAAAGTTCCAACCTAGTTGGTTGGGGAAAGGGAAGATGCTAAAAATTGGCTTCCTTACATAATTAGGTTGACCTGGATTATAAAATGATCAGTCATTAAGGTTGAGCTTACATATAAAATGTTGTTGTATTATGAAACAGTATTAGAGGTGAAAAATGATGGAAATTATCTCCTACAACAGTAATGAAGTTAACAATGTCCACTACTTATATATCAACAATGATGATTTGGTTACGAGTAGTGGACATGATAACAGCACTATATCATTATTACTCAAAGTAATGAAAGCATTTGTTTTGACATAGTTGAATATTGGCTATTGCAGGTGGGCTAGTATTAAATTAGGCTTGAACATGCCAGCACGGGTGGAAAAGACTATAAGAAGAAATGATTGTGAATTTCAACTCATAGGAGAACCAACAGGGGAGTATTATGATGTTGTTATGTTTTTTGGAATAATTGACATACTTCAAGACTACGACATCAGCAAGAAGCTTGAGCATGTATACAAGTCCATCCAATATGACCCGACCTCTATATCAGCAGTTGATCCAAGACAATATTCAAAGCGCTTCCGGGATTTCATATTTAACATATTTACAGACGACACTTGAAAGACTTTAAACAAGTAGCTTTTGCATTTCAGTTCATCATAGCCCAAGAAGTCTGCATTCGCCAGAACTGCCTCCGGTTGCTAGTAGCATCCTGTCCCGGCTAGAGTACCACTGTGGCTATAAATTTCACCATTTGGAAGACCAACTGTAGCTTTCGGGGCTAAGCTCCACATCATATTGATTGGTCCTGTTGTCCATTCTATTCTTTCCTTTGCTTTATATACATCTATAGATACATATACAGTATGTGTTAGCATATTATAGAAAATGCTGTAAGCAGAAGCAGAGGTGTGTCCAATTGTAAAACTGTATCAAAATATATTGTTTTGATCAATTTTTTAGTTTCAAGAGATATAGAGATGTACGATTTGTGGCATTTGTTTTCAAATGAAATGTATATAGGAAAATTGTATTTATTAATTATTTTTTCTAATAATATTCCTCTCTCTCTCTCTCTCTCTCTCTCTCTCTCTCTCTCTCTCTCTCTCTCTCTCTCTCTCTCTCTCTCTCTCTCTCTCCGGTTCAGTGTTTTGTTTTGCTATGCCTGAGAAGGTAGGAGGGGTCATACAAAACGAAATCTATGTCAAATCCAATGATAAGTTCTACTGTGTCACAATGACATGCCAACAAAGAAAAGGTAAATTAATGAATCAATTGCGAAAAAAGACATGTTCTAATACCCATCTTGGAATGGTAATACTCACAATTAGAATTTACAAAATTATAATAAGACCTAATGGTGTTGGGTAAAAGCGGGATAAAATCCCTTCCCATTGAATCCTCCAATTTCATCTAATTTTGATTTAGATGTAAAACATGTGGCATTTAAAAATCGAATAAATGTCACATGTTTGACATCCAACTAAAAATTAGAGGGAATTGGAAGATTTAATTAAATTGGTCCTTTTTATTTTTATTTAAGGTTACACCTATTATGAAGACTAAATAATTTCCCACGCAATGAGCGGATACTTTGCAAATTTATTTGAAATATATATATATATATATATATATTTATATGTTTTTTAAGACCTACTTATAATACTCATTCTGTTGTATAAAATTTATGTTTTATCATAATATTTTTGAATGCTTTGAAACTCAATTTTCTTAATTCATAATTTATATATAAAAAATTGTCATAAAATTGGTTTCCAAATATTGAGTGAAATTGCTCTACTAATCTAAATTTTTGAGGTTGGAATAATCAAGATTTTTGGACATTTTAGGAGACTAACATATTATATTATATGTAGACTTTAATTTTTAAATTGATTAAATGATTTTAAAACTTGAAAATTATAAATCTGAATTCAAAGTATAAAATACTTTCTGTGGGGGCTATGGCCCAAAGTGACCAATTGGGCCTTGGGCCGTCCGAGGACACTAATTAGTCCGAGGAGTCAACGTGACTTAGACGAATCTGTATCATAAGCTTTATCACGGGAGACAAAGAAAGAGAGTCCGAGGAGGAACCCCTCCTCGGACACTGAAAATCCGAAGCAAAGGTATGTCCAAACCACTGAAACGCATCCCTAAAACACGTGAGAAGAAAGAAAACACAAAATATCTAAGCAAAAGCTGCCACCGTCACATTAATTGCACTGCAGCTACTTTCCTGGCCGCATTAATGTGGAGAAGACTCCTGAACAGTGTTACCTTGGCTACCACAACTCACAAAGGACTGAAAGAGGTGTCTGATGGGATAGGTGGATAGGTGCTCAAGTGGAGGCTTGGATGATCGACAAGTGTAAAGTCCAGATGATCAGGAAGAGCCTATATAATGTATAGAAGCCCCCATAAGGAAGGGACAAAAAAGAAAAAGAAAAAAGAGGAGAGAATACTGTAGCATGCAAAAGAACCCTAAAGTAGTGATCTGTATTCATAAATTAAAGTCTTGTGTCTCCTCGAACCGGAGGTTATTTCATCATAACAGTTTTTGTTCTTGTTTGTGTGTTCCTTAATCTCATGCAAGCCTCTGCTTAACTTATCCAAATCTAGTTCTTCGACCCATACTCTACAAAATTCATTGCATTGGGCTTTTTGAACTAGGATTCCATACAGTGCAGGCCTGGGTTCAAAATTTTGTCCTTACGCTTTCATATCCTAAAATTTCAAAAATTCAAGCAACTCCCAAACACTTCCTCAACTACTCAATTTTCACAACCAAATACCAACCCACAAATTTGAAACACCCATTTCATTATGTTAAAGAAAAAAAAGTCATTTTTTAGTATTGGAATATAGAGAATGTGATAAAATAAAGAAAAAATGGTTAAAAACATTTCCATTTATAAAGATTTAATTGTCTTTAGTTAGGCTTCCACATAAAATAAAATAAAAAATAAAAAATAACACAAAAAAACACTAAAAATCATCATTGACTTTCACTTTTATCGTCATATCTAATATTGATATCGCACTAAATAATAGTAAAAACTACAAAGAAACCTAAAAATAATGAGTTTTAAAACATAATAAAAAAACAACTAATCTCATTAATATATAATCAATTAGAATGTTTCTTTCTATTTCTATTTAGTTCTAAAACAAAATACAACTATGAATTTCCTACACCAAACACTCTAAAGATCCGAAGCCAACGACATCCTTTACACAACCCACAACATCTGACCTCAACATCAAAACAATAAGTTGTTATCTTCACTCAATAAAAAAAGTAGTTCATCTTCCTTGGTTATAGTAAACTCATATGGGTTAAAATTAGATGGGATGACGAAGTTGGAGCTAAGTAGTTGTCATTAAAAGGTTGAAAATATATAACATCATTCTTAGTTGGGATGTAATTTAAATGGGATGGCACGAAGGGTTGTGGGCATGTATATATAAAGAAGTAGAAGTGCAAGATGCTTTTAGCTTGAAACATTGAACCAAAGAGAATAAAGAGTCTTACAAAGTATCATTATTCTTTAATAAGAAAAGTCTTGAAGCATTGAACTAAAGAAACCAAAAGTCTCTATTTTTTTTTTTCTTATCTTGTGGCTTTAAATATTATTTCAATTATCTTTTCATAAAAAGCACCACATGGCAGAATATCATGTTTTTTTGCATGAGGTCTTTACTTTTATATATTTTTTGATTAGATTGTATTAATTATTAATGCATGAGACTCTAATTTTCTTTAGCTCACAATTTTGGATAGAAAATAAATTGAAAAAAGAAAAAGTAAGAAATGAATTTTTTTTTAAAGATAATATTATTTTGTATTGCTTTGTCATAAACAAAAAATTGAGAGAAAATAATTAGTATTTTTTTTCCCTTACATCTTTCACTTCAAATTTCACCTATTTTTAATGGAAAATTTTACCATCTCTAAAAGGAAGATAATAACATATATACCTTTAAATTTCTTTTATGTCCCTATAGACAACTCAATTACCACAAACGAAGGATGAGAAATTTAAAGCTCTCTAATCTTCTCTCTCACTCTCTCAACCAAACATGATGTTGGGGAATTTATTTGGTGTGTATTTTACTTATATACTAATTGGATGTGACCCAAAAATAGGAAAGAATATTTTTATTTTTTTAGAGAGAAAAGTAGGAAATAATATAATAATAAAAAAGGCCTTAAACAGTGCATAACAAACGATATTTAGTCTAGTCTAGGCTTTTTTTTTTGAGAAACAGTCTAGTCTAGTCTAGTCTATATACTTGATTCCTATTGTTTACAAACTAGCATTGATATGCTCCAAGATAGGATTGTTCAATAACTGACAAGGTCGGTGCGATGCAGAATGCTCACCAAAAGCCGATCATGCCAACTGATGAGATTGTTGATTAGTTTCATTTCTAAACTCATTGGTTCTCCTACAACTACAACTACAACATTGGTGATTGTTGTCTCAAAATCAGATATTCTGTATGCTTTTAGAAGTGAGACGAAACGATGTCCTCAACTAAATCTGATCACTCCAGTTATACATAACTATAGTAGAGTAGTTTATGATCCTTAATTTTCAATTTTTATTACTCTCAAATCAATGTCCTTAAAAAGCCCCATCTAAATCATGAAGCTACAAGTAGTATTTTATGCCAACTATCCACTGAAAAACCTACCATCAATACACTTGGTTGTTTCCGCTTTGTTGTCCATACTGAACTCGATTCCTCTTAACTGAACAGAATGTTAAATTATTAATTCGGTCTAAAATTTGAAGTTCATCTTGACTATAAAATGGCACACCCAACAAACAAAACTTCTACTTTTATGGTGTTTCACCATTTGAGAGAGGTGATTGATAGGTAATGTTACTCATATATAAGCAATCTTACCTCTCTCTCTCTCTCTCTATATATATTTTTATATATATATATATATATATATATATTCTTTTTTCAAGGCACTAATTCCCAAAACTCAAACTAGCGATGTCTTGCTTTTAATGGAAGGCACTTGCTGTCAAACTAAAGCCTCATATCATTTATATAATATCTAAAAGTTGAAGTGTAGCATTTTGGTCCACTTCGTTCCATTCAGTTTACTTTGATTCACTTTTTGTCCATTCTATCCACTTCGGTCCATTTTGGTCCACTTAGTCCATTTTGATCCACTTTGGTTCATTCCACTTTAGTGCACTTACTCAAGAATGGGAAAAGACATGTTTAGGTTGAGAATACCTATTCTAAATCTAAATTTATTAAAATATTTAGATCTCAAATTTGTGATTATAAAATTAAGGGAAATTCATGAGCTTTTCTCTATTTTTTTTTCTTTTCTTTCTTTATTGTTTCCCTTGTAATAGTCCCTTGAGATTTTATACCGGTAATTACTTCAACATGTGTTTGGGAATCTAATTGTTTTAAAAGAATTTAAAACGATTGATGAAACTCCGAGAGTAACAAGAATTAGAGCATTAGCATTGGATGTGCTAAAAGCCTATAACACCCAAAATGCTATAGCACACCAAACAACAAAAAACAAGCTCCATCTAGTGTGTCATTTTTAAAAATATTACAAATGTGCTACAATGATCTACTACTAGTAGCAATGACTGTAGCCCTCAGCTATATTTTCTGCCATCCTCACCGTGACTTCATTGATGTGGTTTGGAAGTTTTGGTAAAATCGAAAGGAAGGAGAGTTAGAGCGTCTGGCGTGTATAGCGTGGTGCATATGGAAGAATCAGAATGCAGTAAATTTGAAGGAAGATGCAAAGAAGTGAGGAGAATTGTGACTGAAGTCAATGCTCTTGTGGAGGAATTTTGTCAGCACTTTGAGGTCCCAAAACAACCTGCCCCACTGAGAACAGGAAGATGGACACCACCCCGTGAAGAATGGTATAAGGTAAACGTGGATGGGGTGGTTTTTAAAGAGTTAGGCAGCTGTGGAATTGGGATAGTAATTAGAAATGAAAGGGGCGAGTTAATGGGAGCGATGAGTAAGAAGCTGGACATACCGCTAGGAGCTTTGGAGGTGGAAGCTAAGGCTTTTGAAGAAGGTTTGCAATTTGCTGGGGACCTTGGGCTGAAGCAAGTTGTGCTGGAAGGAGATGCGCAAGGGGTGACAGATGCGCTAATGGGTTGTAGCTCCCCTCCTATCTCTATTAAGATGATCATTGAAGGTATCAAGAGGCAGAAGTGTAACGCCCTGGTTTGGAAAGTCAGCTATGTGCGCAGAACATACAACATGGCAGCCCATTTATTAGCTAGGAATGCACAGTTTGTAAGTGATAGTGTTGTCTGGGTTGAGGATATCCCACCCATTATTGAACTTCAAGTATCAAAAGATGTATCTGGTTTGGACTTTGGTCCAGTTTAATGAAATTTGTTGAAGTTTGAACAAAAAAAAAAAATCCGCGAAGCTATTGAGATTTGTTGGTTTTGCGATTTGTTGGTTTTGCAAAAGTTTGGTGTTTTTCTTGTGGGAATGCTATAGGTTTTTGTGGTGGATGTATGTTCATTGGTTGTAGTGGTGATGGTTATTGCAGTGGTTGTGGGTTGGGTATTGGTTTTTGAGGAGATTGCGGGTTGGGTGTGTTGCTCATGGTTTTGGGGTCAATGTATGAGGCTCCGATCTCTTAGAAGTCTTTCTAGTTTAGGCTAGGGAGGAAATGCTCACCCAATGCTGAGTTACTGACAAAGTGGAATTTTGCAGGGCATTTGTGGTATGGTACATAACGGGTAATTTGAGCACAGTTTTGGATGGGATGAAAGTGGAGATGGTGATAAATGCTTAGATGAGGGATGTGAGGGGTAAGAGAATGATTGATTTGGTGACGTCGACATTGAAACATTGGTTGCTTCGGTGAATCACATTCTTTTTAACTTTTTTTTAACGGTAGAGTTATTTTAATGGGAGTTACATTAAAATAAGATATAAGATGCAAGATGAATTGTGAAATGATTCGTTAAAGTAGCATTTTTTTAGCACACAGGATGCTAATACTCCTATGAAAACTAAAGATTAGCTAAAGAACAGGAATACCAACAGCCGAACAAAAACCTTCCAAAAGAAAATAGTTGCAACATCAAAAACCATGTCAAGCATACACAATGAAAAATGCCAGCAGTAAGACAGAATGACAGTAACCATAATGGTTAAAAACACCAAATGCGTTTCTATTTGCATAGAATTACTTATTTATCACCTAACATCCCAATACACCAACATAATACCAAGATCCTTTTTTCTACAAACCTTAAATTTGATAGCTTGAAGCTTTTTAGCAGTTCAAGCAATAGTTGCAACATCAAAATCAATGTCAAGCATACACAAAGAAACATGATGGCAGACAGACAGAATGAAAATAACCATAATGGTTCAAAACACCAGAGGCGTCTCTACTTGCATAGAATACTTATTTATCACCTAAAATCCCAAATCCACCAACATAATACCAAGACCCTTTAACCACAAACCTTAAATTTACTAGCTGGAAACTTTTACGCAGCTCAAGCAAACTGCCTATTTAACTTTTACATATCAGTTGCCTGCTACAGGAACTATGGCATTGACTAGTAGCACACCCTTCTGAAACAACTCTTCCTTGGACAGTACGTAGAATAGCTACTTTCTTTCAACTCAACTCCAGACGTTTGCCCCACCCCATGGAAATGCAAGGTACACGTTATACGACCAACCCATCCAACCAGGAAAGCATTTATTTTCAGTAAATTTCCCATTTCTCAACCTACTCTCCTTTTCTCACCATCAGCCAGTCTGGAGAGCTCAACATAAGCTGTATAAAAATACAAGAAAACACATATTCAGGGCAATGAATAAGTGCAATAACAAAGTAAGCAACTACAACTCTCCAGTTCCATGTATAACATGTGCCAGTTGTCTCATAGCACAAACCCACAGATTGCATCATAATTGCTCAGGTTGCCACCGGCATTGCAGATAATCTAACTAAAATTCTACTGTTCAGTAAATTTACATATATTTTAAGGAAGTTACCCAAACTTGCACCTAAAGTAGTTTCACTTGTCACAAAACCTACATCCATACAGGATGTGCATGTTAATCTCATTTCTAACCTCAGAAACAAGTACAACATACATGTTAGTAAGCATCATTTATGCATGCATGTGTAATGCACCAGCAAGTGGCAAAAAAATCATATAATGGTGTAAGCAAAAAATGATGAATGATGAGAGAGAGAGAGAGAGAGAGAGAGAGAGAAACCTGTTTAAAAAGCAGGCACCTGCAACACTCCAAGATCATCCATGCTCTCCAACTAAAACTTAATACCATTGGCAGGACTGCAAAGAACTGAGGCTGTACTTGGTTGTGCCAGTCCTCAGGATTGTTCACCATAATAGATTCTTCATAACCTCAATGTAGAAAACATATCAGCAAATTTCAATGTGGAAAAAATTACACGAATATAATCATGAAAAATTTTAACTTCATTGCAAGAAGATGCTCACTCAAGAAGATCAATTAGAAAATTCTGAAGCAAAAAACACTACTGATTACAAACTTACCACACATAATGATCTCACACAAAGAACTGATCATCCCAGATAGACTGTCCTTGATACTGTTTCTGCAGTGGAATGAAATCCTGATTCATTTTATTAGTTTTCTGCTGGTGCAGTCCCTGGTATGCTTTCAGAGGATCAGGAGACTGGTATTCCTGCCAGTTCATCTGGTTTTCCACTTGGACTTGAGATGTTGGGACTCGTTTTCCAGGAAATGGAAAACTTATCATCCCCATATTGCCCTTACTTGCTTGGTGATATGATTGTGGTGTATGATTTATGGAATTGTCAAACCTGGTGCAATTAGCTGACGATGGCATCTGATATCCATCTAGCCATCTATAATCATCCAACTGCGAGGTCTCATCCTTCAAAGTAGTGTCAGACAAGGACTCATCATCGAAATTTGGAGCAACAGGCTTAAATCCAGGAGGAGGACCAAAGTGTCTTAGTGGCCGACTCACTGGATTCTTTCTTAAACTTGCTCCCAAGGTTGATGATGGATTCAGAGAGAGACTATCAAAGCTGGCTCCAGTAGACATAATTGAATCAAACTTAGACGGTATCCCAGCATCAAAACCCTGAGCAAACTCATTGCCAGAACTTGTATTAATAGAGTGAGGAAAAGGAAGCGACAGTGCTGCATGCTGCAAAACTCCAAAATGTTCTCGCAAACCTGGTTTCACAACAACCCCATTCTCTGTTCTGTTCAATTTGTTTAATCCACTGGCCAGACGAGCTTGCTGTTCAAGCAGCCACTTTGAAGTACTTGGTTGGAAAGATTGCACATGCTGGGGCAGAATGGTAGCAAGTGATGTGGAAGGACCTAACTGTGCATTGAGAGCATTTGGGCCTAAATTCGAATCTAATGCATTCCCTGATACTCTACCTTCAAGTGGAGCTGAAACAGAAACATCACAACTTCCCATATCACCCTGGGAATCATTACCACCAGGGACAAGAGCATCATAAGAAGACAACTCTGGATCAATGAAATTAGCATGCTTATAAGCCACAAATGGTTGAAAAACAATAACCTCATCCTCTTCTTCTCCTTCTGCATATAATTGTGCCTTTGGTGGAAAAACTCCCACATTCATTTTCTTCTCCCATGGTTCTTGCTCCAAGCCATTTGATGCAGGCATTTCCAAAGAACTAGGAAGCCCAAAACCATCGGATATTTGAGGCTCAGCACCAATAGCAAAGTTCTTCAACCTTGGATCAAAATACATGTATTCTTGCCCAACCCGAACTACACTAACAAGAGACTTTCCGGCTGCTATAATCCTCTGAAAACGAGCTTTTTTCTCCTTGTCACTACCATCACTTCCAACTTGCTTCCGTGAAAAATCAAGAATCATTTGTGCAGGAACAAGAGGGAGAAACCCTCTCAATTCATAGTCTTCCCACAATGCAAACAGATTAGCAATTTCCCCTTCATCATACCTACTCATATTGAAAAAACATGTTTCGTCTTTGTCCTCATTAATGGACATGAATCCACTTGCCAAGAGCTTGTTCAAGAATGAAATGCAATTATTCCAGAAAGATGATCTAGCAGTAGCTTCTTTCTCCTCAACTTCACTGCGAGCTGCAATTTCTGAATGACAAGCTAGCCACTCCAAAAATATCAGCACTCCAGGTAGTAAATAGCTTTCTGTTGGATCATGCAACTGCATGCATCTCTGAAGTATGTGTCCCATAAATTCAAAGGTAGCAGTATATGCATTCTGAAGAAGAACAGAACGTTGTAACAATTCAGCATACGATTGATTCTCACTTTCCCTATTGACATTGTAAACTGTGAATATGAGAATGCTTATAAGCCTAACAATCATAAGTCCATTCTCTGCGGCACTTGAACCAAAATTGTAAACATCTTCTTGCCCAGAAGAAAGAAGCTCAAGAAAATCACTAATAACCACAGAGAAAACATCTACAAATGTTTCCAAGCTGGAAAATAAGAGAAAAAATATATATATCAAAAAGGAATTATTTAATGATTCCATCAAAAATGAAACTAAGGGTGAGAATTAATACCTTGTGCGAGTAAAGAGTACACCATTAAGTCGGACAAACCGAATGCTGAAAGCTTTAAATGTATCAGGTATACTGGATTGACTTTCCTTAACAAAACTTGCATCTGTTTTATCATCTTTCAATGGGCGCACTGCTCCACCTTTTCCTCTTCCTTTCCCAGGCGTTCTCACATGTGCAGTCTTGATTGTGGAAGCTTTGCCATCTCCAAGCAGCTGGGAAAAATTCTGTCGATTCTACGGGAGGGAAAAAAAAGTATCACACAATTTGCCACCTATAATATCTAAATACATATCTTTTCCCCCATTTTTTAAGGAAATGCTTCTAGCCACAAAATGACTTCTAGGGAAATATCAGTATGTATAATCAGAATAGGCTTTGTATTCCCAAAATAATACAATTAACACATCTTCTAATGTATGAAAGAAAACCTCATTTCAGGCCAAGAAATAATACCTTCTCAAATGCAATAATCAAATTATCTCTTGCAGTTGAAAAGGGGTTATCAACTGCCAGACTCCGAAAATAGCGATAGATTGACAACAATTCATCCCCGGAATAGGAAGCCAATATTGAAAGCTGAAATAAGCAGAAATGAGCGCATACCAACATGATAAGGCAATCAATTATGAAAATATAAGACAGGTGAAGTAATGTCATAACAAAAATGGATTGGAAACAAAAACCTGATGATGAGGGTTGCCACTTGAAGGCCAGAGTGAAGAAGCTTGCAAATAGTAACTTGATGCGGCTGCAAAATCTCTACTTTTGGAATCAGCTTCCCCATATAAACCTTTATAACGTGATAGGTCACCCAGATAAATCAGACAACGATGACAAGAAATCAAGCCTTTCTTCATCTCAGCAGATTTATTTCCACCTTTAGACTTAACCATCTTATTCTCTTGATCATCTGGAAAAGAACTCAGTGGTAAACCATACTTTGCTCTGATTTTCAACATCAGATCATGATAAAATCCAGTTGCTTCAGAAAGAAAGGTTTTAAACTGAGAGCGTATTTTTGTGATTCGATCAGGTCTTAAAGAAGATTTCGCACCCTGGGAAGTGGCCGAAACATTTGCAGCCACAGCAGCATTAAGTTGTGCACGGAGCTCCTCAATTCTCCTGTAATGCAATTGCCATAGAGCATACTCTATATCATGTTGTTCACAGAAAACATGATCTTCAAGAATAATTGCTTCATAGTTCTCTCGCATCTGTTGCCAGGCAGTGGGATCTGAGGGAACTCTTGCTTGGGCCAATCTCCTACGCCTATTCTCCAACTCAACATTCTACAGGACAACAAATATGTCAAAAAAAAAGATATTCATAATTCTTAACACTCCCCCTTCCCCCCACCCAAAAAAAAAAAAAAAAGAGTACTTGACAGTAAAAGTTGCTCATAGTAGATAACCAGCTGGAACAGCCGAACTAGTTATTCATGATAAGTTTAATAACAACCCCTATAGACATATGCAATATGCTTACTTTTAATGCCTCATGGCAAATATATGATAAACTTAATTTTGCATGCCTCCTTTTCTTTCCTTCCTTGCAGCAGTATGTTGCCACATATAGATTGACATTTTTCTCATGCCTGATGGCAAAGTTGACAAGTGATGCCAAGTGACTAACTCCAAAAATTTTGTAGTACAAAAGAATAAAAATAAATCAGGACCGGGGGGGGGGGGGGGGGGGGAGAGGGAATTGAAGCAAAAGCTACAGACTAAGACCAAACATACATCCACAAATGACATATAAACACAATCAGAAAATTTGAGAACACATGGCACAAAAGTTAAAGAATTTTAAAAATATAAAATAATATATCTGCAATAAAAGTAATGACATGCCTTGTTGTAAAGACGTTGAACGCGGTCCCTCGATGAAACCAAAGAATTATCCATCAGAACTGTCATCTTCAATCAAACATGTGTCACAAAATTTGACTATGAAAAATCCAACTTCAGTAGCAATAAACAGCATCTAACCTGCATAGAAATTACAGAGAATAATACCGTTCAATCAGAAAACAAGCCTCAAATGAAACCGAGAGAGGAGGAAAGAGAGGGGGGGGGGGGGGGGGCGGCCAAATAAATGAACAACCTAACGCATAATCAATCATATTCAACAATAACTGGTTTACAGCATACCACACACATTAGCTTCAGACATTAAATTTTTTGATAGGCAAGAATGATTTTATTAAACGAAGAGTACTTCATTACAATGGACACAAAGTAGACTAAAGAATTACCAAAAAAAAAAAAAAAGAAGGAATTATGTATAAAAGGACAAAGACCCTAAAAACAACAGAATGGAATCTCTATGCATAAAACCCTCTAGACGAGACCAATCAAACAAAGAGCCTTCGAAGGTGGCTAATAGCTAATCTCCCATACTCTCCACATCCTCTGATGTATCCTACTGCATTCCCACCATATAATCCAAAACTCCACATCAAATATAACAGAACCAAGTCAAAGAAGACCAAACAATATTTTGTAACTCAACTTCTACTTAAAATCAAGAAAACACCAATATCTGGAATATCAATTGATAAAGAATCACAACAAAAGATATGCCCAAATATATTTTTTTCTCCACTCTGGAGCTCTTATAAGAACCATTTATAATATAATTGAAGCACTAATCAAACTGTAAATTTGGTCAGGGGTATTAAAAGCAAGAAACAGCCAAAGGTTCAAAAAGAAAATGTGTAATCAAAGCAAAAAGTAACAAGATTTTTCATAAAACCATAAAAACAAACAAAAAACTACAAAATAGTTTTAGACAAACCGAAGGTTATCCATATATTAAAATTCTAAGACAATTGAAATACACCACTCAACTTCCTCTTTTTAGCTTACCAACAGAAAAAAAAGACCACCAAGTCCATTATTTATCAATGCCTCAAAGCTTTATCGCAAATAGTTAGAAAACCAATAAAACCAGTTCATAAACATTCTATTTTTTCCAGGCCCAAAACACTGCAGTTATAATTCATAAGTTTTCCCTGACAAACTCAAACTAAATTCTTTCAGCCATCACCATGATACTCTTTAAGCTTTACAGTCACCTCACGCAACTACTTTCCAAGTATGCACCAGTATCCATACATTTACTTTGATATAGACTTTCTCCTTCCAATCTTAAAGACATCCTTAGAACACAAGCAGATTTCTTTCCTATTATATGCCTCTCACCTAAAGAATAACGACATCGCTTCTTCACAAAGCTCATCTAAAGAATAATGACATCGTTTCTTCACAAAACAACAAAATAGTCCTAATTCCCTAATACTACAAATCCCCAAAAACTCCCCACTTACTGTGGATCAAACCTTTTTTTTTTTTTTGATAAGTAATAAAGAAGTATATTAAGAAAACTACCTCATGAAAACAGAGGCAGAACAGACAATACAGAGAGAGAAACAAACAGAAAAAGAAAAGAAAACAAGAAAACAAGCAGAAAGCAACAAAGAGCTAAATACAAAGGAGAGAACAAAGGAACAAAGGGAGGGAATCACTAGAGGTGAGTCCCCAAGCCCTAGACCAATCAAAAAGAGAACCACAAAAATAAGCGAGCAACTGGTCATCGGATTTGTCCCTGTCCTCAAAAGTACGCCAATTCCGCTCCCTCCAAATACACCACATTAGGCACAACGGAGCTAAATTCCAAATGCAAGAAGAGTGCTTTCCAAACCAGTTCCACCAACTGAAGAGCATTTCTGCAACCGATCTAGGCAAGACCCAAGAGATCCCAAAAGATCTGAAAATCAAGCTCCACAACTTATAAGCTTTTTCACAATGGAGAAGCAAATGATTCACCGTCTCCCCATTGTAACGACACATAATACACCAATCAACCAGCTCAAAGCCTCTACACCGCAAAGTGTCCCCTGTAAGAATCTTCTCCCAAGAAGCCGTCCAAACAAAGAAAGAGACGTGCGTAGGGCCCTTAACCTTCCAAATACCTTTCCAAGGAAAAGTAAAAGGAGAGGGGCTTCGAAGCTTGTCGTAAAAGGAGCGAATGTTGAAATCCCCCTTCTTCGACAATTTCCAAATCATGCGATCTCCTTGCTCGGAGTGAGGTAAACAAGAATCCAAGGTATGGAGAAATTCATCCACCTCTCCCATCTCCCAATCATTAGGGTCCCTAAGCAAAGGAACCTTCCAACTTCTACGAGCCTCGGTCCCCAATCTTTCGAGAGACGAGGCCACAGAAGCCTCTCTATTAGAAACAATCCCATACACAACCGGGAAGGAAAGATGGAGTGGAGAGTCCCCACACCACTGATCTGTCCAAAACTTCACTCTATCCCCCACCCCTATCTCAAACCGGATAAACTTGCTAAAAACCTCCCAACCTTTTCGGATACTTCTCCATAAACCACACCCATGAACACCCCTACCCAACTTGGAAGACCAACCCCCCCACTCTTCCCCAAACTTCAAAGCTACAACCCTCCTCCAAAGACGAGTCTCCTCAACCCCAAACCGCCATAACCACTTCCCAAGTAAAGCTTTATTAAAGGTAGTTAGTTTCCTGATACCCAAGCCACCATTAACCTTAGGTGCACACACCTTATCCCACCCCACCAAATGTACCTTCGGCTCCCCCCACAGGAAGTCCCTCTGAATCTTCTCAATTTTATTAGCCACATGCGACTGTATGGTGAAGAGAGATAAATAGTAAGTAGGAAGGCTGGAAAGCGTACTCTTGAGCAGCGTCAATCTTCCACCTTTTGACAAATACAACTTCTTCCACCCGGCTAACCTCCGATTAATCTTCTCTAAGATAGGATTCCAAATAGAGGGGGATTTATGAGAAGCCCCCAACGGCATACCAAGGTAGGTCATAGGCAAGGACCCAATCTGGCAACCCAAAATCTCTGCCAAGGCATGAATATTATTAACCTCCCCTACTGGAACCATCTCACTCTTCAGGACATTAGCCTTCAAACCAGTCACAGCCTGAAAACAGAGGAGAAGCATCCGCACATGAAGGATCTGCTCCACTTCCGCATCGCAAAACAAAATAGTATCATCCGCAAATAGAAGGTGCGAGACACATTCCCCTTCACCCCGTCTTCCAACAACCTTGAAGCCCTTAATCAGGCCAGCACCTTCAACTCTTTTCAACATCCTACTTAAGACCTCCATCATGACTAGAAATAACAAAGGAGATAGCGGATCCCCTTGCCTCAGACCCCTCGTGCTCCCAAAAAAATCAGCAGGAGCCCCATTAATCAAAATAGAAAACTGGACCGTCGAGATACAAGAGCGGATCCATCTACACCACTTCTCCCCGAAGCCCATTCTCTTCAAAAGGTCCAGAAGAGCCTCCCAATTCACATGATCGTAAGCTTTCTCAATGTCTAGCTTACAAATAACCCCCGGGATCTTACTCTTCACTCGGCTATCAACACACTCATTGGCAATAAGAACTGAGTCAAGAATCTGTCTTCCTCCCACAAAACTATTCTGAGACTCAGAAATCAGATGATCTAAGACCAGTTTCAAACGATTCGCCAAAACCTTAGACAGGATCTTGTACATGCTCCCCACCAAGCTAATAGGCCTGAAATCTCGAATATTGGAAGCATCATTCTTCTTAGGGATGAGAACTAAGAAGGTAGCATTCAAAGATTTCTCAAACTTACTATGTTGATAGAACTCCTCAAAAACTGCTAGGACATCCCTTTCCACCACTCTCCAACAATGGTGGAAAAAGGCCATAGAGAAGCCGTCTGGACCTGGCGCTTTATCTCCAGCCAGCTCGTTAACGGCTAGAAGAATTTCCTCCTTCTCGAACCTCCTTTCAAGCCAACCCCTCTCCGACCCATCTATTTGATCAAACTCCAAACCTTCCGCAAAAGGCCTCCACTCCTCCGTCTCCTGATACAGATTTTTATAAAAGTTTACTACCTGGGCAGCCACCTCGGATTCCTCCTCATAGATCACCCCATCCACCTCCAGAATACTCAGATTATTATACCTTCTGCGGGAATTACCCACCCTATGGAAAAATTTAGTATTATTATCTCCTTCCTTAATCCATAGCATCCTTGATTTCTGTCTCCAAGAGATTTCTTCCAAAGAGAGAAGATTCTTAACTTCAGATCTCATCACATCTCTCTCACAAGCCTCAGCATCAGAGAGACCTAATTCCCCTTCCTTGGCATCAAAGGATTTCAGAGCCTCTAATAAATGAGACTTTTTGCGCCCAACATGACCAAACTCCAGCCGGTTCCACTGAATGATATCTTCTTTCAAAGCCTTCAGCTTTTTGGCAAACACAAAGCTAGGAGTACCAGAGAAGGAATGACGATTCCACCAAGAATGAACTCTATCAATAAACCCATCCGACTTTAGCCACATATTCTCAAACCTAAACGGACTTTTACCCCTCGCCATTCCCCCTACCTCCACAAGAATTGGGAAATGATCTGAAACAGGACGAGGTAAAATCTGTTGGGTCACATCCGGGAAGTGCTCCTCCCAATCATGAGACACCAAAACTCTGTCTATCCTAGACATCGAAGGCTGATCTGAACCGCTAGACCAAGTATATCTCCCACCCTCCAGAGGCAAGTCAATCAAGTTAAGATCCCCAATGAACTCCGAAAAGAGTTCCATGGCCGGAGTAAGACGAGAATAACCCAACCGCTCGCTAGGGAAACGAACAATATTAAAATCCCCGATGCAACACCAAGGGACATTCCAATAATGCTGAACACCAACCAGCTCATCCCACATTAGACCCCTCTCATTGTTATCAACTGGGCCATAAACCCCCGAACACGCCCAAGTGAAACTGTCCCCCACCCCACGCCACCGAACAGACACAGAAAAAGAGCCCACCAAACACTCCGACCTCTCTAAAACCCTCCTATCCCACATCAGCAAAACCCCACCCGCCGTCTGGACAGCATCTAGCGCCACCCAATCCATAAAAGGACAACTCCATAAGCTACCAACCAACTGTCTGTCCAGGCCAGCAAGCTTAGTTTCTTGAAGGCAGATTACATCACACTTCCATTCACGCAATAAATTTTTCACTATCAAACGTTTCCGACCATCATTCAAACCCCTAACATTCCAAGAAAGAATTTTCAGATTCATAAAGACAATAACAGCCCCACTGACCAAAAACTCAGCAGCCAGCACGCTGCCTACCATCATAATTAACCGAGGATTGCAAATTCCTCAGTTCTCTCTTCCTTCTGACACTTGGTATACCCTCTCTTTTTTACTCAAGTACTTGTTCTTCTTTTTTCAGCTAAAGGATTGCTTTTGTTTCTACTTATTAAGAGTATCAGTTATCACAGCCCCAAAAATCTACATTCTTACTGCAAGTACATTAATAGTCATGGGGGGGATTCGTAGCTTTCTCATTGAGTCTAAATCTTTTCAATTAGTTGTAGAGGAAGGGGGTCGTTTTTTCTTATTAAGGATTTTTGAGAGGGGCAAGTTTGCCATGAGATCAGTTTTCATGAGCAAGAACGCAGCCCATTGGCTGATGTTTTGCATTGAACACTATGTTGTTGGGAAGAGATTCAAGCAGTTTTTCACTCTTAGAGAGGGTGACACTGCTTTCTTTCTCCAATGGTGTTCCAATTCCTCAGGCCAGTTCTTGCTGCTATCTGAACTCAAAGCTGGTGGGACTAGGAGATCGATTATTGTACCGGAAGGCAATGAGAGATTTGGTTGGAGGATTTTTGGTCTAGAACTAAGGAAATTGTTGTTTCCTTCTCAATATGCAGTGGGTGGTAATGGTCCCCCTAAATTCATTCCTCAGGCACGGAAGCATAAGCTGGAGGATCAAAACTCTAGAACTTTTGCTGAGGTTGTGCAAGGTTTTTATGGAAGAACTGAGGATAGAAAGCAGCTGTCACATCTTGGACTCACAGCCAAAGAGAAGTTTACACAGCTAGGAAAGGAGAAAAAAGGGGAGAATCTAAAACTCTCAGGTGCAAAAGTGGGGGAAATTCCAATGAGCAAGTCTGGAAGGATGGAGGTGGTGGGAAGGATTTGGAGGGAGCAACGGTTGAGTGAGGTGGCTGAGGTGGGTCAGCAGAAGTTGGCAGATACTAGCTTACTTTCCCCAAGCTTTTTGAAAACCTTTCCTTATTTATTTATGAATAATATAAATTTTATTAATAAAAAAGAACACAGTAAAGAAAAATATGCTATGAGAGCAATAACGTAAGGTAAAGCCTTGTAGGTTGATGTTACTTCTCTTCCTTGTAGGTTAACTAACAAAATTTCTATGAGAGCAATAACGTCAGGTAAAGCCTTTTAGGTTAATGTTACTTCTCTTCCTTGTAGGTTAACTAACAAAATTTCTACTACTGATTATGGCTGCTTGAAAAATTCCAAAAATTACACAGTGAGGTCACAACATCCAGACAGGAGGGGAACAAAAGCAGGGATGCATAACTAAAATCTCATTGTGCTATTTTAGATCTTAGGGTCCTTGAGTTGCATTTACCTACTAACGGAAAAAGAAAAAAGCAAAAAATACAATCTCCAAGTAGAAAGCAAAAAGTGGCAGTCCATGAACAACTACAAAGGGCCCACTTTAAATGACCTCCAGTCTCTTCAATGTGGGGAAAAGCCATACAATATGCATCAAATTCTTAACAACAACAGTCTGAATCTTTATTGAAGAGCCCTTGGCGATTGAAAAATAAAAAAACCTTACATCTGATAAATAAATAAATAAACAAATTCTCTTATTGGCTACTTCATTCATCATCATGACTATGAGCAACATCATCATCATCAACCTCTTCTTCTTGGTAAACAACCATTGAATATGCATCAAATTCATATGAACAACCGTCTGAAACTCCGAATCTTCGATGAGGAACCATTGATTGAACAATAAATACCTCGATACCTATAAATTCTCTTATTAACTGCATCATTCATCGCACCCTAAACCCTACGAGCAACATTATCATCAACCTCAGCTTATAAGAAAACAACTTGTTTACCATAATTCCAATTAAACAACCCAATATTTACACGATTTGAACAATAAATATCTTGAAATCTAAAAATTCTCTTATTCCTTACATCGTTCATCGTGCACCCTAAACCCTACGCACAACATTATCATCAACCTCAGC
Organism: Quercus tomentella; assembly: GCA_028535165.1. NCBI lineage: Eukaryota > Viridiplantae > Streptophyta > Magnoliopsida > Fagales > Fagaceae > Quercus > Quercus tomentella. The sequence goes on from JAPQVY010000012.1 coordinate 36,562,027, forward strand.
TTATGACTCTTGTTTAGCATAATTCCTATCAAAAAAACCCGATAACTACATTATTGATCAAAACAAAAAACCCGATAACTCCGATTAATACGAAAATTACATACATAAAGATTTAAACAGCATCAACTAAAGAAGCGTAACCAATTAACCATACGTAGATCTCATTCGCACACCCTACATTCTTGAATTCCGAGCATAAATTACGTAAAATTAATATTGTGAAAAGCAGAATTTCGAAACCCTAATTTTCAAATAATCCGATCAAATAAATTGGAAAGAATCGCTTTTATAAACCAAACAATTACCACAAAGAATGTAGTTGAAAAGCTTAACCTCAGATCTGCGAAGAAAACGACGTCGTCGTAGTCGTAGTCGTAGTCGTCCGTACAAGAATCGCTGTGAAAGAAGAAGGATTTGGGCGATTGTGAGGGACGAGAATAGAGAATCGCAGAGGAATGTAATCTCTCTAGGGCTCAATCATTTTGTTTAGGTGGGTTTGTGAAAGATTTTGAATTTTCTTTCTTTCTTTCTTCGCTTCCTTTTTCCGTTTTTCGTTTCTGATTTTTTTTTTTTTTTGGTGATCGAATACGTTGAATGTTAATGGGTCTTTTTCCGGGTTGGGACTTGGATTTGAGTATAGAGGCGGTGGAGATTTTTTATTTATTTACTTATTCATTATTTTTTTAGATTAAATTCTAATTTACACTATCTAATTTTTTATTAATTTTCAAGCAATCCTTTAATTTTAATTTTTCTTAATTTAAGTCTTTTTTTTTTTTTTTTTTGGAGAAACTTCTTAATTTAAGTGCTTAAACTTTGATTCGTGCTCGATGCAGTTGTCTTCAATCCAATCCACATGGTTATATTTATCAAAACGATTTCATCATTACTCTATCAAAAAAAAAAATGATTTCATTATTATCTTATTCTTGTGATTTTAAATATAAAATTAAATTGCTGGTCAAAAAAAAAAAAATTAATTGGTTTAATAATATATATATATATATATATATATATATATATATATAAAAGAATTCTCTTTTATCAAAACGATTTCATCATTACTCTATCAAAAAAAAAAAAAATGATTTCATTATTATCTTATTCTTGTGATTTTAAATATAAAATTAAATTGCTGGTAAAAAAAAATTAATTGGTTTAATAATATATATATATATATATATATATTTATATATATATAAAGGAATTCTCCTCTTTCAACTAGACTTTTTATGGTTCAAAAATACCCTTATCAATGAAGGGTAATTTCATTTTAAAAATAAAGTCATAAATGTCAAATAACAAATTTCATTTTGAATTAAAAAAGAAAATTTCTAAAATTTAGGATTTTTTTCCCTTCACCTTTAAAAAAGAAATTACGGCTTATCTTTAAAGTTTATCATTTTTATTTGTTTGAAAAATAGAAAATATATTTCTAAATTATAATAAATGCAAATTATTAAACTTTATCAAAAAAAAAAAATAGAAGGGTCTTTGAGTAATTAAATTAGGAAATATATTTTTAATAAAAAAAATTGTTTTATAATATGAAAAGGTTATAAAATATATATATATATATATATATATATATTTATATATATTCCTCTCTCTTTCCAACCATTGTCGCAACCTAGCCACCATCAACACCTATATCTTGGTCGCAACCTAACCCTTATTATCATGACAAGGGGCAAATGGGTAAGTATTCTTAATTTTAAAACCGTGTAGCAAAATATCATTTTTTTTCCAAACTATTTACCAAAATGCCCATATTTTTGGAACTTGATTTTAGTAAAATCGAGTTATAGGTGGAACTCGAGTTCTATGCATATTTTGCCACTTAATTTTTGTTTGAAAATTTAAGTGGAACTTGATATTGCTAATGTCGAGTTTTACTTAAAAATGTACATAGCAAATCAAGTTCCAAAACATAGGCATTTTACTAAATAGTTTGGAAAGAGAGGTATTTTGCTACATAGTTTTAAAATTATGGGTATTTACCCATTTTGCCCCATGAAAAGCCTTCATTCAAATCTTGGTCCCCACTCCTAATTGCTCCACTCTGCCTCCTTAAGTTCTCAAAAAAACTCCCTCAATAACGCCTTCATGGTACCTCAAAACTCTTGTAACTTCTCCTCTAAGAACTTGGATTGTAAATCACAATATTTCTTGTTATCTTGAATTATTTGGATTGTGAGAAAATGAAGAGGAAGATGAATGAATCATGGTTTTAAAAACTGAAACGGTCAAAGAACTGAAAATGAATCTGGTTCCCGATTTTTACCGGTTCAATCGGAAGTTTTCACGGTTGAGTACCATTAATTTTCCCATTTTTTACCGAATTGGTTCTGTGTCCAAATTCCGGTTGAATCGGTTCAAATTGTCAATCCAGTTTTAAAAACCTAAGAATAAACTAAGTTATATTTTGGATTTCTTGTTACTTTGAACTATAAAATCGAATTCCATATTTTGTTTAGTGGGTGTTAAAATTTATATTTGGTTGGACATGAGTATAGAAATATTGTATTTGGATAGAAACTTTTTTGTTGAATTTGTAAACAATTTATAGAAATTTTTGTTGATTTTGTATATGGGATTTGATGAATCAATAAATAAAAATTTCGAACTCTTATGAAAAATTGTGTGTTTGAAATTTGATGTTTTTGTGGGTCTTATATTTCACAGGAAAGTTTGTATATTCTACAAAAAATCTGTACATTATATGGGAAAGTTTGTACACTTTGAAATAAATCCAATCCCAATATCTTAATTTCTAATGGTAATGCATCGTGGGCATATATATATATATATATATATATATATATATATATATATATATTTATATCATCTGCTAATACACAACCTAATGTTTGAATAAAAATTCTTTCAGGTATCGTCCCATTTTGAGGACTCACAAAAATACCTCACATGGTACCACAATCTATTCTACTTACAACAATGTGTTAAATATTTCAACAAGTCTATGTGTAAGATATCCAACATCTTATGTTCATATAGCAATATCTAGAACTCCTTTGCAAGCACCATTTTAAATCTGCACCTTTTGTGGGAAAGTCTATATATTCTATGTGAAAGTTTGTACATTTTGTGGGAAAGTCTTTACATTTCATGAGAAAGACTATAAATTATATGGTAAAGTCTGTACATTTCACGGGAAAGTCTGTATATTCTATAGGAAAGTCTATATATTGTGTGGAAAAATTTATATATCCTGGGAAAGTTGGTACATTTTGTGGGAGTGTTTATATATTTTGTAGGAAATCGTGTATTTTATGTGGAAAATTTTGCATATTTCTTAGGAAAATATGTATATATTTATGAGAAAGTATTTACATTTTGCGGGAAAATCTGCATATTCTGTGGGAAAGTCTCGATATCTTGTGAGCAAGTAAGTACATATAGTGGTAAAGTATATATATTTCGCAAGAAAATTTTTAAATCTTATGGGAAATTTTGCATATTTTAAGGGAGGTCTATACATTCAACATAAATAAAGTATGTACATTTTGTGGGAAATGTGGACACCCCCTTCCTTCAAAAAAAAAAATTGGAGTTTGGTGGTGTCACACATTGGGTGCTTTGGCGATGTGACTCTTATGTGTATATGTATATTTGATGATGTGTGTGTGTGAGTCTCTTGTTTATTTTTATTTTAAGGAGTCACCACCAACTATTGGCTTTGTATTAGGTGTGATTGGTCACCTATTTGTGTAGATACCGCATTTTGTACCCGTAAATAAATTTTGGCCCCCATCTCCAATGATAAGCTTGACATATGTTTACCAAGGGTAATTAAAGAGTTCACAATAGTTTGGAAGTAATCACAACTCAAAATTGCTCAAATCACTTTGAAATTGATACGGAAAAATGATCTTTGCTCACTGTTTTGACTATAACTTTTTATCCACAAAGACATTTTGAGTGAGGTTTGTTCATTGGAAAGTAGACATCCTAGGCTTCAATTTGAACTCAAATTTTGCATAAGTCGAACTTATATCGAGTAAGTTATGACCATTTGAAGTTGGATGAACCAAGCAGTCTAATTTTCTGAGTTTTAAAATTTTATTTTAAAAGCCCAAAATATCATGCTATGATGTGGGTCGGCCCCTAAACCCTTGGGAACATCCAAATACCATTAAAAAGCTCCGAAAACCCTAATTTTAATTTATAAATACTCATCTTGTGTCTCCAATCAAAATCCTAGGTAGAGGGAGTTATTTTTTTGGCCTCCATCTTCTCTAAAACCCTATTTTCCCTTTTCAAAAGCCGAGAACAGTCCCTTAGCACGTTTTTTACAAATTAAAAAACTATCTTTAGTTAAACCTAAGGCAGAAACTAATGCTCTAATTTGATTTCTCATAAACCTTGTTCTTGAGTTATGATTCCTAAAAACTATTGTTTTCTTTAATTCTTTTGTTCTATCAATCTAATCTTTGTGTTGTAGGTACTGAGGGGTCGGTTAAACAAACTCCAAACTTATAATTTTAAGCAAGGTGAGTGTTCTTTCCATGAAATTTTTCTTTGTTTAATAGGACTCACATGAGTTTCTTAATGTATTTTCTCTAATTGATTTATTTGATTTGTTTGTTGATTTTAATTCTTTTAATATGTGTTAACATGATTTTAGGTAGTTTATAATCTGTTTTGGTTGTTCTTGTTTTATTATTTTAGTTTTATGTAAAGTTTAACATGTTTATTTATTTTTTGTTAGTTTAGTGTATTTATTTGTTTTGTTTCATGTTTATTTGTTTATGTTGATGTTTTGTGTTATTTGTTTTATGTTAGTTTAGTTTAGGGTTTCTAACATGCTTATTTGATCTCACATGCTATATCTTTGTTTGATTAAATCTATAAAAATGTGATTTTCGTCTATGTGCTAAAGGATGTGTACGCATCATCGAGTATGCATGCACATGGTTCAACCATACGTATGCATAGTTGAGTATGCGTATGCACCCCGAATTCAGATTAAAGCAAAAATTTTGTCTTTATTTATTTAATCATTTTTTACACGTTCTTTGATTTTGTTTAACTCTATTTATGTTAATATACTGTATTTAATTATTTCTCATGTTTGTTTGAGCCTTTTTGCCATGTTTGGCTTATTTGATATTCCTTATGTGTTATATTTAATTGTTATCTTTTCCTTTTTTAATATATTTGTTTGATTGTGTTTTATTTGTTTCCTTTTATATTGTGATGTGATCTTTAACATGTTGTGTGTGTTATTTTATTTAAGTGTATGATGTATGTTTAGGTTTAGGATTATGGCTCTTTTAATAACTTCTTTATTTAAATATGGCCTAGCAACACATAATGGAGGTCGGCCCACAAGTTGGGCAATCATGAGTGCCTAACACCTTCCTAAGCCGTACCCAAACTCCAGACCCATAATTTGGTATGCAGGTATGCATGTAAGTGATTGGCCCAAAAGGCCCAATATGGTTTCTAAACCTAATCTAAGTGGTGACTCCAATTTTTGCCCTTTGCCATGATCCACTCCCAAAGGCTGAGACGTACTCCCTTGCACCCACAATGACGACTCCACTGGGGATATAGATGAAGTTTAACTTTGACGTGTTGTTAGGCTATAATTAAATAAAGATTTTATTAATTAAGCCCAATCTTGGTTTTTTTTTTTTTTTTTTTTTTTTTTTCACACATGCACTTTGAACCCATGTAACCTTGGTTGGTGATGAGTGGGAAAGTGGAAGCTCCATTTGGGCCAAGACTTTCTGAAGTTCATTCCACCAACTCACAATCTGTGACATTGCCTATGATAGGTTTTGAGTACATTAACGGTTTGCCACCAATCTATTATAGTCCATTTAGGCCAAGGTTGGAATCATGGCCCACCTAATTGTGAGTGACCTATTGATTTGTCCCCTTAGCTTTAAGGAGCTTAACCACACGTAGATGAACTTAAATCCCAACCTTGTAGGGTTACCTAATTATGTGTGCAAGTGTGTGCGCATGTGTGTGCTTTGTTTGAATTGTTTGTTGGGTTAGTAAGATGGGTCAATCTCTTAAAAAAAAAAATCTTTTTAGTTTTTAAAAAACCAAAAAAAAAAAGAAAAAAAGTAAAGTTTTAAAGTTCTTATTTAAAAAAATAAGCTTTTTCAAGAATTTTTTTTTTTGAAGTTCTCAAAAAAAATTCAAAAAAAAAAAGAGTGAGTTTTTAGTTAGGTTTTTTTATAAATTCCAAAAAGATTTTTTTTAAAGAGTGAGTTTCTTTTTAAACAATTTTTTTTAGAAGGAGTTTCTTTCAGAATAAATATTTTTCAAAAAAGTGTGAGTTTTTAGTAAGGTTTCCTTTTAATAAATTCCAAAAAAAAAAAATTTAAGTGATTTTTCTGTAAATAAAATTTTTTCTTCTTAAAAAAAATCAAATTGAGTTTTCAAGAGAGAGTTTCTTTCAAAATAAAAATTTCCAAGAAAAATCTTTTGTGTTCTTCTTTAGTAGTAAAATTTTTCAAAGGTTGGCCCATTCTAGTAACCCATTTCTGTTTGATGTTTTGAGTCTTTCCTTTGTTGTGTCTTAGGCTTAGGCCCATTCGTGTCTTATTTTGTCTTCGGCTTTAGGCCCATCTTTGTCTTGTCTTGGGCATTAGGCCCATCCTTGTTTTTGCTAGGGGCATTAAGCCCATTCTTGTGTTGTCTTGGGCCTTAGGCCTATCCTTGTCTTGTCTTCGTCATGTCTAGGGCTTAGGCCCATCTGTGTTTTGTCTTTATCTTGTCTTGGGCCTTAGATCCATCCTTATTTTGTCTAGGGGCATTAAGCCCACCCTTAGTTTTGTCTAGGCTTTAAGCTTTCCTTATTTTTGTTTTGGGGCTTTATGCCCATGTCATGTCGTCTAGGGTTGTTACCTTATCTTGCTCTCTTGTTTTGGGTCCTAGGTCCATTCTAGCTTGTCTAGGGGCATTAGGCCTATGTTTTGTCAAGGTTTGTCATCCTTTAGTATCTTCATTGTTGTGTCTCTAAGTTTCATCCTTTTGGTCTTATCTTCGTGGGTCTTGTCTAAACTTTGTGCTCTCGTTCTAGGGGTATGATTAAGTGGGAATTGAATGTAAAATTTATTTTTGGTGATCTTCATGAAATGTTTCTCATAAGGATAAGTCTATTGTAGGTGACCCATCGTTGCTTCTAAAAAGGGTCTTGCACAACCCTCTTGGTCTCAAACTTTTGATAATTGCCTCATAAGAACCGAGCTTACTTCTATTGACCAAATGGCATCAAGTGACCAAGATATTTGAAGCAAGTGGAGGAAATTTTTGTAATGACGACTGCTCCTATCCTTGAAAGGTTATGTCGTCTTGAGAGTATCCATACCAAGCATGGACAATTAGGGCAAATAGTTCAAGATCTTATCTTTGAAAAGTATGATGAATGAAAAAGGAAGCTAAGGTACCCAAAGGAATTTAAGACAAGTAGCCCATGCAGAGGCAAGTCAAATGATGTTGCTATTGTTCATGCTCGCAATGGACCAAGCGAGCTAACCCCATTGGGCATGTCTTTGTCGAAAGCATTCAAGGATTTATTAAGCAAAGGAATTATGAAGCCATTGGATCTTGGTAGGTATACTCCAAATATCTCTTCTCCAACTTACTTTGCCAATCAAGTATTGTGAGTACCATCTAAGCAAAGGTCACCATACGGATAAATGTGCTCGACTTCATTATGACATTGAAGACCTTATCGAATCAAAGAAGATTACAAAGCCACATATTGGAAAGAATTCTCTCCCGGAATGCCATGTTGTGCCTCCCTTTACTTGGGGTTGATTGATCAAGAAGTTTAGTCTTTGTTATTTCAATTCAAAAGTGTCTTCTTTTTTCAATTCAAGTATGTCTTTCAATTAAGTGAGTCTTTCAATTCATTTACTCTTTTAATTCATCAATAAAGTGGTTTGCAATGGTTTGAGTTTTATGATAAGCTCTCAAAGTTTCAAGTTGATTTGTTCTCAATATGTGATGTTACATGAATGAACAATGGAAACTGGGATGAAGAGAGGCTGTTATTCTGCTATCTTAAACACATTTCCCTTTGGCCACCCCTTTTGAGCCTTTAAAGTTATTTTCTTTCAAAGTAACCCTTGTCAAGGATTAACCCCTACACTAGGGGGAATGCATGAATAAAGTGATGAAAAAAAAATGAAGTGAAATGAATCAAAGGTGAAAAAAAAAAGTGAAAAGTGAAGTGAGGTAAATTACCAAAAAAAAAAAAAAAAAGTGAAGTGAAATAAAGAAAAAAAAAAAGTGAAAAGTGAAGTACAAAAAATAGATGAAAGTGAAGAAGGTTCAAAAGTGATGAAAAGTAATCATTGACCAAAGTTTTAACTCTCAAGAGAGTAAGTTTGAGCCTTTGTTATCCATTCTTTGTGAGCTAAGAACCTAAGCCTTCATTACAAGTTAAGTAAAAATCATCTCTGATCAATTGAAGTTATTTGTGTGAACTACATTAGACTTGATCCCTTTTGGGTACATAGGCAACCTTGTGAGGTGCAGCCACATCACATCATGTAAATTGTATAACTCATGTATTGAGAATTTGAATCAACAAGATTTTTTTTAAGGATAAGTTGTAACACTTGTTCATTGCTTACCATTTGTTTGTTTCTTGTAAAAGTAAAAGAGTATGCTTGGTTGAAAACCCGCAAGGGCGATCTAGGTAAATGTTTGGGCCTAAAAAAAAAGAGTAAAAAATACCCACTAGGTTGAAAACTCATAAAAGCGGCCTAGTCAATGTTAGGGTAAAAAAAAAAAGAAAAAAAAGAAAAGAAAAGAAAGTGAATCAGTCAAGTAAGGGGCAAGGTGGAACCCACAAGGAGGATGCATCCTAATAATTGAACATCTCAAAAGTTATCCATAATGAATCAAATGTTTGGTTCCCATTTTTACCATGCCTTTTAGGATGGTCCTGTTTAGTGTCTTCTTTTCTTAGAGTCTATTTGACATCATGTTCTATGTCCTTGTCATCTTTGTTACCCTTTGTTTTGTGCATTTGTTGCTTCTTTAGAAGTTGTCGTGTTTGTCATTGTCTTTGGTGTTTTCATGTTTGCTTGCAATCTTTTCCTTGGGTTGTTATCTTTTGTTGTTTTGTTTGTTTGTTTGCGTGTTAGTTTTCTCATTTGGTTTTTCATGTGTTTGTGTGTTTGTTTGTGTCCTTGTTTCATTTTGGGATTTAGGCCTATCTCATACTCCGTTTGGGCCTTAGACCTCTCCTTGCTTTGTGTTGGGCCTTAGGTCCATCTTGTTTAGTATCTTCTATGTTTACATGCGTTGTTATGTTTGTGTGACTCCTATGTTGTTGTGTCCATCCTTGTTGTTATCTATTGTGACCATATGCATCTTTGGTGTTTGATGTAAGTCTTGTGTGATCATGTTTTACGTTACTAAACTTTTTGTATACATTTTTGTTGTTCACATAAGTTGTGTGTGATTGTTTGTAGTATGTTTTGTGATCACATGTTTCTTTGATGTTTATATGAGTCTTGTGTGTTTATTTTGCTTAACTCTTGTGTGATTGTGTACTCTTTTGCTTATGTGAGTTTGTGTGTTTGAGTTTTGTATTCTTGCATGTTTGCATGAGTCTTATGTGTTTGTTTTTGTATACCTTGTGTGATTGTGTGAGTCATGTATGACTGTTTGTGTTTGGACATAAATTGCTTGGTTCAGTGGTCCCTTTAGTGTAAATTTCTCATTTTTGAGTGGCCTGTTTGTGTTTGGACGTAAAATGCTCGGTCGAGTGGTCCATTTGGCGTAAATTTCTCATTCTTGAGTGGCCTATTTGTGTTTGGACATAAATTTCTCGTTTTGAGTGTTCCCCCTAACTTTAGGCAGAGTCCTTAAAACTCGAAAACATCTAAGATTTTCTTATGGTACATTTCTTGTTTGCATGATTGCATGCATGTATGTGTGTCATGAATGTAGAGTCCTTAAAACTTGAAAACATCTCAGTTTTTTATTTTATGTTGCTTTTCACACTTCTTGTTGGAAGTGCATCAATCACATTTTTTAAGTACGCCCCCACATTTGCATGTTTGTGTGTAGAGTGTGTGTGGACTTCAAGTTTATTAACTTGCAAAATGTTTGTCTCTTCAGGCTTTTAACCATACTTGCAGTGTAAGTAAAGTTAAAAGAGGGGCATTTAAAGATACCGCATTTTGTATTCGTTAATAAACTTTGGTCCTCGACCCTAATGATGAGCTTGACATATGTCAACCAAGGGTAATTAAATAATTTATAATAATTTGGAAGTAATCACAACTTAAAAGTGCTCGAATCGCTTTGAATTCGATATTGAAAAATGACATTTGCTCACTGTTTTGAATATAACTTTTTTATTCACAAAGACGTTTTGAGTGAGGTTTGTTTTATTGGAAAGTAAACATCCTGGACTTTAATTTGAACACAAAGTTTGCTTAAGTTGGACTTATATCGAGTAAGTTATGACCATTTGAAGTTAGGTAACTGAGCAGTCCAATTTTCTGGGTTTTAAAACTTCATTTTGAGGGCCCAAAACATCATGTTTTGATGTGGGCCAGCCCCTAGACCCTTAAGAATGTCCAAAGACCATTAAAAAGCTCCGAAAACCCTAATTTTAGCTTATAAATACTTATCTTATATCTCCAATCAAAACTCTAGTTAGAGAGAGTTATTTTTTGGCCTCCATCTTCTCTAAGACCCTATTTTCCCTTTTCAAAACTAGTGGACAGCCCCTTAGCACGTTTTTTTACAAATTAAAAAACTCTCTTTAGTTAGTTCTAAGGCAGAAACTAACGTTCTAATTTGATTTCTCAAAAACCTTTTTCAATTAAACCTTGTTCTTGAGTTGTGATTCCTAAAAACTATTGTTTTCTTTTATTCAATTGTTCTATCAATCTAATCTTTGTGTTGTAGGCATTGAAGGGTTGGTTAAACAAACCCAAACTCATAATCTTAAGCAAGGTAAGTGTTCTTTCCATGAACTCTTTCTTTGTTTAATAGGATTCACATGAGTTTCTTAATGTAGTTTCTTTAATTGATTTATTTGATTTGTTTGTTGATTTTAGTTCTTTTAATATGTGTTAATATGATTTTAGGTTGTTTATAATCTGTTTTGGTTGTTCTTGTTTTATTATTTTAGTTTTATGTAAAGTTTAACATGTTTATTTATTTTTTGTTAGTTTAGTGTATTTATTTGTTTTGTTTCATGTTTATTTGTTTATGTTGATGTTTTGTGTTATTTGTTTTATGTTAGTTTAGTTTAGGGTTTCTAACATGCTTATTTGATCTCATATGCTATATCTTTGTTTGATTAAATCTATTAAAATGTGATTTTCGTTTATGTGCTAAAGGATGCGTATGCATCATCGAGTATGCGTTGATTTAACCATGCGTACACATAGTTGAGTATGCATATGCACCTCGAATCCAAATTAGGGCAAACATCTTGTTTTTATTTATTTAATCATTTTTCACATGTTCTTTGATTCTGTTTGACTCTATTTAGGTTAATATAACGTGTTTAATTATTTCCCATGTTTGTTTGAGTCTTTTTGCCATGTTTGGCTTATTTGATATTTTTTTCCTTGTGTATTTTATTTAAGTGTTATCCTTTCATTTTTTAATATTTTTGTTTAATTGTGTTTTATTTGTTTCCTTTTATATTGTGATGTGATCTTTAACATGTTGTGTGTGTTATTTTATTTAAGTGCATGATGTATGTTTAGGTAAAGGATTAGGGCTCTTTTAATAAGTTCTTTATTTAAATATGGCCTAGCAATACATAATGGAGGCCAATCCAGAAGTCGGGCGGTCTTAGGTGCTTAACACCTTTCCAAGCCGTACCCAAACTTCGGACCCATAATCTGGTATGTAGACCTATGCATGTAAGTGATTGGCCCAAAAGGCCCAATATGGTTCCTAGACCTAATCTAGGTGGCAACTCCATTTTTCACCCTTTGCCATTGTCCACTCCTAAAGGCCAAGGCGCACTCCTTTGTGCCCACACACCTTACTTTCTATCCCTTATGACTTGAACCCCCGTTTCCTAAAGACGATATCACTCGAAGGTCTAAGGCTGGTTTAGGGTCCAATCTTGTAAGTCTTTATCTTGAAGGACGTTTTGGTGAAATAAAAATCCATAGTAACCCTAAGTATGCACGTAAATGCTATAAGCATGCATACGCATACTTCGAGCATGCGCACGAATACTTCGAGCATGCGCATGCATACTTCGAGTATGCTATAGACACCATATTTTGTACCTGGATAATAAACTTTAGTCCCTAGTTCCAATGATGAGCTTGAGATGTCTACGAAGGGTAATTGAAGTTATCTTGATAGTTCGGAAGTTATCACAACTTAAAACTACTTAAATCACTTTGGAAACGATGCTGAAAAATGACATTTTCTCATTGTTTTGATCATAACTTTTGAACCACAAATAAGTTTTGAGTGAGGTTTATTGCAGTGGAAAGTAGACATTCTGGCTTCGATTTGAACATAATGTTTGTATGATTTGTATTTATATTGAGTGAGTTATAGTTGTTTAAATTTTGACCAACAGTGCTGTCTAAATTAGGGTTCTTGGGAAGCATGCGTACGTATGAGGGTAAGGATCCTTGTTTCCAACAGCCTAAAACTTCAGATTTTGGGGCCTAAAACATCATTCTTTGATGTGGGCCGGCTCTTAAACCTTTGAGAATGTTCAAAGCCCTTTAAATGACTCTGAAAACCCTAGTTCAAGGATATAAATACAATCTTATGCCTCCAAACTCAAAGGAGAGCTAAGGAGAGGGATTTTTCACCACCTATCTTCTAAGAACACTTCTTCCACTTTCAATCATTAGAGATCACAGCAGCTAGTATGTTTTTTGATCCCTTCAAAACCTCTTTCTAGTGGTCTTAAGGCAGAAACTATTTTTCATTCTTGAAATTAAACCCTTCCATCAAAGCTTTTCTAAATTTATTTTTTTATTTTGAGTTGTGATTACTAATGGATTATTAATATATTTGATTCCTTTGATTCTCATTTGAATATGTTGTGTAGGCACTGAGGGGCGAATTAAATCTCTACAAACTTGTGATCCATTAGCTAGGTGAGTCTCTACCATGGCTTTTCCTTATTTTGGATATTCATGATTTTTGTTTTGTGTTCTTGTTTAGTTTTGGATCTTTAACATGTTTGGGGTTTATTTTTGATTTGTTTAGCCTTAATCCTTGTGCTTAATATGTGTGTGTGTGTGTGAACATTAACATGCTTTGATTTATGTTTTGTTTTTCTTGGTTTAATATGAGATTTGAAGCATGCTTAGAAATATGATTTGATTTGCTTAGAAATATGATTTTCTTCTTGACTTTTCCATAATGTTATATTTGACATGTTTAGCCAGAATATAATGTTTCCTTTTAAATGCATGATTTGACTTGTCATTAATTAGATATTTGAATTGATATATTTGATTGATATTTGTTTTGAATTCCTTTCCTTTTATAACATGAATGATATGTCATGTTGTGTGTTTGATGCATGTTAGGGTAGGCTTAGTGTGTGTGTATAGAATAGAAGACTCTTTGATGAGATTAGGATTTGGAACACAATGAGTGAAGGTTGACCTATGGGTTGGGTGGGGTTGGGTGCCTAACACCTTCCCATCCCTATATCTAAACTTCGGACACGTGCTCTGGTAAAGATTAGTCCTTTCACAAGGGTGTTATACGTATGGTTCCTAGAACTAATCTAGGTGGCGACTCCATTTTCACTCTTCACTCGGTTCACCCTAGGCCAAGGCATATTTCCCATGAGAAAACCACTCATCACGGGCACTTATGCCCACACACGCGCATGCATCCTTCAAGTATGCGCGTCCATGTAGGGTTTCAGAACACCTATATGGAAAGTTTTTGATGTAAAATTCATGTAGAGCTAGTCTCACATCAATTAGGAGCCAACCTATACCCCTCTCTGATCACTATAAAAGGCCCTAAAGTTTTCTAAAACACACCAAATTCACTAGAAAATAGTAAATCAAAGAGGGAGTTTTTATTTCTAAAACATCCTTAAGTTAGAGTTTACTTAGTTAGGTCCTATTTTGGTCTTGACCTTCGAGTTTTAAGCTTACTGACCTTCTGGTTTTGTCTTGATTAGATTGACTGAGAAGAACAGTCAAATTAAAGCTCAAAGAGTTCTTATGTTTGAGGTAAAGGTTTATCATTTCCTCTCTCATTTTGATTTGTTTATTTCTTTGATATCTCTGCTTTGTAGTTAGGTTTTATAGCTTTTGTATTAGAGGCATGCTAGGTTGTGTTTAATTGTTGTTTTGTTGTTGCTTTAAAAACTATGTTTCTGGGCAATTATGCGTCCGCATGCTTCATACTGTTTGGAGGTCTTTAGTAACTTGGATTTCTTCAAAATTGGTTTCTCAGGAAAGTTCTGGATGTCTAGTTTCCATATGCTCTGACCTCATATGATTTTGAGCTACGGTTGTTGAGATATTGCTTCTAGAAGGGAGGTGACGTGGTGTAAGAAATTTAATAGTACTTTTCTTGAAAAATTCATTTCTCCCAATCCAAAGGAGATATTGTCAAGCCCTTTCTATGGAGGGTAGATAAATCATCATAAATTAATTTGGTCGAGGCAGATTATACTAGTTGTGGCTAGATCGGTACAATTTATTGTGCAAAAACACCCTAAAAATAGCTCATGACCTGAAAAATAATACATTTAATTAAGGTTTTGGTATTTTCTTGATATTTCATCCATTTAAAATCTAATTTTGGCCTATGGAGTATCATTTTGAAGGAAATTCCAAGATCTTTAATATGTTACAACTTTACCTCAATCGGATGGTCGGATAAAAAAGTCGACATTTTGACTACTCCCAGTTAGGGTTTGGTCAGCGTTGGTCAAACTTTGCCAGAAATGGCAAGTTTAGGATCTTGAAATCTTGGATGGTTTGTTCTGATGCCCGATCATGATTCTTTCATGTATTTCCCTATTTTCTTAGTTTTGGAAACACGGTTATCACTTTTTAGGGTTTGAATCGGCATTTTGGCATGCTTACAAAGACCAGACAAAATACGGTATCAATAGGAAATTTTGTACATTTTCTAGGAAAGTTTGTACATAATACTATATATTTTGTTGGAAAGTCTGTAGGAAATTTTGTACCTATTATGGGAAAGTTTGTATATTTCGTGGGAAAAGTTGTATATTCTAGGGGCAAGTTTGTACATTTTGTGGGAATATTTGTACATTTTGTAGGAAAGTCTTTATATTTTGATGGAAAGTTTGTACATTCTTTGGGAAAGTATGTACATTTTATGGGAAAGTATGTATATTATGTGGGAAAATCAATGTACTTCGCGAGAAAGTTTATATGTTTGGTGGAAAAGTTAGTACATTTCATGGAAAAGATTGTATATTCTATGGGAAAGTTTGTGAATTTTGCGGAAAAAATCTGTATATTCTATGACAAAATCTATACATTTTTTGGAACAATCTGTTTATTTCATGGAAAATCTTGTATATTCTAGGGGGAAGTTTGTACATTTTGTGGGAATGTCAATACATTTTGCTAGAAAGTTTGTATAGTTTGAGGGAAATTTTGTACATGTTATGGGAAAGTTTGTATATTTTGTGAAAGAGTTAGTACATTTCATGGCAAAATTTGTATATTCTATGGGAAAATCAGAAAAATTTTATGGGAAGTCTGTGAATTTTGTGGAAAAGTTTGTATAATTTGTGGCAAAGTTTGTACATTTTTTGAACCCTTTATCTGCACACTTCAAGTAAAAGGTGTTTTTAGAAGCTTTTATCACAACTTATTTAGTTATGTAGTCTCTTTTAAAAAATCAACTTTCTCAAAATCGAGTTCAAAGTAGAACTAAATTTCACAAAAGTTAAGTTGTAAGCAATTCAATAATATGTGGCAAAGGTGGAATTCGATTTTCTCAAACTCAAGTTTCACGTTCAATTGAATTATATAGAACTTGACTTTGACGAAATTGGGTTAAAAAATATGCTACATAATTAAATAAGTTGTGATAAAGGTTTTGTAATAAATAAAATTTCAAAAATCAAGTATTTAGCCCAAAAAAAAGCCCTTAGATAAACTTTGATATCTGTAGACCAATACTTTGTTGAAGTGTGTTTGTCTACGTTACTATCCCTCTCTAAGGGGAAACCAGATCAAGCATATCATATCATATCATATTATATTATATACTATATAATAAAAATTGGGTTTAGAAGTCGTGGTTGCGCCAAGTGGCTTCACCAAATTACAACAATATCTTGGATAAAAAAAAAAATTTAAATAGAGAAAATAACTTATTTGTTCTTATCAATTTCTTTAAATAAAATAACAATAGGTGTTTTAACTAAACATGCAACATGCAATAAGTGTTTTAACAAAACATGGAACATGCATGTTAGATAAAATAACAATAAGTGCTTTAACAAAACATGTAACATGCATTTAAGTGTCAGTCAATAAGTGTTTTAACAAAACATGCAACATAAATTTTAGATAAAATAATAATAAGTGTTTTAACAAAATATACAACATGCATCTAAGTTTAGATAAAATAACAATAAGTGTTTTAATAAAACATGTAACACGCATTTAAGTTTCAGTCAATAAGTGTTTTAACAAAACATGTAACATTCATTTTAGATAAAATAACAATAAGTTTTTTAATAAAACATACAACATGCATCTAAGTTTCAGTCAATAAGTGTTTTAACAAAACATGTAACATTCATTTTAGATAAAATAACAATAAGTTTTTTAATAAAACATACAACATGCATCTAAGTTTCAGTCAATAAGTGTTTTAACAAAACATGTAACATAAATTGTAGATAAAATAATAGTAAGTGGTTTAACAAAACATACAACATGCATCTTAGTTTAGATAAAATAACAATAAGTGTTTTAATAAAACATGTAATACGCATTTAAGTTTCAGTCAATAAGTGTTTTAACAAAACATGTAACATTCATTTTAGATAAAATAACAATAAGTTTTTTAATAAAACATACAATGTGCATCTAAGTTTCAGTTGATAGAGATAACAACTTATTTGTTCTTATCAATTTTTTTAAATAAAGTAACAATAAGTGTTTTATTAATGTTTAAAAAAAATTTATCAATGTTTTATTGTGTGGGATTATTTATAAACTATTATTTATATAAATAATACATACACTTATAAAGTATTATTTGTTCTTATCAATTTTTTATAAACTATTATTATAAAGTATTATTTATATCAAGGAAATATATCCCTTGTTAAGACTTTTTCAATGTTTATTTATTTTTATATTTTAAAATTCTGTTTGTGCTAGTTTTGTGTTAATTTCTTAATATGCAGAATTCGTCCCATATTTCTTTGAAAGTTGAACTAAATTCGATTTAGAACTCCTCCTATATTCTTTTAAATCATAGAAAATATTTAGTAAAATTAGATTCATTGGTCCAAATTCCTATATAAGTACATCTTTACGTAACATTTTTTTTTTCATATTTTTAAAAAAGTTTAGAAATTTGGATTGTTTTTCATGTGTAATATTAACATATTTGTTCTTAAAGGCTAAAGCATAATATAATTAGAGACATTACTTAAGTTGTATAAGTTAGGGTGTTAACCATTTGAATAAAATCAACACTAAAACATATGATTTGAATAACCAAATATGACTTAAAAATGAAATTTCTTTTAGTTGAAAAAATACAATTGATTTTTTAATCTTAAGTTTGGAATTAATTATTTTAGGATAACCTTATTTATGCAAGTATTGAAAAAGATTTAATTGCTTATGTTCAAATCACCCCTTCATTAATAAATAAGGACTTATAAAAAAAATAATTAAATAAAATTTTATTGATAATTTTAATTAGAGATATTATATATAATGACAAACATACAAAATTATGCATTTCATATAATAATAATCATTCATTTAGTAAAAAATGAGTTCTAAAATTATGTATAAAAGATAAAGGGGAATCACTAGGTTTTAGAAAAAGAAAAAACAACCACGACCTAGCAAAGATGAGCAGTTCATCAAGAAGCACAAAACTTCATGTAGCCATGTTTCCCTGGTTTGCCTTTGGCCATTTCACTCCATTCCTCCACCTCTCCAACAAGCTTGCAGAGAGAGTGTATCCTTCTTACTGCCCAAAGGAGCACAAGCTAAGCTACAACATCTCAACTATTATCCAAACCTTATCAACTTCTATCCTCTTCTCGTTCCCCATGTAGATGGCCTACCACCTGGTGTCGAGACTGCCTCAGATGTTCCTTTTCCACTTCATGCACACCTTTGTGTTGCCTTCGATTGAACCCAAGTTCTAGTTGAAACCATTCTTAGCAATGTCAAGCCTGATTTCATATTCTATGACTTCAGCCTTTGGATGCCAACACTGGCTCGCTAACTTGGCATCAAGGCAATATACTATGCTGCGTATAGCGCGGCTGCATTTGCACTAGCGTTCCCTGCTGAGAAGAAGCCAAAGGATACTGTGGAATATCTAATACAACCGCCTTCTGAGTCAGTGCAAACAAAGTCCAAAGGAGTTCCAGATTGCACAATTAAAAATATTGGTTGAAGATCATGGAACTGGGATGTCCTTTTACTTTCGAATTATCTCTAGCATTATAGGGAGTAATGCCATCGCCTTAAGGACTTATCAAGAGGTCGAGAGGCCATATTGTGACTACCTAAGGCATCAAATCGGTAAGCCTTTTCTACTAACAGGACCAGTTCTCCCTGAAACACTGGTGACAAAGCTAGAAGAAAAATGGACTAATTGGTTATGCAATTTTGAGAAAGGTGCTGTGGTGTATTGTGCATTTGGGTTGGGTGCCACAAACATTGATATTGGAGCATCCATCTGTTGGTTGTTTTGTGACCCATTGTGGATATGGGTCCATGTGGGAGTCTCTCCTCAATGACTGTCAAATAGTATGTGTTCCACACATTTTTGACCAAATTGTGAATGCCAGATTCATGGTGGAAGAACTCAAGGTTGCCGTGGAGGTGGATAGTATTAACGTGTATAGTGTTGTGGGGCTTTAGGCCCAACTAGATTACTTGTATAGCACACATTCTTGTACTATACTCTTACTTGTACTGCACTCATATGCCTCCTATATAAAGACACTCATGTATATTTTTTCATTTGAGAAATACATTACAATTATTTAGTATTTCTTTCATGGTATCAGAGCCACTGCTCTAATCCTTTGGTGTGCCATTCTTAAGCAGTCTTGTCTTCTTGGGTGTCATCCACTGCAGCCATTGTTTTGAGCAACACCACTGCCTCCACCACAACTCCAGTACATCAAAGACCACTGCCTTGCTGCCACCACCACTTCCGCTTCTCCGATCAGACCACAGATTGCACCATCATAAAGTAATCTCTCCGATCTGCCTTTCTGTGAAAATATCGTCTTCATTGGAACTTTCACATGCCTCCACGCATTGCTACAATTCTCAACATTAATATCACGTGCCACCACGCGCTGCCAATCCTCTCCATGTGCCTCCATGCGCCAAAACATGGTCCGCTGACGTCATCAGTTGCGCCATGTTAGCCCTAGTGACGTCATCACTGCTTGTGTCAACAACATGTCATCTTGCTTACGTCAGCACCTAGTTAGCGATTACGTCATCACCGTTGACTATCGCCTTTGACCGTTGACTTTTTTTGCCGGGTTGACTTTTTGCAGTGCAGGTGCTCATTACCCAGTTTTTTGCATAAATTTCATTTTTGCAGTTCGTTTTTTTGCAGATTTTGCTTCTAAATGAAGAATAAGAACAGGTCTTCTTCTTTTTGCAATAATTGTCACAGACAATCCAGCAAATGTTTTTGCAATTTTTGCAAACGTTTTGGCCACAATATTGAGACTTGCTATCATCGCAACAGATCAGCTGTTTCAATTTCTGCTGCTACTGTTGCTAACACTGTGAATGTCCAACCAATTGCTCCCGTCTCTACACAGTCGAAATCTTCAGGACGCACTTTCACCATGTCCACAAATGACCTTAAAAACATTATCGCCAATGTCATTCGTATGGTTGGTAATGCATCTTATTCCTCTTCTCTCTCAGCTTTATTTGGTATGTCTCCTTCCTCTTGGCTTATGGATTCCTCTTGTTGCAATCACATGACACCTCACTCGTCCTTATTTTCTGAACTTAAACTTGCACCACACCTTCTTAATATTCGCACAGCAAATGATTCCACAATGTCTAGTCATTATATAGGTTCTATTTCAACCTCCAACCTCTCGGTTCCTAGGGTTTTTAATGTTCCTGATCTTTCTTACAATTTATTTTCTATGGGACAATTAGCTGAGTTAGGTTATCACATTATATTTGATTATTTTCGGTGTATTGTGCAAGATCCGAGGACGGGATAAGAGCTTGGGACTGGTCCCAGAGTTGGGCGTATGTTTCCTGTGGACAACCTTTGTCTTCCACTTGTTGCTCCTGTTTCTGTTGTTGCAGCTACTACAGTTTCTTCAATTCCTTCCCTTGCACTTTGGCATGCTCGACTTGGTCACGCATCTTCCTCTCGGGTACAACAATTGGCTTCTAGAGGTTTGTTAGGTTCAGTGTCTACAGAAAATTTTGATTGTGTTTCATGTCAGTTAGGAAAGCAACCAGCTTTGCCTTTCAATATTAGTGAATCAATATCCACTGATATCTTTGACTTTATTCATTCTGATGTTTGGGGGCCTTCCTCTGTCTTTAGTATTGGTTGGTCTCGATATTTTGTTGTCTTTGTTGATGATTACTCTCGCTATAGCTAGATTTTTAATATGAAACATCGTTCTAAATTATTGCAAGTATATTCTAATTTTGCAAAAATGGTTGAAAATTAGTTTTCCAAACGCATCAAAATTTTTTGATCTAATAATGCTCTTGAATACACTCAATATGCTTTCCAAGCTGTTTTGCATTCCTATGGCACTGTTCATCAACTAACTTGTCCAGGTACCTCTCAGCAAAATGGTAGAGCAGAACGAAAACTTCGTCATATTCTTTACACTGTTTGTGCTCTCCTTCTCTCTGCCAAAGTTCCTACTCCTTTTTGGGACAAAGCTGCTCTTCATGCTATTAATCGCATTCCAAGTCCTGTTATCCAAAATTAAACTCCATATGAGCGCTTTTTTGGGTCACCTCCAAACTATCACCATCTTCGCTCTTTCGATTTTGCTTGTTTCGTTCTTCTTCAGCCACATGAGCATAACAAACTTGAGCCTCGGTCAAGGCTTTGTTGTTTTCTTGGCTATGGTGAAACTCAAAAGGGTATCGGTGTTATGATCCTATCTCTCATCATCTTCGTATCTCCCGCAATGTTGTCTTTTGGGAACATCGCCTCTTTGTCGAGCTTTCTCACTTCCGAGCCTCCCTATCTTCCTCCTCTGTCTTAGATCTTTTTCCAGATGAAGCACATATTCCTTCTATAGTTGCTCCTGATCCTCCTGTAGTTGCTCTTGATTCTCTTATAGACTTCTCTGTCCAACCACCAGATATCATTGATCCCTTTCCTAGTTCACCCTTTAATGAACAGGTGGAAGATGAACAGGTTGAAGATGAGCTACCTAACCCCAACCCTAAGCTTGGGTCCCCTGCTCCTGCTTCGCCTGAAGATCTTGCAGAAGACATTCCATCTCGCCACTCAACTCGGGTAAGATGCATTCCTACACATTTACTTGACTATCATTGTTACACTATCTTTGCTACACTACACGAGCCTCACACCTATCGTGAGGCTTCCATTGACCCTTTGTGGCAGATTGCAATGAAAGATGAACTTGATGCATTATTTAAAAACCATACTTGGGATCTGGTGACACTCCCCCCTGGGAAATCTGTGGTTGGTTGTAAGTGGATCTACAAGATTAAGACTTGCTCTGATGGGTCCATTGAGCGCTACAAAGCTCGTCTTGTTGCAAAAGGTTTTACACAGGAGTATGGGATTGATTATGAAGAGACCTTTGCTCCGGTTGCTTGTATCTCATCTGTTCGTGCCTTCTTAGCTGTTGCTGCTGCCAGTAAATGGGACTTTTTTCAGATGAATGTCAAAAGTGCATTCCTTAATGGGGATTTAAGTGAAGAAGTTTATATGCAACCTCCTTCTAGTCTCTCTGTTGACTCCAACAATGTTTGTCACCTTCGACGTGCACTTTATGGCTTTAAACAAACTCCACGAGCTTGGTTTGCCAAATTCAACTCTACCATCTCTCGCTTGGGTTACATGACCAGTCATTATGATTTTGCCTTATTTTTTCGTCGCACTGACAAAGACACTATTTTACTTCTCTTATATGTGGATGATATGATCATAACTGGTGATGACCTCAGTGGAATTCAAGAACTCAAGGATTTTCTCAGTCAGTAGTTTGAGATGAAAGATCTTAGACATCTCAGCTACTTCTTGGGTCTTGAAATTACTTATTCTATAGATGGACTTTATATTACTCAAGCCAAGTATGCCTCTGAACTCTTGTCTCGAGCTGGACTCACTGATAGTAAGAATGTTGACACTCCAGTTGAGCTTAATGAACATCTGACTCTCTCAGGGGGGAAACCATTGTCTAATCCTTCTCTTTACAGATACTTGGTTGGCAGCCTAGTTTATCTCATTGTTACTCGTCCAGACATTTCCTATGCTGTTCACTAGGTGAGCCAGTATCTGTCTGCTCCATGATCGACTCACTATGCTGCTGTTCTGCGCATTCTTCGATACCTAAAGGGCACTCTCTTCTATGGTCTTTTCTACTCTGCTCAGTCTCCTCTTATTCTTTGTGCATTTTCTGATGTTGATTGGGCAGGAGATCCCACTGATCGCAGGTCCACCACCGGTTATTGCTTTCTTCTTGGTTCTTCTCTGATTTCTTGGCGAAGTAAGAAACAAACTCATGTGACTCGCTCCAGTACTGAAGTAGAATACCATGCCCTTGTTGATACCACATCTGAGCTCCTTTGGCTATGATGGCTTCTCAAAGACTTAGGTGTGTCTACATCCTCTGCTACTCCTCTTTATTGTGACAACCAGAGTGTCATTCATATTGCTTACAATGATGTCTTTCATGAACGAACTAAACACATCGAGATCGATTGTCATTTTATCCGTTATCATCTTGTCCATGGTGCTCTCAAGCTGATCTTAGTCTCCTTTAAAGATCAACTTGCAGATATCTTTACCAAGTCACATCCTAAAGGACGCCTTCGTACTTTGGTTGACAACCTGAAGTTGGTCTCATATCCACCTTGACTTTGAGGGGGGCTGTTAACGTGTATAGTGTTGTGGGCTTTAGGCCTAACTAAATTACTTGTATAGCACACATTCTTGTACTACACTCTTACTTGTACTGTACTCATATGCCTCCCATATAAAGGCACTCATGTATATTCTTTCATTTGAGAAATACAATACAATTATTCAGTATTTCTATTAGAGAGAGAAGATAATGGATGGATTGCCAAGGAGAGCTTGAGCAAGGCCATTATCTCTACGGTGGACAAGAATAGTGAAGTGGCTGGGTTGGTGAAACATAATCATGCCAAGTTGAAGGAGGTAATTACTAGCCAAGGTATGCAAGAGAGATATTTGGACACTTTCATTCAGAGCCTACAAGGTCTTTTGGATTGACTAAGTATTTGTATGAAGGCGTAAATGCACTTTTAGTCCCTACATTTTGACTTTTTTCCATTTTAGTCCCTACATTTTATTTTTACCACTTTTAGTTCCTAAACTAATTAATGCGAGACATTTAAGTCCTTGAAGCACATTCTGTCACCAAACTAACGGGGAACGCTGACGTGGCTGACGGATCAATAAAATAATAATTTTTTTACACATGGATCAATAAAATAATGGGAAGAAATCAGACTCACCAAGCAATAAAATAATAAACTCACGTGAAGAAGAGCCAAGCAATCTGTCATCCAACATTGCGCCATTGCATAAACAGCCTCCAGACCTCCTCTTTCCCTTGACAATGCAAAACCTTTGTTCAACACTGCCAAGTCAGTCACATTTTCAATAACTTTAAATACTTTTTCTTGAAACTCCTTTCCAATGTACACATCTTTGCTAACATTTGTGGGCAGGCTACACTTCACGTAGCCAGATTGCTTGGCTCTTCTTCACGTGAGTTTATTATTTTGTTGCTTGGTGAGTCTGATTTCTTCCCATTATTTTGTTGATCCATGTGTAAAAAAAATTATTATTTTATTGATCTGTCAGCCACGTCAGCGTTCCCCGTTAGTTTGGTGATGGAATGGTGCTTCAAGAACTTAAATGTCCCGCGTTAATTGGTTTAGGGACTAAAAGTGGTAAAAATAAAATGTAGGAACTAAAATGGAAAAAAGTCAAAATGTAGAGACTAAAAGTGAATTTACGCCTTGTATGAACTCAATTACTTAATTAATCCCTTGCACTAAGATTGAATAATGGAGGAGGGATTTACTCATGTAGTGATTGAGGGGATGCTAAAATTGAATAATATGCAGCTCTATACTTGGGAAGTTGGGGTTTTCACAATCAAATCTATTAGTTTATCCATTTATGTTTCCTTGAAATTTACATGAGGAAGTGCAGCAAGTTGTCAGGAAAGAACACTGTTGTTGTATTTGGGTATCTGAACTCATGTTGAAATTTAGTTTATTATTGTTAGGACATATGTGGATCATGTTAGGAACATATGTCAATATTTTATGTAATTGGCTAATCTTTTGACAAAATGCACTTTACTTGTAATTGGGTAGATCTAGGATGTGTTTAATACTTCAAGAAACAAGGTTTCAAGTTCAAGTGTTAAAGCCATGCAAGTCTGTCCAAGAAACAAGTGAAGATGTGCTGGATTTTAAATCTTGACAGTTAGCTCGACAGCTAGTATCTATCGAGGTTTAAAAGCTGTTGAAGCTGATGCTCGACAGCTAGCTCGATAGATAAGCTATCTATCGAGGTTTATGAAAAACAGATTTTTAGCTCTGATTTTCATCCAATCCGTGTGTATATGTTTGGACTTTCTTTTTTCACAACCTTAACATATATAAGGATTATTTTCAGGGCTGTCAAAGGATGCGCAAGTGTGTAGCAAAGTTTTGTTCATGCAAATTGTGACCGGAAACAAAATTTGCCCTAGTTCATCTTTCTCTTGAAGAAGTTGCTGTGTTTGTACACTGTAGGGTTTTGTGACCAAGGAATTTTGTGATCTTCATCGTGTGATGAATTGAAAAACTTTGCAACCAACATCTTTCTCAAGTTGGTAATTAAGTCGCGTACTAGGATTCGCGCATCTACTGGCTAGTCACGTACTGGGAGCCGTGCATTAAAAAAGAAAGATTGTCACTACAGAACAAGTTTAATTGGATATTGGGGTAAGGGTTCAACTGTAGGTTGGTATAAGGTACTGAGATTCATTTACTTGTAACCGCTTGTTTTGATAATAGTGGATTCTCGGGAGTGGTGACCTTAAAATCACCCGATGGGGTTTTTGCCGTGTTGATTTCCCCCATTCGTAAACAAATCACTGTGTTAACTTTATTTTCCGTTGCATATCTATTTAGTTGGTGATTTTTTTGTGCTACCACGCGTTTTGCATGTTAATTGAATTAATTAATTAACTTGGCTAAATCAATTGATTAATTTATCACAAGGGGTCAATACATTCTTGACCAATCAATTATTATATTGTACAGAACATATACCACATGTGTATATACGCATCAATTTTTTTTTTTAATCTTTTTGGAGCGGCCTTGTATTAGAGTTGCGGTTTGTAAAAAGGATTTTGATTGTCTCACACTTATAGTTTGTAAGATATCCATACAAATCTTGTATCATCATCTGTTAAATGTGGAAATTCTTAAACAAAACGGACACCTGGTGTGAAGACTTGGACACTGTTAGTGCGGACGGTACACCAGGGAGAGTGCGAAACAATAATTCTTTTGTAAAAATGCCCCTAAAAGATAAATGTTTTGTGGGGTTTGATTAAAAAATTAAAATCTTTTATCAGCAAAATAACCTTAAAAAGTATTCCACGAGTTTTGTTTTTCAATGCAACCAACACACACACAAATATTTTTTTTTTAAAATACTTTAAAAACCTTAAGAACATCAACTTGACTTAGCAGACAAACAGAAATTTTCATACTAAAAAATCACGTGAGTTCTAGTTAGCTCAACTGTAAAAGTTTTTTGTTATCGAATAAAAGACCTGGAATTCGAACTCCACCTATGCTAAAAATAAATTAATGTTTTGCTGATAAAAACTAATTATCATGGAGTGGACATTATAGGTTTTAATTCTGTCGTACTTATTGAAAAAATAAAAAATAAAAAATAAAAAATCACAAAAAATAAAAAGAAGGAAGCAGATAAGCTAGCAATAACATATGGGGGGCTCTCCTCTCAACATGTACAAGCAATTTGAAGAAGACATTTAATACATGGAAGAAAACATCAAGATTTTCAGCTACTTTATCAATATCATGCAAATCAAAAGAAAACTTCAAAACAAGGCATTTGTCAAAAAATTTGAATGATATAACCAGAAAAGCTTGGGTTGATAGTGAAAATCAAAAGAAATTAGACCAAAATGTGATAATTTCATTGCCAAGGGTTTCTTTCTCTTTCACTGGACCTTATATATATATATATATATATTTCTTTGCAAAGAGGTGGGTTAAGCATGCATCACGAAACTAATTTTAAATGTGTAAAGTGATACTTTTTATTTGTCATCTCTAACAGCTCACCCTAGCAAAAAAACTCAAAAAAAAAAAAAAAAAAATTTTAGGCAAAAATACAAAATTGACCCTCTAACTGTCACTCTTTTTCATTTCAGTCCTCTAACTTTCAGTTTTGTCAATTCAGTTCTCTAACTTTCAAATTTTGTCAATACAGGATTCCGTTAAACTCTAGTTATAGGCTGCTGTTAACTTTCAGTTTTTTTTTTTTTTTTTTTTTTTGGAATTAAAAGAAAAAAAAAATCTGTAAAAAATAAAAATAAAAAATAAGCGTCGTTCCCCTTACTTGAAACCCAAACTGAGAAATCACAACATATTGCAAGTGAATAGCATCACCACATGATCCTAAAAGCTTTCAATCTCTCTGTTGCTACAATCTGGTGGGATCTACAATTTGATGAACCCACCTCCCCAACTGCAAAAGTAATAAAGATGCTAAAAAAAAATAAAAAATGCGTTCCTTTTTTTTTTTTTTTTTTATTTGACAAAAAGATAGAAGTATATTGATTAAAAAAGAAAACTACAAGGAGAGAAACTGAAGAGCTAGGACCAGGGGCGGAGCTAAGAATTTTTGTTTGGGGGGGGCAAGTTGCAACTCTAATATATTTATTAAGACAACCCCCACATACACATATACACGCTTTTTTATTATATATAGACACTTTTTTATTTGATAAGTTATATATATACACACACCCAACAACAACAAAAAGAGCTTAGTAATTTTAATCAAAATTATGTTTGGTGGCGATCTTTCATAAAATAAAATTCATTTTTACTATTTTTATAGTGAAATTCTTAAAAAATTTCATTTTCGATACAAATTATCAAATTTTATACTAAAGTAAGAAAAAAAATCTTTCAATTGAACTAATGAAATTTTCAAAAATATGAATGATCCAAAACTTATAGGAATAAGCTAGGCTTCAAACATATTTGAAGTTATCTTGCTCTAACCCATTATGTGGTAACTAAAGAGACATTTCATGTGTAGTTTTAGTGACATTATTTTTTTAACGAGTTAATGACTTGTTAATTGCCACATAACTGGTTGAAAAAGATATAGATTCAAACATGTTTGGTGTCAAATTTTATCAAATATTTAACAGATATAAAAGCATATTTTACAATAAAAAATAGAATTGCGAAAAGTAATGTTATGTCTCTATAATTATTAGACCAATTTTTTTTTTTTTTTAAGAGTATCATTGGACTAAATCAAATATTTGGGGGGAGGGGCCAACTCTTATTTTTGTAGACTAAATTTTGAAAACATTAAAATAATTACATATATTTAAAAAAATTTCAAAATTTTGGGGGGCCATGGCCTCCCCCCTCCCCCCCCTTACACATAGCTACGCCTTTGGCTAGGACAACGATAAAGCCATCATCCACTGGCATCTAGCTTCAACAGCCAAAGAAAAGAAAAAAAACAAAATAAACTACTAGTAAAGCTAAGAATGAATCTTAGCCTGGAGGAAGAGTACCAGCCAACCGCTGATATTCTTCAAGAAGAGAAGTTGCTGATTGGACTATCATATTAGGGTGGGATTGTTCCCCTTAAATGTGTTCCCCTTCTGAAAACCGAGTGATTCCTTGGTTTTGATTTTAGGTAAGGGGAACGACAGTTCCCCTTAATTTTTTTTTCTTTTAATTCCAAAAAAAAAAAAAAAAAAAATTGAAAGTTAACAGCAGCCCATAACTGAGGTTTAACGGAATCCTGCATTGACAAAAATTGAAAGTTAGAGGACTGAATTGACAAAATTGAAAGTTAAAGATCTGAAATGAAAAATAATAAAAGTTAGAGGATCAATTTTGTATTTTTGCCAAAATTTTATTAGGTCTCTCTCATTCTCAATAAAATACATTTTCACTCCAGCCCAGCGGGTCAAAAGGGTCAAGCTTTTGTCCTGTGCACTCATGTCCTAAACAAACCAACTTTTGATTCTGAGTAGGACTGTGCAAACCGGACTGTGGCTGACCCAACCGACCAGCGCCAATGATACCGCAACCCCAGTTCCAACGCTGGTGCAGTACGAAGCTCGGAATGAAAATCCAAAACCGACGATATCACCGAATCGACTGATATATCAAGTATATATTAACACGGCATCATTTCGGATATTTTCCTTTTTATTTTTTAAACAAAACAGCGTTGTTTCACTTAATTTAAAATAAATAAATAAATAAATAAATAAATAAAAAAAAACCCATGAAAACGGCGTTGTTTTTACTGCCAGCCACTCACCGCCGGTAACTCCACCTCTCACCTCTCACCTAAAAAGTTCTTAAGATTCTCTCTCGCTCTCTCTCTTTCTCTGCCTCAAGTTCCAACCCATTAAGTTTTTAAAAAAATTACATAGCAAATTAGTCAGTGGGGTCGTTGGGACTTGTGAGTGCAGCGTGGTTATGGTAAGGGGAACTCTGATTTTATTTAGGAATAGGTGTAAAATTCTACAATAGAACAGTGGGCTAATCGGCTACAATAGGAAAGGCACAGACTTGCCTTCGGGTGCTTCGTTTGCAATCTCCGAGTCCAATTGTCCAAGTCTACATCTTGTCTTTTTTACAGTGTTACATCTACTAACTCTAAGTGCTAACGTTTTTTTCTTTTTTCTTTTTTTTCTTTTTTTTTTTTGGCATTTTTCAGCATTTTGAAAAATCTAAGTGGATATTTTGCTTGATGTGTGAACAGGTTTGTGTGAATAGTTTGTCAAGTGAACAATTTGCTTGAAATCTTGAAATTGTTGTGTATTGGGCTTGAAAGCTTAATTTTTTTATTAAAAAAAAATAGTTTTTTAATGTTTCAAATCAACCCAACTGATTAAACGAACTGCAAAAATCACATCGCTATAAGTTGAAAAACCGACTCTAAACAGTATATATTGGTTCTAATTATAAAAAAATCGATCTTTCTCGATTCGAAAATAAATTTAGGCTGTGTTTGTTTTGGGTGAAAATCATTTCCGAAAATGCTTTTCCGGAAATGAGGCTGTTTGGTTGGTCCGGAAAATTCTATTTTCCGGAAATTGAAATCCGTTGACCGAAAAAAAAGGCCTTTGACCACGGAAATCAATTACCACTTCCATTTTCACTTCAAAGGATTTCCGGAAAAAGAGAGAGAGAGAGAGAGAGAGCGCGCGCGCGAGAGGAGAAGACCAGTCCGAGCTCCAGTCCACGCCGATCTCGCTAGCTCCAGTCCGACGACCGCGATCGACGCTTCGCGAGATTGCGCCGTCGATCGCGATCTCGCGAAGCGTCGATCGCGATCTCGCGAAGCATCGATCGCGATCTCGCCTTCGAGAGATCTCGCCAGATCGAGATCGTGATCGACGGCGCGAAGCGTCGATCGCGATCTCGCGAACGCGAGATCACGCCGTCGCGAGATTGCGACGTTGATCGCAATCTCGCCTTCGCGAGATCGCACCGACGAGATCGCGACGTTGATCGCGATCTCGCCTTCGCGAGATCGCAACGTTGATCGCGATCTTGCCTTCGCGAGATCGCGATCTCGGATCGCGATTATTGATGATTTTTTTCTGGGTTGTGGCTTGTGTTTTTCTAGATTTGTGTTTTCCTTCTTCTTTTCCAAACACCAAAAAATATTTTTCGGAAATTTTTTTAAAATGCAACCAAACACATAGAAATATTTTCCTTTTTCGGAAATTAGTATTTCCGAAAAATATGTATTTTCCAGAAAACGTTTTACAACAACCAAACACAGCCTTAGAAAAAAATCGAGCCAGACCGAACCATGTGCACTACTAATTGTGAGTGGTCTAATCCCATTTACTTTCTTTGTTTTCTTCAAAAGCCATGACAACTTATTTATTTATTTTTTTTGGGAGAAAAATGACAACTTATTTACTTTATTGTCGGTGCACGTGATGTGAATAATTATGTCTGTGTGTCCCTTTGGTTATTGCGTGCGTAGGACTGGTAGGAGTTTACATGGACTACCTTTTTTGAGAGAGACAGGGAATCATTCTCGAGCATACAATAATTCTCTCCAGAAAAAGCCAGATCAAACACATAAAACATTAGGAGAAATCATTCAGTTTTCAAGTGGCTTTTAAAAAAGTCATCATAAATCAAGCAAAGATGAGCACAAAACTTCATGTAGCAATGTTTCCCTGGTTTGCCTTTGGCCATTTCATTCCTTACCTTCACCTTTCCAACAAGCTTGCAGAGAGAGGCCATGGAGTGTCCTTTATAGTGCCCAAAGGAGCACAATCAAAGCTACAACACCTCAACCATTATCCAAACCTTATCAACTTCTATCCTCTTCTCATTCCCCCCGTAGATGGACTACCCCTTGGTGCCGAGACTGCCTCGGATGTTCCTCTTCCACTTCATATGCACCTTGCTATAGCTCTCGACCAAACCCAACACCAAGTTGAAACTATTCTTACCACTCTCAAGCCTGACTTCATCTTCTTTGATTTTAGTCATTGGATGCCAGTTCTGGCTCACCAATTTGGTACCAAGGCCATATTCTATTCTGTGGTAAGTTCGGCTACACTTTCATTTCATATGGTCCCTTCTAAGAAAATTGCAAAATATTCCACAAATGAAGAGCTAGTTCAACCCCCTCCAGGCTATCCTTCTTTGTCAGTGCTACTAAAACCCAAGGAGTTCGAAATTGCAAAAGTAAAAATACTTGTGGAAGATCAAGGAACTGGGACGTCCTTGTACTTTCGAATCACCTCTAGCTTGAGAGACTGTGATGCCATAGCCTTAAGGACAAATCATGAGGTTGAGGGGACTTATTGTGACTATCTAAGGCAGCAGTATTCCAAGCCCATATTGCTAACTGGACCTGTCCTGCCTGAAATACAAGTGACGAAGCTTGATGAAAAATGGACTAATTGGTTATCCAATTTTGAGGAAGGTACTGTGGTGTATTGTGCATTTGGGAGCCAAACTATATTACAAAAGAACCAGTTTCAAGAATTGGTTTTGGGGTTTGAGTTAAGTAGGCAACCATTTTTTGTGTCGCTGAGTGTTCCAGATGGATGTGCAACAATTGAAGAAGCTTTGCCAGAGGGGTTTGAAGAGAGAGTTGAAGGGAGAGGGTGGGTGTATGGGGGTTGGGTTCCACAAACACTGATGCTGGAGCACAAATCTGTTGGGTGTTTCGTGACCCATTGTGGTCATGGATCCATGTGGGAGTCTCTTCTTAGTAACTGTCAAATAGTATGTGTTCCATACCTGCTTAGTGATCACATTATGAGTGCTAGATTAATGGTGGAAGAACTGAAGGTTGCAGTGGAGGTGGAGAGAGAAGATAATGGGTGGATTTCCAAGGAGAGCTTGAGCCATTCCATTATCTCTGTGATGGACAAGGATAGTGAGGTAGCTGGGTTGGTGAAATGTAATCATGCCAAATTAAAGGAGGTACTTACTACTGAAGGTCTGCAAGAGAGTTATTTACACAATTTCATTCAGAGCCTGCAAGGCCTTTTGGATTGACAAATAAGTGTTTGTATAGACTCGACAATTTTTAATTAATCCCTTGTACTAAGATGAGTACTACAGGTTTCATTAATGGAGGAAGTATTCACTCATGTTGTAGTTGAGGGGAAACCAAAATGGTCTTGGAAGGAAGTGTTGCAAGTTATCAGTTCAGTTATGCCTACTTTTAGGAGCACTTAAAAAAAAATAAACTTTCGATGTGGTTTATTTGGGTATATCTATTTTTTCTTCTTTTCTAGGCTGTATCCATATTGTGTTTTATTTCCCTTTCAGCTAAAATCAATTCCATATGTTGAGTGAAGTTGATAGCTTTGTCCATAACTACGTCAAAACAGGCATGCTGTTTCTTTTTAGTTTAATGAAATTGAAGCATATCAAAAAAAGAAATGTCAAAACAGGCCTGCTGAAATATAAATAAATTAATTAAACACCAAATAACATTAGCGGTGACTTGGCTTCCAGACTTTTTCTTGAAGAAATGTAGAATAATTTATCATATATTCATAGTTAATTAAGATAAATAAATATGATTTTATTTTTTTTCCCCTGTAAAAAATTTCTAATATAATTGGCAATTAAAAAATTCCAAAATTTTTAGATTCCACATAGAAGTAACTCTTTTAGGGGCATCAGATGACAATTTCTAAATTTTTATTGGGACATGTTGTTGCTTAGCTTATATCTTCTCACAGTGTAACTAGACCCCTAATTTTGTTGTGGGAGGACTTTAAACAAGTAGATCTTCTTCATGGATTTCAATAAATTAAATAATTTTATTTCTCCTTTTATTTTCTCTTTAAAAATATCTTTAAAAGAGTGATGACTTCTAAATTATATACTAGTAATCAGAATCTCATGCAATATATGGAAAATTAATATAAAAAATATTAATATATAATACATATTTATTTCATAATTAATAATAAATAAAGAGTCAATTAGAAAAGTTGTAGAAAAGAACATTAGTAGTTTTATTAGAATTTGTTTAGAGAAAATTAAATCTAATTCAATCAAAATTTGTTTAGTTTTATGTTCTTCATAGGAAAAAACGGTAAGTTCTGATTAATTTAAACTAACAATTTTAGAATTATTTTTGACTTAAAAAATTATTTTTAAAAATATATATTAGAATGACGACGTTCACACTAGTTTTCAAAAGCTTATGGACAAAATTAATAGAATAAGTCAACACAATGTCAAAGGTTTTTTTTTTTTTTTTTTCTTTTCTCACTCTCTCTCTAATTGAGGGCATAAATATAAGAGGCTTCATTGGGAATTTTTTTAGAATTTAAACTCAATTAAAATATTCATATTTGAATGACATTAAAAAATGTGGATTTTCAAAAACTTAAATGGCAATATCTGAAGAAGTAAAAAAAAAAAAAATCAAAAATTTTATTTTATAATTACATATTGATGTGTATTATACACTCGGGGGGGGGGGGGGGGGGGATAATCCTTGGAATAATTTTCGCACTCAGAAAAAAAAAAAAAAAAGAAGATAAAACTTCAATAACCTTTCTAACAATAAACTATCCTTGCCACGGACTCAAATATACTACATGCATATTTCAAGCCCCTTATACTGATTCAAAACCCCAAAAGATCATCAGATTTCAGTGAGATTGCTGTAATTAATAATAATTTCTAGATTTGACAAACGGGTTAGATCTGGTTTAGATCAATTCTTATTTTTTCAAATACAAAAAAAATTAACAAAAATTACTAAATATATAGTCAAAAATAACAAAATAGTAAAAAATAAAAGTTAAATAATACATAGATTCATAAGTTTCCGCAATTCAAAGTTTGTTGAGGGGCCCTTTTTGCGTGTAATTACTTTGCTAGACTGGGCTTGTTTTGGGGTGTTAAGCCCGGAACTTGACATTAGGCCAAATATACCAATGGCTTCCATTGCACTTTTAAGCCTACAAAATAGCTAAATCTCAAAGTTTAAGAATCATGATAATGGTTTGTAAAAAAATATGGATTGATCCGAACTAGATCTAACCCGTTTGTCAAATCTAGAAAATACTATTAATTACAGCAATCTCAAAATCATGATAATGGTTGAGATAAAGTAATACAAAGCTAGACAAAAAATGAACTAATTGGTTATGCAATTTTGAGCAAGGTATTGTGGTGTATTGTTCATTTGGGACCAAACTATATTACAAAAGGACCGGTTTCAGGAATTGGTTTTGGGGTTTGAGTAATTGAGTTAAGTGGGCAACCTTTTTTTTTTTTTTCCTGGTCTCCAAGTGTTCCAGATGGATGTGCAACAATTGAAGAAGCTTTGCCAGAGGGTAACTACAATTTTTTTAGCAAAATTGGATAACTTTGAATCTTAAAGGACTCAATTAAATAAAAATAAAGTTAGATAACTAAAATGAATTTTAGTCAAACTTAGAGGGTGTACTTGCATTTTTAGCCTAAAATATATTTACTTCCATATAATATATAAGACAAAACTTAGGTACAATACCTTAGGTGCTGTTCTTTAGATTCTTCTTTTAAGATTCAACCATATGACTACTTAACTAAAAAATACACTTCCATCCTATGAGAAAAAATTCACATAGTAGAATCTTAAAATGGGAACTTATAAGGAACAACACTTAAATACTGTACCTAAGTCTTGCTCTAATACGCACACACACACACACACATAATTAAAGCACATAAAAATACCATTTTTCTTAGTATTAAATCTAACAAATTTACCACCGTGCATCCTTGGTGTGATGGTCACTCCACAAGTATAAGTGCTTGTGGAATGTGGCAGGTAAGAGCCAGGTTCAATTTCCAAGAAGGAATTCACACATATATACAATTTTGGCACTATACACCAATTAATGGATTGTCAACATAAGTTTATGGCCTTGGTTTCTCTACTCATATTATGTCTTTTCGAATTCAACTTATTTCTATATTTACTACTACTCTTTTTTATTGTCCAGTTAATGAATTTGGAGAGTTTAAGAGTTTTATAGTTATTCCTAAACTAAAGTTTAGATACATGGAAAAATGGATTTACCTTTTCATTTCTTAATCACCCTTCCATGATATATGAGAAGCACATAAATGGCCTCCCCTCTCTTTATGATGCTTCTTCCTATGGGCTCCCCCTTAGCTTCACAATGATATGCATCTCTCTCTCTCTCTCTCTCTCTCTCTCTCTCTCTTCTTTACAGAGTTTTGTATTAAATATTGTTCAAAATGCATTAATATTGTATTTGCAACACCATAAATTTATGTTGAATTTTATGTCAAAATAATAGGTGGTCTTTGTTGACTATATGCTAGCCAAAATTTTTTGAATGCTTTTGTGTAGCATACATTATTCAAATAGGGATTGGTTTAGATGAGGATGATGATGTTGTGTAAAATTATATCCACTCAATAGAATATGATTAGTTGCTTAATTACATGCATACAATATGTTTGATAAAAGTCTAGGATGCATTTTTCAAGAATGGTTGAGATTTAAAAGGCTTCTTTACAATATAAAATAATTGTAAGTAAAATAAGCACAAAGGATGATTATTGGAAATTGCACTAATTTGTTTAGATCTCAGGGCTTCAGTAAAAATTTGTTTACCAATATGCAAATGATGAAAGATTAAAATATGTTTAAACCTCAAGGCTTGCATTTCTTAATTTTAGGTTGCATATTTAAGGCTTGAGTTATTTGCGAAGATGAAATATAAGGTGGGTAAAGGTTTATAAACTTTAAACCAAATACCTAATAAAAAACCATGTGAAGCACGAATTAAGAACTAATTTTAAGAATATATTTATGACAAGATTCGAATGAAGTGTGTTAGTATAGGATGTTAAATAGGGAATCCATATGGTTGTTTCTCTGTTTCCAAAATGGAAAAGGGGATCCTTAGAAAATTTAAACTCATTAAACAAATACATATTAGAATAATGATGTGGAAAATATGAATTCTTAAAAGCTTACATGGAAAAAATAGAAGATGTCATAAAAAATTCAAAAGTTTTTATTTTATTTTATATTACGTTTAGATATAAAATTTAGATATAATAAAAGTTGGATCTTAAAATATGTGTTTGTGATAACTAGCTAGCTATCTTCTTTTCTTGTCAAGTGGCTACATTTTCCTTACACGAACATGACACATTTATTAAAAGGTCAATTGTGTTAAATCGAATATGATACCCTCAACTCATAACCGGCTAACTTTGTGTTGTGTCGTGTCATGTCTTGTTCATAGGTTGTGTCGCATTTCGCCACCCCTACAAATACCTAAGGATGAAAAATATTTAAAAAAAGAAAAAAAATAAAGAAACACATATTGCCTAAGAGTAATGCATGTAGGCATAAAATTTGACAACTATTTTCACACCTGTTGAGTTGACAATTTTTTGGTGTATTTAGACTAGATTGAGATCAAATGTAATCCCTAAGTTACCTAATGCAATTAACCTACCTTTCTCTCACAAATCTTTTTAAACTTTTTAACTTTAATTTTTATTTTTATTATTTATTTATTTATTTATTTTTTTTACTTCTTCTCAATAAATAAATAAAAAATTACTTCTTTTTAATATGTTTAATTTCTTTTCATGGTTGAGATTGAAAAAAGCTCAACTATTAATTACAACTGCATATAGGTGGGTGTTGTACTTGATGATGTATGAAATCAGTAGGCCATATGCTCTGAACTTCAACGGTGGATCAACAGCCTGAAAAAGAAAGAAAGACTATCGAAGGTGACTAGGGTGAACCAGCCAAGGACCCTCTGAAGGTTAAGTCAGTTTCTCTCTAGAACTCAATTATGATAAGTGGATGAATAGTAGCACGTACCTTGGTTTGGTGAGGCTTGGTCCCTTTTATAGAGAGTTTGGAGTGTGTTTACTTGTTAGGTGCCACTAACATTGTGGGAGATGTGTGGACTTAGTGGGGAGAGTGGAGCGAATTTTAAGGAACTCACCCCACGTCTCTGAATAGTGAATCGTGTAGCAACCTTTCTTGGTTTGCAGAGAACCCCTTAGAATTTATTTAGTGTTCATTGGTCGTCTACAGTCTCTCATCGTGTAGATGCTCTATCTTTCGTAGACGACCTTTCTCCTTGGTGTTACCGTTTTTCTCTCTTCCCTCCAAACTATTATCTTGGACGAACTTTGTTTTTGTAGACGACTCATATGGACAATAAACACTTTTTAATTACCCATTAGTACTGATCTCAATCCATCTTAGACTCTCTCTCTCTCTCTATCCCTATGGCTTTACAGTTAGCCTCTCCATTCCTCACCTCCTCCACTCTTCTTTTTCACCAAAGCCTTCGATTCTTGCCTCATCGAGTAATGGATTCCTCTTCATTGATTTCCTCTATTTACTCTACAAACCCAAGTGAACTAGAAGCAAATTCTCTGCGTCTTCTAAAAGCTCCTTGCACTTTGTTTCTTCGTCATTGAATTCTTGATCTTGCACGCAACAATAGCGCCTTTGGATGATGAATCAAATTCTCATTCTGATCTGAGATCGAAAGGTGCACTTCTTTTTTTTATTTGCTTGGCTTTTATTTCAAAAAATGCATTTTTTAGCCAAACGCATCCTTAAGAATTTGGCTACTTAAGGTGTATTTGGATACAACTTATTTTGCTGAAAACTAAAAACACTGTAGCAAAATAATTTTTAAATGTGTGAATAGTGCTGTGGGACCTATTTTTAATGAATTTTTTTCTAAAAAAAGAGGTTTGTGGGTCCCGTGAATAGTGCACGAGACCCACTAGAAAAGCATAAAAGCCACAAAAACACGCTTCTCCCAAAAAAAAAAAAAAGGGCAGATGCAGACGTAGTTTCAGCACTATCCAAACAAGTACTTATTATTATGTGTTTATCATTTTTCCTGAGATAAACTAAGATACCATTTGGTTCACGTTTTGGAATTTCTCTTGTTGCTTTTAGGAGTTAAATTCAAGTGTCTTTGACATATACAATTTTTTAAAAAAAAAAAAAATTCAAAATACTAACCAAACAGTACTTCATGATTTTAGAAGTACATTTATTGTTTTGAACTTTGAAGTTCTCAACTTAATCCAATTTGCTTTCAAAAGCAATAAGGAAAGAGTAATTATAGAGTTTGCAATCTTAGCCTTATAAGATAGGTGATTCTTAGATAACAATCAAACAATGACTTAGGTCTTTACTTAAAAGTTAGAAGTATTAAAATGTTTTTGAGACCCAAAACTTTATCCATTTTAGGTCTCAAAGCGAGTGTCTTTATTGAAAAGTGAAAGCAATAGGATTGTGAAACAATAATTTCTTTTGTGTGCTTAACGAGTGCTGTTGGTTAATGTTAAATTTTTTATTTGTCTAAAGTGGAAACTACACCATAAAGTTTAGGGACTTTTGAATTTTACACGAATTTAGATTTTGACTCCTGAAATTATATTCTGTTTGCCTTAGTAGCCATTCCATCTATATTTTTTATTAAATACCACATAAACTTGTCATGTGCGTTTAGCTAATCCAATAAAATGTCATGTTATTTTCATTATGCCATGCCATTTTTTAACTTTAAAAACTTTAAATTTTTAAATTTTTTTAGGCTAAAAAAATGTCATGACATCATCTTATTGGACGAATTAAACATTCATGACAAGTTTGTGTGACACTTAAATAAAAAATATAGACGAATGAACTGCTGATACAAATAAAATATAACTTTGAGAGAAAAAAAAAAAATTCAAATTTTGAAACTTCAAGATGTAAAATTTAAAAGCCCCCAAACTTTAAGAGTGTAATTTGCACTTTAACCTTTTTATTATAATTAATAAGTTTATGGGTGCAGACTACTTCAATCAGTTAAAGAAGTAATTTTTATTTAATTTGTGGATGTGGAAGCTACACCAGGGAGAGTATGAAACAATAATTTGTTTTGTGTTCGGTGGTTAATGAGGGAAATTTACCAGCATATGCTCGTTGCTCTAAAAAAGCTCTACAACTAGAGAAAATTTCTTTCAGAAATTGAAAAGGTTCATAGTAAACTCAAAGACAGTTGCAAAAGAAAAGATTTGCAGATAAAGTGCTATAAGAAAAACTATGACTGTTCAACAAAAAGGAGAGATCATTTCAAAAAGTATCCCTTGAAAAGGAGACACCATGCAAGACCAAAGAAGAAATTTTTCAAAAAGAAAAAATGGAAGTTTCTTAGAAGAAAGCAATTTAAAGGAAAGACTTCAAAAGTCTGTTTTGTGTGTAGAAGACCAGGCCATTTTGCAAAAAATTGTCCAAAAAAAGAAAAAGCAGCAAAGCTTCTTAAACAAGCACAGATTCATGCAAATGAAACTCCTTTCTCAAATGTAGAATATTTTTTTTTCACTTGAGGATGACTACTCTCCTCAAGCTTTAGTAGTCATGGCTTATTCCACGTCAGAAGAAGATTCAGACTCAGATAGTTATGATGCCTCAGACCCAAAAATCCAAAACATTTATACATCCCAGCCCATTATAGCTCCTCTAACCCCCCACTCCCATAGTTCAAGTACATATCCTCCTAGAAACTTACTCTAGGCCCATCACAGTCATAGCCCTTTTTGATACTGGAGCTGCAACAACAATTCTCCATCTTAAGATTTTACCCACAGAATTCTAGTTACCCCATAACCAGATGTTCTGTGTAGCAAATAGAGAGACATTCTTAATTACTCAAAAAAGTAAGCCCATCCTTATCATAATTTTCCCAACCCTCACCATAAAACACCAAGTCCTTGGATCCCCTCTTATTGGCAAAGACCTTCTTGTAGGGTTTGATCTCTGTCACCAAATACCTAGCCTTAGATGGTTTTCAAAAGGACTTTTGCACAAACAACACCTTCTCACTTGGACCCAGGTCCCTCATCTATTTACTGTTGACTCCTTTGACTCTTTAAGAATCCAGATCATCAACGATTGTTATGCAAATAGCCATTTTGAGTTCCTCCTTAAAAATCCAAATCCCTTATGGAAGAACCCAAACTTTTTCATACATCTTTCCTTCAAAAAGAATGAAGATGTAAACCCCACAAAAGCCAACCACAGAGGAATGAACCCAAAATATTTAGCCTTAACTAAACAAGAGTTGTCTACCCTCCTCTCAAAAGGCCTCATTGAACCCACAACCTCCCCGTGGGCATGTAAAGCTTTTTATATCAAAAAGCATGTTGAGCAAATCTAAGAAAAATTCAGATTGATAATCAATTACCAAGATCTTAATCATTTTCTTGTAGATGACAATTTCCCTTTGCCAAACAATAGTGCTCTCTTCCAGCATCTTTCAAATGCAAAAGTATTTTCAAAATTTGATCTTAAAGAAAGATTTTGGCAATTAGGAATCCATCCAAAAGAAAGGTACAAGACAACGTTTTGCATTCCATATCACCATTACCAATGGACAGTTAAGCCCTTTCGTCTTAAAAATGCCCTATCCTAATTAAAAAAGCAATGGTAACGTTGTTCCAGCCACTCTTGGCCAATGCATTAATCTATGTGGATGACATCCTCCTGTTCTCAAAAGATGCAGAATCCC
Organism: Quercus tomentella; assembly: GCA_028535165.1. Classification (NCBI taxonomy): domain Eukaryota; kingdom Viridiplantae; phylum Streptophyta; class Magnoliopsida; order Fagales; family Fagaceae; genus Quercus; species Quercus tomentella. The sequence goes on from JAPQVY010000012.1 coordinate 36,602,828, forward strand.
ATGAAAGGTTGCTCACTGAATTTTATAATTTAGTAAAATCTTAAGGAATAATGCTTTCAGAAAAGAAAATGGTCATTGAACAGTCTTCTATAGATTTCTTGGGAGTAAGCATTTCAAATGGAAAATATACTTTGCAGCCTCACATAGCTGTCTCTCTTGGCGAATTTCCAGATAAGCTCACAAGTGCCAAACAGATACAACAGTTTCTTGGAATTATTAATTACATGTCCGACTTCATCCCAAAGATTTCCAAATACAGGAACTGTTTAGCTCAACTCCTAAAGAAAAACCCTCCAAAATGGAATTCTGTTCATACAGAAGCAGTCCAACAATTGAAAAGATTAGAAAAAAAGCTTCCTTCGCTACAAATTCGAGGACCAGGAAAACGAATTTTGCAAACAGATGCAAGTGACGAATACTGGGCAGCAGCTCTTTTTGAAGAGATTGATGGAAAGAGAAATATTTGTGGATATAAAATGGTGCATTCAAGCCTTCAAAACTTCATTATCATTCCACTTTCAAGGAAATACTTGCAGTAAGACATGGAATTGAAAAATTCCAGTTTCATCTCCTTGGGCATAATTTTCTAGTCGAAATGGACATGTCTTCTTTTCCAAAAATGCTTCAGTTCAAACGAAAAATGCTCCCTCATTCTCAGTTACTCAGATGGTCAAATTGGTTTTCATAATGGTCTTTCCAAGTAAAGCACATTGAAGGAAAATATAACCTGATCACTAATTACCTTTCTAGAAAGCCTCCAGCCATTAACACTACAATTGTTCCTCCACCTTTGTGTGTATATCTTGTTACAGATCCATCCTCATCCTCAGGTTCTTCCTCTGTAGCCCCTGATGATATCCCTAATATGATAGAAAACCTTCCTCCAGACATAAAAGACCAAATAAAGACCTTGACCCTTGAAGCCAGATCCAAAAAAATCATCAAAGTCCTCCATAATTACCTTAATGAACACCACAATCACTTTCTTACTATTTACCCTGACTTGGACCAACCATGAAAAGTCCCTTTTTCCTTTTGGATAACCAACTGGACGATCATACATTATCTTTACATGTGGTACCTACTCAATGAGTATTATTTGTGCCTTCATTTTGAACCAGGATTTTATAAACTTGTTTTCCCTTGAAAATAGATATTTTCAAAAAGTTTTGGTTTGAAATCCTAAAAAATGATGCTCATAATGGAGATTGGAAAAAGTATCCAATCAGAAAACATCCAAGATTTGGTCACAAAATTACTACAGGATGTATGGTTGCTAAGCTCAACTCAAAAAAGGACATCCAAGCATAAGGTATCTTTCACCCGTCAAAAATGCATTGGGTCACTAACCCAGATGACACCCTCCATTTACACATGGACACCACTTGGGCATCTTGTCACCATGCTCTTACAAAGACAGAATCCCTTAATAAGGGAATCTTATTTGAAACAGGACCAAGTACCCCAGAAGTTTACAGACAACAGTGGCCACATGAAGATCATTGGGAAATGTCCAATCCTTTTATTGGTTACGATGACCCCTATTATGATAACCATGACCCAGATGTTGATGCTGACGTCGACGAAGAATGGTTCCAAGGAAGAGATGGATGGGACTCAATAGCTTGAACACTTAAAAAAAAAAGGGGGTCCTAGATATGTCCTGAAGTAGCTCGGCCTTATCCATGCATGTCAAGAACACTTATTGTCCCTGCAGAAGCTTATCCGAAAGCAGCTTTGTCTTCAGCCAGGGCCCTACCATCTCATGCAAAGCTAATTGTAAATTGTATCTGAATTTGGTTTGAGTTCCGTTGTCTATAAATACCTTCTTTGTATCTTTGTAATGGTAGAAGATAGCCTCCTTTAGAAATCCTTATGACCTATGTAAAGAGTTTGTTGAATCTAATAATATCAGTCAGTTTGTTGAATCTAATAATATCAGTCAGTTTGTTGTATCTAGTTTTCTGTTCTATATTTCTTTAGTATTATATTTTCTTAACTAGTTCCCATAATCTTCTTACAAACTCTTTCCCTCTATCTCTTCCACTCTCTATCTATAGATTGGTACTGCCTCTAGGCATTCATTAACCACCGAACACAAAACAAATTATTGTACTACTGCCTCTAGGCATTCGTTAACCACCCAACACAAAACAAATTATTGTTGTGAGGATCAGAATAAGATCTCTGCATTCTTTGATAAAATCATCAAGTAACTTCATATAATGGATGTGCACTATAAGATTCCAATGATGATATAGTTTAATTTGTCCATTTGTGGTTACCGCTTTTTCAACTTTTATTAGTGTTTGTTTGTCCATAAAAGGATCCTCCTCCTCGAGGGAGAACCGGATCAAGAAAGTATACATATACAGCAGGGGAAATCACTCGGATTTCAAGCGACTTTATACCAATAAATAAGATCAAGCAAAGATGTCTACTTCCAGAAGCTCAAAACTTCATGTAGCCATGTTTCCCTGGTTTGCCTTTGGCCATTTCACTCCATTCCTCCACCTCTCTAACAAGCTTGCAGAGAGAGGCCATAGGGTATCCTTCTTACTTCCCAAAGGCGCACAAGCAAAGCTACAACATCTCAACCATTATCCAAACCTTATCAGCTTCTCTCCCCTTCTCGTTCCCCATGTAGATACCCTACCTCCTGGAGCCGAGACTGCCTCGGATGTTCCATTTTCACTTCATATGCAACTTGCTATTGCTTTTGACCGAACCCAAAACCAAGTTGAAACCATTCTTACCACTCTCAAGCCTCACTTCATCTTCTTTGACTTCAGTTATTGGTTGCCAGCCCTTGCACACCAACTTGGCACCAAGGCCATAGCCTATTCTGTGGTAAGCGCGGCCACAATCGCATTCATTATGGTTCCCGCTAAGAAGATGGAAAAGGATATGACTAATGAAGAGCTAATCCAACCGCCTTCAGGCTATCCTTCTTTGTCAGTGGGGTTCAAATACAAGGAGTTCGAAATTGCAACAGTAAAAATACTTGCTGAAGATCATAGAAGTGGGGTGCCCATGTACTTTCGAATTACATCTAGCATAAAAGAGAGTGATGCGGTTGCCTTTAGAACATATCATGAGGTTGAGGGGCCATATTGTGACTATCTAAGGCAGCAGTACGCTAAGCCTGTGTTGCTAACGGGACCTGTCCTGACTGAAACACCAGAAACAAAGCTAGACGAAAAATGGACTAAATGGTTATGCAATTTTGAGCAAGGTACTGTGGTGTATTGTGCATTTGGGAGTCAAAATATACTACAAAAGGACCAGTTTCAAGAGTTGCTTTCGGGATTCGAGCTATGTGGGCAGCCATTTTTGGTGGCTCTAAGTACTCCCGATGGATGCGCAACAATTGAAGAAGCTTTGCCAGAGGAGTTTGTAGAGAGAGTTAAAGGGAGAGGGTGGGTGTATGGGGGTTGGGTGCCACAAACATTGATATTGGAGCACCCATCTGTAGGTTGTTCTGTGACCCATTGTGGTTATGGGTCCATGTGGGAGTCTCTTCTTAGTGATTGCCAAATAGTATGTGTTCCATTCCTTAATGATCAAATTTTGAATGCCAGATTAATGGTGGAAGAACTCAAGGTTGCAGTGGAGGTGGAGAGAGAAGACAATGGTTGGATTTCAAAGCAGAGTTTGAGTGAGGCCATTATATCTGTGTTGGACAATAATAGTGAAGTAGCTGGGATAGTGAAACATAATCATGCCAAATTGAAGAAGGTAATTACTAGCGAAGGCATGCAAGAGAGATATTTGGACACTTTCATTCAGAGCCTACAAGGTCTTTTGGATTGACTTGAGTGACTGCATGAACTCAACTACATCTTAATCACTTTCACTTGCCCGAAGAAGAGCAGTAGATGTTAGTTGTTGGTTGCTGCTAGAGTCCAGTGCGCACACGGCAAGTCCTACATCAGATGTGAATTATTAAGAGCTATCTTTTATTGATTTTTTCTATTGCTATTATTTTTTATTTAATGTGTTGATGTTATTGGTTTGAGTGCTCGTAGAGTCGTTGATAATTGATTAATGTGGGGTAACATTTGATGATCCTTATCAATTATCCATATCTTTTGCTTATCCTTATAAGATGCTGAGTTGTTTAGGAAAGTTGGGGCCTGTAAGGCCATTATTTGCTGAGTTGTTTAGGAAAGTTGGGATAGGTAGAGATTGATTTTTTTTTTTTTTGGAGAAAAAAACGTCATTTTTTTTTTTTTAAAGAAGAAAGAAATGTCATTCATTCAATCATAATAATACCAAATCCTGATACAAGGCTTCCAAAGCTGGTGGGGGAGAGTCTTCCAACCAATACAAATCATGTTCTAAATTTCTAGCATGTTGAACGAGAACATGCGCTACCTTATTACCTCCCCTCCTAATCTTACTAGTTGTCGCCCACTGCAAACCAGAAATCAAACTTTTATTGATTTTTTCTATTGCTATTATTTTTTATTTAATGTGTTGATGTTATTGGTTTGAGTGCTCGTAGAGTCGTTGATAATTGATTAATGTGGGGTAACATTTGATGATCCTTATCAATTATCCATATCTTTTGCTTATCCTTATAAGATGCTGAGTTGTTTAGGAAAGTTGGGATAGGTAGAGATTGAAAAATTTTTTTTTTTTTTGGGAGAAAGAAACGTCATTTTTTTTTTTTTTTTTAAAGAAGAAAGAAATGTCATTCATTCAATCATAATAATACCAAATCCTGATACAAGGCTTCCAAAGCTGGTGGGGGAGAGTCCTCCAACCAATACAAATCATATTCTAAATTTCTAGCATGTTGAACAAGAACATGCGCTACCTTATTACCTCCCCTCCTAATCTTACTAGTTGTAGCCCACTGCAAACCAGAAATCAAATGGCAAATATCATCCACCACATTGCCTAGAAATGAGTAGTTATCCACATCTGAAGAAATTGCTTGCATAACATTGGTATTATCTCCCTCTATCATTAGTCTAGTGAAACCAGCATCCACAGCGAATTCAATGGATCTTCTACACGCAAGGAGTTCAGCTTCTTCACTTTTATCCACCTTCGGCCCAATAGCAGACATACCAGCCATAACCTCGCCCTTCTCATTTCTGATTATTGCACCTATACCAGATTTCTCCATCCCTGAAAATATCACTGCATCAAAGTTTAACTTGTATTCCGTAGGTGGAGGTGGCTGCCAGACTTCACCACTTGGTTGCTCCATCGGACTAACATTCAGATGCACTTGGGCTTGTTTAAACTCCGCCAAAAACTCCTCTGCCCTTTTGTTAAGGCTGGTCGGGTTCTTCAGCTGCCCTCCATACAGAACATAGTTGCGTTGATTCCATATCAGCCAACATTGCACCCAAAACAGCTCCATTATTCTTCAGTTGAAAGCCTGCCCACCAAATGCTCCTTCAGCTGCATGACATCTCTGAAGCCTGAGACTCCCTTCTGCAATTTCGGAATGCTCCCTGCCCACACATCTTGCACCGCAGCAGAGCCCCATAAAACATGGACTGCTGATTCCGCCTCCCTGATACAAATTTGGCATTTGTCTTCATTAATAATTCTTCTCTTTACTAATTGCACTTTGTAGGTAAAATGTCATTGCATGCCCTCCGCCCGAAAATTTTAATTTTGCTTAGTATAAAGTCATTAAATTCTTTATAGCACAATCTATTTATAATACTTCAATTTCTATTCCTTGGTGGACAAGGACTACAATACTTCTATGAAAAGAAATTGGTTTTTCTTTCACTCAAAAGATTTTTTTTTTTTTTTCCATGTCAAAAGATATCCAAAAATAACTAAACTAATTTTTTCTTCTTCGACTAGAAAATCCAATTAACTTTCCAAGCCACATTTGGAATTTGAGGCAATTTCGTAACAACTATTACACACCTTCTAAAGAGGAGTGTTATTGCTCAATTTAAGGAACTGAAAATCCTAATGAATAACTATTACATATAACAAAGATATTGAGTTGTAATTCTAAAAAATACAATATAATAAAGGTATAACTTGTTTGGAAGTAGGTTATTAAGCCAAACCAAGTCACGCTTTGGTACCAGTCTATTTATCCCTCTTACTTTCTCATTCACTTAAATGATTTTAACATGGTAACAAGATGAAGCTCCTGTATGGTTCCCCCAAAGGCCTCCAGCTAGCTCATGTACTTCACCACAAAGCTGTCCTTTGTTGATGTCTTGCTTTGCCATTCTTCGGTCACTATTTTCTTGTCATTTTGTCTTGTACTTCACCACATTCTTTGGTCTCCATATGTCGTTTGTTGTTGCCAACTATCTCGCATTTTCTATATTCCATATCAGGCCTGATCCTCCATTCTGAGGTGTCTTCAAGCTTTTATCTTTTTTTTTTTTTTTTTTTAGAATACTAAGTATTTTAACACACACACATAGGGAGGAGGGAGAAGATCTTAAAGAAAGGTGTATATCCAAAAAGGAAATAATAAATTACAATAAGTTAATACTATAAATACTTAAAAACCATGGTTGTATACTACTATGGATTATAGTAGTTTTGCAATTCAACATGCAATTATAATTTATATATTACCTTATATTTCCTATATATATCACATACTCCATCCGTTGTAATTTTCAACTGTGGACATAGGCCTTCAAGTTGAAAGTTGAAACATGCTAATTTTTATTTCTGCTCTCTATTTCTTGCTCTTTTTCTCAATTCATTCAATTTTTGGTAGTGTTTGGGCAAAGTTTATTAATTTCTAGGAAATTCATTTTTGGACAAAGTTTGGTTACAAACGTAGTTATAAACTTAGGCTACAACTTTATTTAAAAAAAAAAAAAAAATTAACATTGTTACATATTTTGAAAATGACAAAATTTAGTTACAAAATTGGTTATAGCTTAAGGTTACAATCTTACTAAATATCTTTTTATTAAAGGTAAATTTTGACAAATCTACCATTGGATTACATTTTCTTCTTATATCCTTTATGCTTGCAAAATTTCTAGAAAATTAAAGATCAATAGTTATGTTATCAATAGATTATTTAAGTTGCAAGTTTTTATAGTTTAAAATTATGCATAAAATATAATCTTATAGATCATATAGTAACTAATATCCAATTAACATAATTTTACATGTGTATTAAAAGCGTAGAGAATATGCAATCTAATGATTAGAATTTTGAAAATATGCAATCTAACGGTTGTAGCTAAAATTTATCATTTTGAAAATTTAATTATTGAATTGCATGTTCTTTATGCTCTTAACATACATGTCAATTTTATGTCAATCGGATGTTATTTACTATATAATTCATAAACTTATTTTTTTATGTGTAATTTTAAACTACAAAAACATACAATCTAAACAATTGATTGATGACATAACTATTTATCAAAAAAATGTAATTTAATGATGAATTTGTCAAATTTTACATTTAATAAAAAGATATTTAGTGAAGTTATAGTCTTAAATTACAGCCAAGTTTGTAACCAAATTTTTTCCTTCATTTTTTTTTTTTTTTCATTTCTAATTTTCTAGATCCAAAATGATATTTTTTGAAAATTGAGGATTCTTATTTTTATTTCTTCTTACTTCTCCTTCTCTATTAAAAAAATGTATTTCTCTCATTTTATTATTATTATTTCTTTTTCTTTTTCCCTCTTTCTTAATTTTCTCCTTTAGCTTCAATGTGTGTGTGTGTTTTTTTCGATGATGTTTTTTCATGGCTTTTTCAAGGGTTTCGTGGTCACGATGAAGTAAACAATGCTAGCTCTGACTCCCAACAAAATAAACAAAATATTTAATCGATATATTATCAATTTTTGTTAGCAAAATTGACGGCTGTGGCTCACAGTGAAATCAACTACAATTTTTCTACCAATTGATTTTCCGTCGTTGATTTCTGCCGATGTTGGGTTTTCTACACCAATCTAAGTTATAAAATGGGTTTTTATAATAACTTTGGATGAAGAACCTTGTTTGGGGGATAATTGGGGATCCATTTATCCCCTAACACACTTATTGAAGACCCATTACCAACCCTCAAACAATAAACCGATCTAAGAATAGGAAGTGCAGCCATCAAACTTCTCCACACATAAGAACATCCAGGAGATTTTTTAGCCTCCAGAAAAGAGGACCTAGGAAAATACCTTGCTTTGAAACACTTGGATAACAATGAATCATTGTCTTGGATCATTCTCCAACCTTGTTTAGCCAACATTGCTAAATTAAAATCTCTCAAATCCCGAAATCCCATACCACCCTCCATCTTTGAAGTTGAAAGCTTATCCCATTTCTTTCAATGAATTTTCCTTTCATTGCCTACTTGACCCCACCAAAATTTGGCACATAAATTATCCAGTTCATCACATAATTTCATAGGAAGTTGGAAAACACTCATGGTATATGTCGGTATGGATTGAGCTACTGCCTTGATGAGAATTTCTTTCCTAGCATCTAGATAATAGCATTCCTTTCCATCCTTGCAGCTTCTTCCATATTCTGTCTTTTAAATAAGAAAAGGTGTGGAACTTAACCCTTCCAATCAAGGTTGGCAACCCTAGGTAAGATTCAAATTTCATCACTTCCTTGACACCCAAAATGTGCAACATCTGCTGCCTCTGAGCTCCTGTTGTGTTAGTGCTAAAATAAACAGAAGACTTCTCCAAATTTATACTTTGACCTGAAGCCTTTGCATATGTTTGGAGAATCTCCATAATGGCCTCCCCTTCATTTTGTATAGCCTGACAAAACAACAGAAAATCATCTGCAAACAATAAGTTAGTAACTCTGGGTGCTCCTCTACAAATAGAAACTCCTTTTATCCTCCCTTCCAATTCTGCTTTTGCCAACAAAGCCGTAAAGCTTTCTGCACATAACAGGAAAAGATACGGTGACAGTGGATCTCCCTGGCATATTCCCCGTGAAGGATGTACCATACCATAGGGTTTGCCATTCACCAAAATAGAGAAGGATGGAGTGGTAACACAACTCATCACCCTCTCTATCCATACTGCTGGAAAACTCATTTTCTCCATAATCCTTTGAAGGAACTGCCATTCCACACAATCATAGGCCTTGCTGATATCTAACTTCAATGCCAAGGTCCCTTCTTCCTAGCATGCATTGTATGTAATGTCTCATAGGCCACCAAGACATTGTTTGTAATCAATCTTCCCGATACAAAAGCACTTTGTGTGGGCGAGATAATATGTGGAAGTACCTGTTTCAATCTGTTGGCCAAAACTTTGGAAATAATCTTGTATGTGCTTTGTGCGTGTAATAATACTATTTTTTATTTATTTGTTTTTTTATTTTAGTGTTATAATGCTTAAAAGTGATATATAAATAACCATGTATTTTTTTTTTTTTAAATGAGGTTAGTTAACGTGGAATAATGTTTAAAAATGAGAGAGAATCATAAGAAGTTGAAACCCAATGGAACATTTGATTTTATTGATTGGGATAAAAATTGTGATAAGTAAAAAAAATTTAGATTTGAAAAAAAAAAAAAAAGGATGATATACGTTAGTGTGGATGGATGGGCATTTGTGATAACGGTATAGAATTTGGGTTAAAAAAAAAATTGGAATGTTTTAAAGAATTAAAAAATTAAAAAAAAAAAAAAACTATAGAAATTTTGAAATAAGAATGAGTAGTTTTTACATGGGGTAGGTTTTTTTTTTTTTTTTTTTTTTTTTTTTTTTTTTTTTGAGAATGAGATAATTAAAGTATTTGAATTCAAATAGATAACAAATACAGATAGGAATCAAACATTTGAATACAAATGGGTGGTGAGAATAATGGTTTTTTTTTTTTTTTTTTCCTTTTGTACGTGAGATAGTATTATTGTTTTAACATTTTTTACTTTTTTGTAGGAAAAAAAATTAAACTAAAGGGTATGTTATTTCAGAATTTGTATAAGAATATTTTGGTACACTAAAAATTGAAAACGAAACAGGGGAATCATCTTATTAATAGTATAGATAAAAAATTTGAACCAACAACAGAGTAAATAGTGTTTGAGACTAATTTTACTACTAGGCATACTTAATATGATAGTAACTCCATAAATATAAGTACTTGTGAGATAAAAGGCCATGTCATTGTAGATGTCAATCTCTTTACTTGTAAATAATTAGTCATGTCATTGTGCTTGCCGACATGACCAGGGACGAAGCTAAGCTTGGACTTTTGGCCCCCCTAATTTTTTATTTATTTAAAATATTAGTATATATATGGGTATTAATTTTAGCAATTTTGTTTTATCATTGATTCTTTTAAGCATAATACTATAGTCACAAACTTTTCTACAATATTTTTACAAAGTGTTGAGATAACAAATTCTTATTAGTTTGTATCTAGGCTCACCACTTATATCATTATTTTACTTACCAATACCACTCACCACATCATTAATTTATAAAACAAGTTTGTATCCTTAACATTTTTCTCTTTTTAAAGGCCATTAAAAAATTTATAGATCTAAAACAAAATATACAAGACCAAAAACATTAGTGCAAAAACAAAAATTACCATTAGCAAAACTAAAAAAATATTAAGTCCAACCAACGAATTTTACCCAAAACAAACAACCCGGCCCTTTAAAAAAAATTTAGCAAATTTTGTCCTTACCTAGCAGTAAACACACATCAAAGACTCAAAAAAAAAAAAAAAAAAAAAAAAAAAAAAAAACCTCAGTGTCTAAGCAGCAAAGCAGGAGGCTGAAGTTACCACAAGTAACCAGTAGCGAGCCGCCCCCCTAACTCCAAGTCCTAACTCCGTCCCTGAACATGATAGTCCCATTGATGCCACTTTTTTTTTTCTTTTTTTCACGAAATTGAAATCCACCATAAGACAATTCCCAAAATGCAAAGCTCAAGTGGGAACTGTGGTATATGGCGATTTTGGCCAGTTCTCTTCATTGTGGAATTTGTAAGATGGGCATGTGGATTGGGTTTTCAAAGATTTGGATCTTTTTGTTTGTTTTTTATTGGGCAAATTGCAAAATACACCCCTGAAGTTTAGGGGTGTTTAAATTTTACACCCTAATATTTCAGAAATTAGATTTTATACCCTGATATTACATTCTATTTGCATTAGAAGTCCCTACCGTTAGTTTTTGCTGTCATGTCTGTTAAGTATTAGGTAAGCTTATGAAGTGTACTAATGATCCAATTGAAACATGACAATTTGATATAATTATTACACCTTACACCTTAGATAAGTAACCTTAGAGCATCTCCAACAGGAGAGCTAAACACAAAATGCTCTCTACTTTAGAGAGCAAACCCACAAAATAGGCTACTGTTCATTTTCCAATGGACTCTCTATATCTTGATTTTTCCTTTGGCTCATGAACAGTAGCTCATCAAGTCTGATGGGCTACTATTCATTCTTCAAATATTTTTTTTCTATTATAATAATAAGGTATTGAATAAAAAAATGTAGGAAGATATGTAGTTGTTAAAAAAAGAATAAATACTGAATGAAGAAATAATATTTAAATGAGATAGAGAATCTGTTGGAAAATGTATTTAAAAAAGTGAGTAGTTAAAAGGTAAAAGTCAATGTTCATTCTCTAAACAGTACAAAAATTTGCCTAATCTGCCGGAGATGCTCTTAAAAACTTTAGATTATTTCTACCAAACTAATAAATAATTTAATTCTATCTTTTTCCTCAAAAAATAAAATAATTTAATTCTATCTTTTTCCTCAAAAAATAAAATAATTTAATTAATTAATTTTTTTACCTGAAAGGATGAGCAAACACAGACAAGAAAAAACAACAAACACTGACAAACTACCCAAAAAAAAAACCGACAAACACGATGAACAAACCAAAAAAATCAAATACAAAAGATTGAAACCCGCAACAAACAGATTACCACAACAGATTCAAACCCAGAAAACACAACCATAAGATTGGAATGCAAAAATAATTAATCGAACCCAAGAAAATTGAATTAAAAATGAAATAGATGTAATGAACAAAGAATGCTGAAAAAAAAATACCAAACGAGCATTTTCCTTTCGCTCTCAATTGAAGAGATCTAAGAGCACTTCGCCAAATAATCCAATCCATAGAGTCGTGACCCATCAGAGCACAACAACCCATTTACCCATTAACTGTCATGACCCATCTGAACAAAACAAAAATACCCATCACCCACTCTTCTCCAGTGTTTGCCGAGCCACCGATCTTCTAGTTGAGAGACCATGATTCCAGATACGGGCTCTTCAATCTCATTGTCAACCTTCTAGCCACCGATCTTTGAAACCACCGAAAAATCGAGATGAGTAGCAATAGCGAGGCCGAAGAGAGCAAGGAAGAAGTCGAAGAACTTGGGGATGAAGTGAGCGGCTGATGATTTTGAATAACCGCAGTAGCCATAGTAGCCCAGCATTTTGAGTATTGGAATTCTCTCTTTCGGCCTCACCAATTTGTGGAGTAATTACTTAATATTTTTTTTATTCGAGGTTAATTTTGAAAATTTTACTATTGAATTACATCTTCTTGTTATACCCTCTATGCTTACAAAATTTCTAGAAAATTAGAGACCAATAGATATGCCATCAATAAATTGTTTAAATTTCTAGTTTTTTTAGTTTAAAATTATACATAAAATATAAGCTTATATATCATGTAGTATATAATATCCGATTGACATAAAATTTGACATGTGTATTAAGAGTGTAAAAAATATACAATTCAACGGTTAGATTTTCAAAATATGTAGTAATGTTTATTTTATTCAATAAGGTAGTACCCTTAAATTACAACCAATTTTGTAACTAATTTTAGTTTAGTTCTTTTATTATTTTGACTATTGCTGTGTGGGTATTAATTGAGATTGTACAGGTTGGATTTGATGTTAGGAATTTTTTGGATACCCAAAAAATGTTAAAGAAAAATATTTGAATTATTTTATTTTTTGTTTTAAGTTTATCTGATTTTGAATTTTAACGAATTTAATTTTAATTATTTAAAGTGTTTTAGGTTTTTTTTTTTTTTTTTTGAAAAGGTGTTTTAGGTAATTTGCTTGAGATGGAATAGTTGAAATAATTAAATCCACGTGTCATGTTTCAATTGAATCATTAGTACACTTCATAAGATTATGTGGCACTTAATAGACATATCAGCAAAAACTAATAGAAGCGGCTGCTAATACAAACGGAATGTGACTTCAAGGAGTAAAATTCAAATTTTGAAACTTTAGAGTGTAAAATCCAAACACTCCCAAACTTCAAGGGTGTGCTTTGCAATTTACCATTTTTTATTTGTAATGATTGGTAGCATGAAGTGGAAGCACATAAGTGCATGGATAAAATTTCCCAAGTTAATACCCATCCAAATTATGAGTCCAAGTTCAACTTGGAATTTTTTTTTCTAAGAATACCAAGTATTTTAACACACACACACACAAGAGTTAAGCCCTTTTGGATATACACCACTGTAATTTTTTTAAGACCTTCTCCCCTTGGAATTGTCATTTAAGCACCACTTGGTCTCTTAAGTGAATAAACTTATATCGTAGCTGACTTTAGCCTTATATATATATATATATATACATTGTTTCGACTTTGTCACTTGTATGCTAAGCCGCATATTGTCTAGGGTTCTAAGCCGTGCTTTGTTTTTTAGAGAGATTTTTATGTTTCTTTAGTCACGTGCTTTAGGTGAGTGAGAGCTCTTTAGGTGTATTTGGGGTTTGGGCTTTTTGAGAGTGTTTTGATACCACCTTTGTAATCTCTTTCTTTTGTTAGTGAAACTTTCTGAATTGTACTCAATTTTCAAATCGTTTTATATGGAAATAAAAACTTAGTTTAATGCTTCACTTCGTATTTTTCGATCTGATAACGCTCCTGAATATTTTCACACATCTTTGTCTCAATTTTTTGATGATCATGGTATAATTCACCAATCTTCATGCCCCCATACTCTACAACATAATGGTGTTGCTGAACGCAAAATGCGTCATTTGTTAGAGGTCACTCGTGCCTTAAAGTTTCATATGTGTGTTCCCAAATCATATTGGAATGATGTTGCTCTCACTGTCGATTAATCCTATGCCTTCCATTATTCTAGGTGGTCAGATCCCTTATATTGTGCTCTCTTCTGATGAACCTTTGTTTCATCTACCTCCTAAGATCGTTGGTTGTGTGAACTATGTTTATATCTTAGGTCCAAGAAGTGACAAACTTGATCCTAGATCCATTAAATGTGTTTTTCTAGGGTATTCTCATACTCAAAAGGGATACCGATGTTACTCACATACTCTTCGTCGTTGTTTCATTAGTGCTGATGTCACATTTGATGAATCTCAGTCCTATTTCTCTCATTCGGTTGCTAGTTATAGTTCTCCTCCTTGTCTTCCTCTCCTACCACCTATTTCTCCTACTAAATCTCCTTAGAAACGACTCTAGGTTTATCGTCATCGGTAGAAACCTCTAACGAAGACTTCTTCCCTGCCTAGTAACCCTCCTCCTGATCCTGCCTCTATTCCAATTGCTTTGCGCAAAGGTAAGCATTCTTGTACCTCTTATCCTATCTCTCAGTTTGTCTCTTATGGTCGCTTGTCTTCATCTCTCAAAGCTTTTACCACATCCTTGAATTCTACTATTGTTCCTAAGTTTGTCTAGAAGGCTATGTCTATCTCTGGTTAGAAGTCTGCTATAGAGGCAAAAATGTCTACCCTGTTTGAAAATGCTACCTGGTCTTTAGTTACTCATCCTCCAGGGAAAACTACTGTTGGTTGTCATTGGGTCTAAACTGTGAAGTATTTTCCTAATGGTTCTATTGAATGCTTGAAGGCTTTATTGGTTGCCAAAGGATATACCCAGACATACGGTGTCGACTATGCCGAGACATTCTCGCCTATTGCTAAAATTTCTTCTATCCGGATTTTGATCTCCTTAGCTGCTAATATGGGCTAGCCATTATTTCAGTTAGATGTTAAAAATGCATTCTTGAATGGTAATTTGAAGGAAGAGGTGTATATGGAGCAACAACCTGGGTTTGTTGCTCAAGAGGAGTCTGGAAATGTGTGTAGGTTGCATAAGGCCATCTATGGTCTTAAACAATCTCCCAGAGCTTGGTTTGGTAAATTCAGTGAAATAGTGTTAAAGTTTGGATTGCGACATTGCCATTTTGATCACTCTGTGTTTTCTCATATATACCACTACAAGAGGAAAGATTTTGTTGATAGTATATGTTGATGATATTATAATCACTGGTGATGACAAGAAGGGTATTGATGATTTGAAAAGATACCTTCAAAATTCCTTTCGAACTA
Source organism: Quercus tomentella (assembly GCA_028535165.1). NCBI lineage: Eukaryota > Viridiplantae > Streptophyta > Magnoliopsida > Fagales > Fagaceae > Quercus > Quercus tomentella. Next base: position 36,618,121 of record JAPQVY010000012.1, read on the forward strand.
AGGATCTGGGTAAACTTCATTATTTCTTGGGTATTGAGGTAGCATGATCTAAAGAAGGCATCAGGGGGATCTAAACAAATGGAAACTCCTATGGATCTTAATGTCAAATTGTATGAAGATCAGGGGGAGTTGTTATCTAATCTTGAGAGATATCGTCCTCTAGTTGGCAAACTAAATTATCTCACAATTGCTCGCCCAGATATATCATTTCCGATTAGTGTTTTGAGCCAATATATGAAAGATCATCAGCTTCCACATTGGGAGGCAGTTATTCAAATTGTGAGGTATCTTAAAGCACATCCAGGCCGTGGTCTTTTGTATAAAGCTAATGATCACCCACGAGTAGAAACCTACACTAATGCTGATTGGGTAGGATCACTGTCAGATAGAAAATCCACTACTGGATATTGCTAGATCTAGTGCAAAGGCTGAGTATAGAACCATGGCACACACATCATGTGAGTTTATGTGGATTAAGCATTTACTTGAGGAATTAAAATTTGTTGTGAAGCTGCCTATAACTATGCATTGTGATAATCAAGCAGCAATTTACATTGCCTACAATCCTATGTTCCATGAGCAATCCAATCATATTGAAGTAAATTGTCATATTACCCAGGAGAAAGTAGAATATGGTGTAATTGCTATTCCATATGTTTCTATAAGAGTCCAAATTGCTGATATGTTTACCAAAGCTTTATGTAAGACTCATTTGGGTTTATTGTGTAACAAGCTAGGATTGTATGATATAAACTCTCCAGCTTGAGGGGGAGTGTTATGAGTATTAGGGGCAAAACAGTAATATCATGTACTTCTTTATATACATATAAATAATATTTTATGTGTTAGGATTGACTTATTGAACCCTAAACACTTTCACCTTTAACAACAATATTAAATAGAATGATTTGGATAAGTTATAGTGTTTATTGTTATATATTTTATTTTTACTTTTTTTTCTTCTCTTATTATTTTATTCAACATTTAAATTCAACCAAATCCCCCATATATATCATTAAATTATTTATATTTCCTCTCTTTTTTTATTTTAAAAAATTAAAAATATAAAAATTTTCTTAAATTCAATAAATAAAATTGTCCTCATAAAATGAGTAATGCTAGGGAAACCCTCATTCTCACACCCAATGCATCAAAGGAAAAATGGAATACAAAACAAATGCCAATTTAGAAACACTAAATTAAAATAGTAATAAAATTAATGAGAATATCTAACCAAATATAACATAAAGAAACTAATAGTGCATATTTAATGCAATAGAATTATCATCAAATTTTGGAAAACGATCAGTTGCCAATGGAGAGAGAGAGAGAGAGATGGTAAAGATAAAAAAAAATACAAAGTAATAAAAAGTAGATAAAAAAAAAAATCAAACTTTAATTAGTAACCATTAATTGGAAAACAAAGAGGTTGTAAGGAGAACTAAAAAATAAAATAGAGATAACCATACAGAGAACATTAAAAATTTTACAGTGTAGTAAAATGAAAAGTTACATTCACTTAAAAAATTAAGTCAATAGTCAACAATTAAATACAATCATAGTACTAAATTTAAACTTAAAACTAATCAAACTCTAACCATGAAAACCATATTTCTAATCATAACTAAAAAAGAGATGTTCTCCAGTAATAATAGAAATTACATAAGAAATAAAGTTAAAAAAATTTTAAAATCTCTTTTTTGACATTCATTTAAACGTTTATATATATATATATATATATGATACCATAAAGGGGGAAGGGGACGCACAGCTGAAGGGAAGAGACGGAAGCACAGTGTAATATAGTGAATGTAAATAAATAGCTTCAAAGTAAGAACAATAGTAAGGTGGTAGAACCAGCCAAGCAATATATATGAAAATAATTCAAAGTAAATGAAAGCAATTTAGAACCATCCGTTGTGGCGGTAATCCGTCCAAGGTGGCGGTAGCAACAAGTAGAATAATGAACAGAAAACTGAAAATACTTGTTATTGAAAGTAGAATAAACACTTACAGTAGTAGTGAATACAAGATCTCAACAGTACAAGTTAACAATTACAAATCTTGAACTAGTCCTAGTTACAAGGTTTTGTATGAAAATAGTGGTAGTAGGAACAAGGTAATAAGAGCAAGGAATTCTCTCTAGAGAAAGGCTTCTAAGAGGAAGAAGTTCCAAAGAGAAAATCCTAAGTAGAATTCTGTCTAAACTTAAGGGACAACCCCCCTTAAATAGGAAAAATTTCGGAGTGAACAGTGTCATGAACAGAAAAAGTGAACTGTGTCAGTGAATAGTAATCCGTAAACAGTAATCTGTGAACAGTAAAAGTGAACAGTGTTTTTCCCACTTTTTGACTTAAAAATCAACTGAAAATTTTTGTCCTTTTCTTCAACTTAGAATGTTCAGACTTTGTCGGAAGAAGCATGGCAAGACCAAAGTAATCATGACAAGATCAAAGTATGAGGATTCCTTTCTTTTTCTTTTGCTTTTCAAGAATCCCAATATGAGTCCAAATGATATGTCAGGAGAATATGAGACGCATGCCTAAGGAAATTCTTTATTCCAAAAGGCATGGGACACATGGAACATCACAGGGACTTCTTAGTAGGCACATGGGACTTCATCATAACATTTTTGAATATTGTAACAATTTTGGCTGTTGTGCAGGCTAGACAAATAGGGGAAAGTAGCAACAGTCTTGAAATAGTAGTAACCTCAGGAGTGAACTCATCAATCAGTGGAAGGAGCATCGGATGGATAACCATCAAAAGGATCAAAAGGACCTTGTGGAGAATCACATTCATGCTCATGGTAAATAGCATACTGATTACAGAATCCACAATATAAAATTGGCTCAAACACTGGAGTTCTCCCTGGGATGAGAAGACTTCTTGGATTACAATGATCAACAATCTACAAATGAGCAATGGCATCAGAATATGGTATGGGACCAAAGACAGAAATTCTATCCGTGCTTCCCATGAAATGATAATTTTTCCGTAAATTCTGAGCAACATTAATAATTTGGTTATTAAAACAATTTCTCCAACATTCTGCAAGAACATAAGGATCATCAAAGAACAATTGAGAATTTCCTTCAAACCATGGCCCTTGGTAAGTGTGGCCATTAATGAGAATGAGATGCTTTGAAGGCTGGACATTCATCTAGTTATTTCTTTCCCATTTTGGCAACGTACTCCAGCATCTGATGGAAACAAAAGGACTGTTAAATCCTTTAATAGCATCCTGAATAATATGTGGGAGTTGGCTGGCTTGATAATGGCTTGTTAATTTTATGAACCTGATAAAGCCATATTCAAACATTTGGGAAAGCCAATTAGGGTCCCTGTCATCATCATCATCTGAATCATCAGTAATATATGAACTATCATCATAATTTATCAAGAGACTAGGAAATGGGTGTTTCTTTTCATACACTCTGAAAGTACTCCCAAAGTGTTCTTCCCAATCCAGTTGGACAAATACATTATCAGATTCATCTAATTCATCAGGATCAGGAATAGTAGCAGTAACAAGTTTCTTGAAGTGTTTGAACCATAGGTCAAAAGACCTAAACATAGCCTTGCTTCCCAAAATACGTAATTGTATATCTGTCGACAAGTTGGCAATAGCACTTCTTAACAGAGATTGGGTCTTAAGACTCATTCTAGCATAATCAGTGCCTATTATAGTCTCATTATCCGTTGAATGGATTTCCTCTTTGCCAAAGAGTTGACTGATGTAGGCTTTAAGATAGCTTTCAAGAGCCGCATTTTCTACAACAGGGTTATTTTCTGAAACAAAGTTATTTTCTGGAGCAAGATCATTTTCTGGAACAAGGTTATCATAGTGGCTCATATAAGCCTCATTTTGAGCAGTAAGGTTAACAAGGTGGATTTCAAGTGCTCTGAGGGTTTTCTGGAAAACATTATGGTGGTTTTTAGTAAAAGCAAATTGAAGGTTATCAAGGATGAATTTAATAGAGTCCGGTAATTCTGAATAGGTTCCATTGTGGAATTGCAAATTTCTTGACAAAACTTCTTGTAAAACAATCAATATATTACCATTGGAATATGTTACCTCTGCCGGGACATCTCCTTGAAGGGATGTTGATCCACTGGGTTTACCCCAGAAGATGCGCCTTCATGCAATTTAAAAAGTTGTCTCACTGGGAGTCTTTTATTTTGAGAATAGTCCTGTACAGGAGCTTTTCCCTTGTTTTTCCTCTCTACCGAGGGAGCCATAATAATCCACTTACTAGTGGTATAAGTATAAATATTATTATTATTCCACTTATTAGTGGTATTTATCCACGCATCATTGTCCGATTCCTGCAAAGAAGCATTGATAATGTTAGGATAATTGATAGTATTTAACATTTTGGTACTATAAATATTACCTCTAAAATCATCTGTGAAATAATGGCAAAAACCTATCATTAGGTCTTGAATTGGCACATTAATAGGAAAGTCTTCATTATAAGACAAATCATCAATTGGTATTTTCTCACGCCAAAAAGCATTAAGAGCATCAGAGCAAACATCATCAATCAAGATGTTAACAAGTATGGATTGCAACAATGTATCGGAAATTTGTTCAGCAATTCTCTTGTATCTAACTTCTTGCTGAAGGAAGTTGAGATTTTTAATTTTAGCATGAATCATGTTTGAAGTAGCATCAGTGTCAATTTCAAACTTTGAAGCAAATTTGAACTTTACTTTCTGTCCAAAAGGATCAGTAGTAATTCCATCATGTTCAACAAGAAAATGATACAAAGCATTTATAAAAGGCAAACCAAGAATCACTTTATCAGTCATGTTTTTAACAAGAACAGAAGGAATCTTGAAACAGACATTATCATGGCACACTCAATTATTCAATTCATATTTAATTTTCATCTGAGAACCATTAGCAAAAACCAATCTTTCAGTAGATTTTTCAAAATATTTTGAAGGAATCAGTCCTTCTTGGATACAGTTCATATCCGCACCAGAATCAATCATAGCAATAACAGTGAAATGATAATCAGGAGAAACAACAATTTTAACTTTTGTAAACCATTTTGGGGGAAGTATTTCATTAACAAGAGCAAGTTGAGAATCAGTGAAAACATCAGCAATACCTTTATCAGAAAGAAGAGCCTGTTGACTGGATTTATCTCCATCTTTGTGCTCATCATGTTCACTATCAGATTTATCAGATTGTTGTTTATCAAGGTTTTTATCAACTTTTAACATTATCAGCTCTTGTTTAAGATTATTGTTATCACTTTTAATATTTTTAAAATCATGTTTTAATTCGCTTATCTCTTGTTTAACAATATTAATTTCATGATGTAAATCATTAACAGTTAAATCTTTAGATTTCTTTTTATTAAATCTTTCCAAAGTTTCTTCAAAGCTTATAGTTGATTTTAGTTTTTTATCAGTTTCATTTTTTACCAAATTTTTCTTGAACTTATCCAAATATTCTTTTTGTAATTCAGGATTTTGAATTTGATTTATCAGTTGAATTATTAATTTTTCAACTCTTCACTCTTAGTGAGGGTTTTAACAAATTTAATAACATTGCAACAGGAATCTCTACAACCAATTTTAATATTAGGAGAATCAGAAGAATCAATAGCAGATTGATAGCAAGAATCAGAAGAAGAAGAAAAATCATCTTCCAAGGAATCAGACGAATTGTTTGTTTCAAGGATTCTGAATAATTCTTCTTGCTCTTTATCATCAATGTTTAACATGTTAAACTTATTTTTTAATTTACCAGGTTTTTGTTTACAATCTTTACTAAAATGTCCAGGTTTTCCACAGTTAAAACATTTACCTTTACCTGATCTTTGTTTAACATGTTTCTTTTTAGCATAAAAATCATTAGGTTTAACAAAGTTGGTTCTGTATTTTTTATGTTTTTTATGGCTGTAATTTTTGTGACTATTATTATGTTTTTTCCCTTTTTGCCTGGAAGGAGCAATAGGGGGCAAATCATATTGTTCACAGAAATTACCCATTTCATATTTAGCTTTTCTTTTATTTTTTAATTGGTGTTTTAACAGTTTTTCATCATTGCACATATTAATGCCAAGTTTTTTAATAGTGCTTAAAATATCACCATAAGTCAAATTATCATAATCAATAGAATCATTTTTACCAATTAACTCTTGTTTTACCTTATGAGCAAAGATAGGAGGCAGACCGTCAATAAACTTTTCTTTCCAATAAGGCTTGAAACAGTCTTTACGATGCATTACTTTGGAAAGGAAAACATCTTGGTACCATCTGTAATCAGACATAGTAGGACATTTCAAATTATTTAGCAAATCAGAAATTCGAGATGAAATATTAGATGGAGTACCAACAAAATGTTTGATAATAATATAGATTAAGGTATTGACACCATCAGGAATACCTCGACCAACGCTTTCATCAAAAATGGGCAAACCTTCTTCATTCTTTTTAACAGCATGTTTAATAGATTCTCTGGAATCTTTTGTGAGATATGAATCCCACCATCCGCAAAGAGTACCAGAAAAACCAGTAGCAAGAAGGTCAACAATTCAGGGTGATCAAGATTATGGTTATTAACATAAGCAATTCCAACCATAGACATATGACCCATTTTATTAATGATTTCTTGTTCAGACAAACCATCAATATTTCATTCATAAATCTTATCAGCAAAAACAGAAAACTAAGTTTGAAAATGTCTTTCTTCAAACTGCATATCAGGGGGAGTAGGTTTTGAATACCAATTTTTTGTAAGAAACATAGGTTTGGAAGTCCCAACAAATCTTTTAATTTCTGGTAAATCATCATCAAAAATCTTTTTTGCAAAAACAAAAGATACAGTATCAGAATCTGTACTTTCATCAAAAACAATTTCTTTTTCAATTCTTGAAATAGTGCAGGCTGTACTTCGAGAAATACCCTCAGTTTTAATTTTTAAATCAGAAAGCATTTTTTCAACAATTTTAAGAGTTTTAGATTGGGAGGTTTTGAACTTGAAATTTTTATCATGACTGGGTAAATTAATCAAAGGTTCCTCAGTCTTGACATAAACATGTTTTTCAGAAACAGATTTTTCAACATAAGCAGTTTTGTCAATAATTTTTTCTTCAATACGGTCAAGCTATTGACCAATAATATGCAAAGATTCATTAGCAAAATTGTTTTGTTCAATAAAACTAACAATGGGAGTTTTATCATCAGCAATTTTGAAAGGAGAGGCCTTCACTTCCTCTTTTGTCACTTCATCCTTCTTAGTAGTTACCAAAATTGTCTCAAGAGGAGGATGATTAGACCTAATAATGGTTTATCTATTTTAACAAAATTTGATTTTTTTTATCACATTTAAATGTTGTTTTGAAACCTCATCTTTTGAAACATAATGGTTTTCAAGAAAATCAAAAAACAAAATTTTTTTTTCAATTGATTCATCTTTTCTAACCATTTTCTCTTAACACAGTCTTTTTCAGATTGAGTAAAATTATTTTGGAAATATTTTCTTTTAGGTCTGTTTTTTGAAAGCGTAAACTCATTGTACAAAGAAACCAAATCAACTTCAAAATCTTCGTTTAAAACAGTCAAAATTCTTAATTATTTTGGTAAACAGGAGGATTTTCAATAGGAGGAAAATCAGAATCTGATGGAGCAACAGATGCAGAGTCTTCTTCATCATCAATAGCAACGTTGCCATGAGGAGAGGAAGATTCAGCTTTAGTAGAATAGAAAGGAGTGCTAACTTGGGAGTTACCGCTGGAAACTCCTTTTAGCCTTAAACCAGTGGGTTTTTCAAGACTTTTTTGCAAAAAATCATTGAGATGTTGATCTCTTTTTGAAATATTTTCAAATCCAGCAAAGGAATGCCTTCCTTTGTTGATCCTTAATGGTTGGTTATTTTGAAAACTTATTTTAACAGTACCATCAAGATATTGTTGAATATGAGTGAGATCAAGTTCATCAAAAACAGGTTTAACAAGAGGAGATTCTTGTTCCAACAACCATTCAGTGGGAAGTTTAACGTCTTGCCATTGAATCATTTTTGGAACTTGAACTTTAGCATTAGGAGATGAACATTGAATTAACATAGTTTTACTAGAAGGTTCTCTGTGATTTATAGCACCAGGATTTTAATTGAGTACCCAACAATCTGTAATAAATGCGGTAAATTAAAGCAAAAGGCTTACTACCTTCTTCCATGATATAACCAAATGAAGCAATATTTAAAGTCAAAGCTTTAACAATATTAGGATCATCCAAAGCAAGAGTAAGATCAGGATAACAGTTAAAATAAACAAGACCATCATACAAAGAAGCAGTAATCATACCAAGAATGCTATCTTTAAAATTTTTAAATCTAGCATCACGTAAGCACATTCGAACAGAAGCATTAATACCCTTTCGGGTGAGTGGTTTAATAGCAACCTGAACCATACCAATATGCAAATAACTGAGTTTTTTAGCAATGAACTCATTAATATTTCTTTTAGAAAACAAGCAACATTTTTCATGAACTCTAGAAATAGAAAATGTTTGTTCAACAGTTCTCACTTTGTAAATGGGATAGAAAGTAGTTTCAACAAAACTAGTCTTATAAACAGTTTTAGTATCAACTTTAGGAATATTCCATTTCTGGAAATCAAGGATCTCATGTTCTTCAACAGTGTGATCTTCTTCATTTACTATATAATTTCATACACTATTACTTTTGAAAATCTAATGAACAATGTTACCTCTCATTTAACGTTTTTGTTATACAAATCATCAGTAAGTAAATATATGATAATGGTAAGAAGCGTTACAAATCAGATCATTAAAAAAATGATAAAATTAAATAGCCATATCATTATGGAGTACTAATCTATGGTTTTACGCATCTAAAGAAGTGGAATATATAGAGTTTACTTAAAGGTATGTGTAAAAACTCATATTATATATATATATATATATATATGGTAAGATACTATTTTGGTCCCTAAACTTTACTAAAAGTTTTTTTTTTTTCGTCCCTAAACTTTGAAAAGTTCTTTTTCATCCCTAAACATTGTAAAGAGTTTTTTTGAATAGTATAGAGACAAAAATAAGGATGAAAAAAGAACTTTTTCAATAGTTTAGGGATGAAAAAAAAGTTTTTAATAAAGTTTAAGGACATAAATAAAACATTTTCAATAGTTTAAGGACGAAATATGAACTTTTCAATAGCTTAGGGACGCAAAATAAACTTCCTAAAGTTTAGGGATGAAAAACAAACTTTTGATAAAGTTTAGGGTAGGTTTGGTTAGGGTGAAAACAGGGAGGATGGAAAATAGGGAGAGGAAAATAAGGAGGAAAATGGCATTTTCTACTGTTTGGTTGAGGATAGAAAACAAGAGAGACAGAAAATAGGGAGGAAAATTTTCCCTCCGGGCTCACATTTTTTTATCCTCCCAATTTGGGAGGAAAAAGTGCTGAACACAAATATCCTCAATATTACCTTGCCTTGTTGCCTTTTTTCTTTTTTCTTTTTTCTTTTTTTTTTTCTTTTTTTTTTCTTCTTCTTCTTCTTCTTCTTTTGATTTTCTAGGTGTGGGCATCTTCTTTTTTGTTTTCCTCTTTTGGGCGTTGCCCTTCTTTTTTTCTTTTCTTTTTTTCTATTCCTTTTTTTTTTCTTTTGATTTTCTAGGGTCTGGCGTGATACTTTTTTTTTTTTTTTTAACTAGATGTGATTTTTATTTTTTGGAACATGATTTTTATTTTTTTAATAAATTTGGGTGATTGCTTTTCTTTTTCTTTTTTTTGTGGTTATTTGTCACTTTTTTGTTTTAATTGAACATCATTCTTTAACAAGGGTATATGAGTAAATTTATTCAAACTCATTTTTTCCATCCCTCTACTTTTCCACTCTCAACCAAACAAATAAGAGAGAAAATAAAATCTTTTCTATCCTCCCACTTTTTCACTCTTCCAACCAAATGGACCCTTAAGGACCAAAATAGTATTTTACCCATATATATATATATATATATATATATATATATATATATATATATATATATATATATATATATTGTAAGAGACTAGGAAAAATTGGGTGCTCTCAGAAAAGGGTGCAACCATCGGCACCTTCCCTTTTCAGGACTATGTTTGGAGTCGCCAATTATTTTTTTATAAAAAAAAAAAAAAGAAAAAGAAAAATACAATACACAATTCACATGTCAATAATACCTCAAATTTCATTAATTGATTATACAAACACAATTTGGTAGAATATCTTTACAAGGCTTTGGTCCTAGATACAATCTATGTAAAAAATACAAAGCTTTGGTCCTCGATACAAACTACCAAAACAAAATAAAGCACCAGTTCTACCAACCTAAAATTCTAAGGTTCGGGGGCTAGGTTACAGGATGGGAAGGTGTTAGGCACCCACCTTGCCCAGACAGAGTCTAGTCTTCTAGATACAATCTATGTAAAAAATACAAAGCTTTGATCCTCGATACAATCTACCAAAACAAAATAAAGCACTAGTTCTACCAACCTAAAATTCTAAGGTTCGGATGCTAGGTTACAGGATGGGAAGGTGTTAGGCACCCACCTTGCCCAGACAGAGTCTGATCTTCTAGACTTTAAATGACCATTAAATACCCATATTCAGAGTATGAAATGATATGCAATAAATGTCATGTCAAATCCTAGACCTAGGGTTAAACTTCTATTTAAGAACCTTAGATCTGCCATTTTATTTTATGTGAAAAAAAGTTTAATGAGAATACTTGGTGAAAAATTTAGATATAAGTTTTTTTTTTTTTTTTTGGTGAAAGAAAGAGAATGAATTTTTAATAAAAATTTAAATCAGGTTTGAATTCTTTAAATGTGAGAGAAAAACAGATTTTTATTTTGAAAACACCAATTTTTTACGAAAAATGCAGATATGTTTTTTTCTTAAAAAAAGTTCATATTTTTATTTAAAAAAATGCAGATCAATGTTTTTATTAAAAAACAAACCGGATTTTTGTAAACAAAATACAAATCAGATTTTATAAATAAAATACATATAAGATTTTATGAATAAAATACAAATCAGATTTTATAAATAAAATATAGATCTGGTTTTACTTTGAAAAAGAAACAAGGAGAAAAATGTAGATTGGATTTTAGTTTTGAAAAACATAGAGAAAAATTATAGATTTGATTTTAGTTTAAGAAAAACATGAAAAAATTGCAGATCTAATTTTAGCTTCGAAAAACATAAAGAAAAATTGTAGATCTAAAATCTCAAGGAAAGATTCAAGTATTCAACCCTAAATTTAAGCATGTTCATCAATTAATCATGTGAAAATTTTTGAAAAGTAAAAGAGAACATGTAATAACATATGACAAACATGGTTATCTAAACAGGAAAAAAACATCACATCCATGGAAAATAAAGCATATATGAAAACATGTTCTTGGAATTAAAATAAAAACAGAATCATGTTATGGAAACAAAGTTAGAATCATACCAACATGAACATCATCCACTAGTGGAGAACTATCCTAGAGATTAAAGAGAATGAATTTCTAAGGGGTAGCGGAGAATCATACCTGCATGTTCTTTCATTTTATATTGAGTGACAATAGCAATAACGATTTTAATGTTAAGGTTGGACATTGTGTATTTATGGGATTTATAAATGATGTGTATTTTGTTTTAGAATTAAGGAAAAAGAGAAAGACATGTTCTATATTAACTTTTATTCTACAATATTCCTCCAAAGTTTTTTTTTTTTTTTCTCATTACTTCAATTGAATAATTATAATGGATGTGTGTGCAATTTATAATTATTGCATTTTATGATGGGCTCATTACTAATAAAATTTTGTAACAATTATAGTATAATACATATACAACATTCTCCAAAACCATCTTACATAAAATATTACAATATTATTCGTGCATCACATGGGTAACTTACTAGTTATGCATAAAATATAACAGATAATATAGTAAACAATATCTGATGAACACAATTTGACATATGTATTAAGAGCGTAAAGAACATACAATAGTTAGATTTTCAAAATATATAATAATTTTAATGATATTGGACAAAGTTGTAACCTTAGATTACAACCAATTTTATAACTAAACTGCATCCTAATCTAAATGCAAAGTGACAAAATCTAAGTAAAATATTTCATGAAAGCTCTGAATAAGAGGGCAAAAGTTTTTGTCAAAGAGAGTCATTACACAGTGAGAACAATTCCAAAAAGAGATAATTAAAAAAAAAAATGGTATTTTGAATTTTCACAAGCACCAGACTTGACAAAATTAAGAAACAATATTTAGGAATTGATTTGTGAATAGTCCATGTCATACATTGATGTCGTGGAAGCCTGAAGAAAGCACACACGATACTCTCTTTGATGGACAGAAACTAAATGCTAATTTCTGGGTAGAAAACCTCGAATCCACGAGGGGTCTCTTAAATTCACAAGGTGATAAACTGGAATCAACTAGAGAAAAGTTTGAGAAAAACTCTGCAATTTTATTGATAATAATTTGAAAATTGAATTGCCTTTGAAGGCTACAATGCGTTTAAATAGTAAAGAGAAAACCTAGGGTGGCTAGAAACCCTAAGGCAATTATGAAAGCATATAAAACCCTAATTTGACTAAACAACATTTTTTGAAAACGCCACTTTGTATTATAACTTAACGAGCATCAAAATACAGAGCTTCCAAGGCCGGTTGAGGGGATTCCTCTAACCAAATAATCTCATCATTAATACAATTAGCAAATCGGGCTAGAGAATGGGCAACGGAATTGGCTGTCCGAGCAACACACGACACCGACTGAACTTGTAGACCTGTAGCCAGGCAGTGAATATCTGCATACAAATGACCCAACCGAGAGTAAATCAAGCGCAAATTGGAGATGGGCGCCATAACAACTGCGTTGTCCCCTTCAAGCACAATATTAGTGAAGCCAGAATCAACCGTAAATTCCAGTGCTTTCCTGCAGGCCAGCACTTCCGCTTCCTCGCTATCTTGAACAGGTGGTCCTCTTACTGATAGAGCTGCCATAACCTCTCCCTCATTGTTTCGGATCACCGCCCCAAACCCCGTCGCCTTACATTCCTAAAAGAATGCCTCGTCGAAGTTCAGTTTGTAGTTCGATCCCGACGGAGGAGTCCAATTTGAGCTTCTCGCATTGACCGTCGAAACAGCCAACTGATCTTGGGACTGTTTGAACTCATCCAAGAATTCACCAGCTCTCTTTACTAGCCGAGACGGGTCCTGTATCACTCCACCAAAGATGACTGCATTGCGCTGTGTCCATATGAGCCAAGCTTGCACGAAAAAAAGCTCCAATTCCTCTCGAGAAAGCTTCAACATCAGCTCCTCCACCAAGTGCAGGAAATCACGTTGGCCACCTTTACTTTTCTGTAACTTCCTCACAGCTTTAAAAACACCTAAAACAAGGAAATAAATAACATAAACCTAAAATAACTAAAAATACATTAAAAAAAATACTAAAATTATATATTTACAAAAATTAGATATTAAACCGTGACCTACATTAGACCCCTCCACTTAAAACAAACTTGTCCTCGAGTTCATCTTTGAAATTTGAAATCTTCTATTCCAAATAAACAAATACTTTGAATTCTTGAGCCCCTTGATCTTCTTTCCATACTTGCAACTCATCAATGGGATAAACAAATCAACTTGAATTTATTTTTCCTTGATCTTCATATAATTGTAGAGATTTACCAAATAAGAACTAACAATTGAATCAAATCTATCAACCCCAATAAAATCAATAAACTTTGGTGTATCGCTTACCACCAAAATAAAAGGATCTTAATATTGACAATCACATGATTCAATTTTATCGAACTCCTTGACAATTTCCTCTTCAATTGTCTCTACTATCTCAACTTCAAGATATTTCTCTATAATAGGGTCTTCATCAATCTCTTCCACAATTTTTATTTCAAGTTTTTCTTCTATAAACCTAAGGCGGCTAGTAAACCCTAAGGCGGCTACGAAAACTTATAAAACCTTAATTTTACTAAAAAACATTAAAAACGCCTAAAACAAGGAAATAAATCACCTAAATCTAAAATAACAAAAATTACATAAAAATACTAAAATTAAATAATTACAAATATTAAATATTAAATCATGTCCTACATCATACATTGTCTGAGTGACTGTATGAACTCTACTACTTAATCCCTTGCACTAAGAGGAGTAGTAGAGGTTTTAATCAAGGATGTTTTAATCTGTGGTTTATTTGGGTATGCCAAGTTATGAGCCCTTTAGTTACTTTTAATGCGGTTTATTTGGGTATGTGTAAGGTTGAATTTATTCAACCATCTAATTGGCTTTATTCCGTGCCAAATTTGCTTGTAATTCAGCATTTAGTAACCCTGTATTTAGGTGGATTTGATGTAAGGGTAGTGAGTGAGATAGAGTGAAGTTTGCTCAAGAGTGTGCAAGAAAACAGAGACTCGCGGCTGGGACTCGCGGGTGACTCGCGGCTGCAAGCCGCCAGAAGCAGCACACGTGCCAAGCATGCTGGAAGGTGAACAGTCATGCCAGCTGGAGCACTACAGGACAAAACAGGACAACTGGCCATACGGTTATCTCGCGACTGGATCTCGCGACTTGGTCAAGCCGCGAGGTCAAGCCGCGAGCCACCCCTATTTTGTAAAACCTGACGTTTCACATTCCTCTCCCACTCCAGTATAAATACCCCTTTTACCCACGATTGAGAGAGAGCTTCCAGAGAGAATTTTGAGAGAGAAACCCTAAAGAAAAACAAGATTGATTCACCCACAATCTATACCTTAGAGTCTCTCCAAATTCCCCAACTCTCTTCCTCTCCATTGTCAAATCCTTGAGAGGCATTATACCAGACCTGGTTCTCACCATCATCATCACTGTGAGACAGTTGTTTGGATTTCTGGGAAGCAGTTAGGAAGGAACCAATCTTCATTGGTTGATGCTATGGTCTAGTAGCGGAATCCGGGAAGCTAGAAAAGAAAAAGGTTCGGCGCAACCTCGTTGGAGCAAGAAGCTTGGAGGGCTTAGGTGCACTGGGTAGATTAGGCTTGGAGGGTCTATTGCTGTCCTTGTATCCCAACTACATTTTCTAGTGGATTATTGACCGCTTGGAGGGTGGCGGAGAGGTTTTACGCCGAGGGCTTCGGTTTCCTCTTCGATAACACATCGCGTGTTGTCTTTGTGTTTGCATCTTCCTTCCTCTCTATCTTTGCCTTTTTATTATCTGCTGTGGATTTTATTTTGTTATGGCTTAGATAGTTTTTAACCAATTTCATAGTATAGCATATGTTAAGTTTCCGCACACTTGTTGTTTGACATATTGCTTGAATTGGTTAAGTTGTAAGTTGGGGGTCTAAACGTTCAAAGGTGTTTTTACACGTTTTTGAACTTTCAGTATGTAGTTGTATTTCTTTTCTTTTCTTTTTTTTGGTAATTTTATTTTCTTGGTTGTACTCATGTTGTGGCTTATTTTTGTTTCATCACAATATTAATTCCATATGTTGGGAAAATTTTCTAGCTTTGTCAGGAAATACGCCAAACGGGCATTTGGAAATATAAATAAGATAATTAATTAATCATCAAATAACATTTACTTGGTAGAGACTGATAAATAACTAGGAACACATAAAATGCCCTCTACCTTGCCGCAATGTAACTTGACTTCCAAAATTCTCATTTAAGGATTGTAGACTAATATATCTTGAGAGTCACAAACTATTTTACAATATTTTTACAAACATTTGACGTGGTCAGCTTCTTATTGGTTTTCATTTAAACTCACCATTAACGATTCTCAAAAAAAAAAAAAAAAAACTGACCATTAACATCATTTTTTTCATTAACCAATAACTACCCACCATATCAGCAATTTATAAAATTTTATCTCTAGTATTATTCATTTATCTTATATTTGACGTCAATTAAAAAAAAAGATTTTATTTTTCCTTTTAAAAAATTAATAATATACCTAACTACTCAAAAATTCCAATATTTTTTTATATCAAATAAAAAGTAATAATTTTTGGGGCATCACATAGTATTGTCCAAATTTTTAGCGGAATGTTTAGCTCAGATAATCTAAGGGTAAGTACAACCCTAATTTTGTCGTTTTTGGACATAAATCAAGTAGAAATTTTTCATGAGTTCGTCAAAATTATTTTATTTTTCTCATTTTATATTAGGACTTCTGAATTATATATCATGAATCAAAAACATGTGTAATGCAAGGAAAAGTTAAATCATTATTGATAAATAAAGAGTCAATTAGAGAAGTTATAGAAAAGAACATGTGCAATTCAATTAGAATATTTTTAGAGAAAATCAAATCAAATCTAATTAAAAATTATTTACTTGTTAAGTTATTTTAAGTTCTAATTTGTTTAAACTAACAAATTTGGCACCACTTGTAATTATAAAACCAAATTTAATAACATGTACTATAATCCTAGCATGTAAAAATGTGGGTTTTCAATTTATGTGACAAACTTAGAATAAGTCAATAAAAACTCAAAAAACTTTTATATTGTATTACACTAGTAAGTATCCCAAAAAGGAGGTTATTTGGAGCATGCCAACATACACATGGGCAAGCCATGGCCTTGGCCGCATGCACGATGGGCTGCCACGGGCATGCCATCATGCCTAAAGGAGATTATTTGGGCATGATAGGGCCTACAATGCAACGAAAATTTTAGTTAACGAAATTGTGGATGAGTAGTGTCTATTACACACATTCTAGTGCACACATAGTACACAGTTCATAATTTACAAGTAAATTGTGACTTAAAATCATGATTTGAAGTTACAATTTCCTTATAAATTGTGACTTGTGAGGATTATGTGTATATTATAGTGTGCGCTAGTAATTATCCAAGATTATAGGCTTAAAGTCAACTGTAAACAATTATACCAAGCATCAAGGGATGAAAAAAACAAAAACGCTATTCCATGGAAAATTAGAGTATACTCTAGTTTTCCATGGAATAGCGTACTCTAGTTTTCCATGGAATAGCGTTTTTGTTTTTTTCATCAATGTCTTTGTATTATAACCTTAATTTGTGGGGTCTCTGCAAAAGAAGTCTCCATTGCATACCTAAGCAACCTTTGCTTTTCTCTACCATTGGTACTCTTACATTTTTGGGTGGTGTTTATTTCACATTGTTTATTGCACACAAATACAAAATCGTGACTGTTCAAAAAATATTTAACGAAGTCATGTCACGATTTTAACGCAAAAAGTTTGTGCAATATGTAGGAGTAGTATTTACCCTCCATTTTTTTGTCGTGACTATTTTTTTTTTCCAGAGTGATGACTGGTGACAACTTATTTACTTCATTATATATTGACGTGCGTCTGTATGCCCCTCCCCCTCCTTGAAAAAAAAACCAGATCAAGCGTATTTTTTTTTTTTTTTTTTGGTAAGCGTATTACTCATACATAAACATTAGGGGAAATCATACTGTTTTCAAAGATGAGCAGTTTGAGTAGCACAAAACTTCATGTATCCATGTTTCCCTGGTTTGCCTTTGGCCATTTCATTCCCTACCTTCAACTTTCTAATGAGCTTGCGCAGAGAGGCCATAGAGTGTCCTTCTTACTGCCCAAAGGAGCACAAGCAAAGCTACAACATCTCAACCATTATCCAAACCTTATCAACTTCTATCCTCTTCTCGTTCCCCATGTAGATGGACTACCCCTTGGTGCTGAGACTGCCTCGGATGTTCCTTTTCCACTTCATATGCACCTTGCTATTGCTTTCGATCGAACCCAAAACCAAGTTGAAACCATTCTTACCACTCTCAATCCTCACTTCATCTTCTTTGATTTCAGTCATTGGATGCCAGTTTTGGCACACCAACTTGGCAGCAAGGCCATACACTATTCGATGGTAAGCGCCGCCACACTTGCGTTACGTATGGTCCCTGCTAAGAAGATTGCAAAGCATATGACTAATGAAGAGCTAATCCAACCGCCTCCTGGCTATCCTTCTTTGTTAGTGCTACTAAAACACAAGGAATTCGAAATTGCAACAGTAAAAATACTTGCCGAAGATCATAACGGAACTGGGGTTCCCAGTTGGTACTCTCGAATTACCTCTAGCATGAAAGGGGGTGATGCAATTGCCTTAAGGACATATCATGAGGTTGAGGGGCCTTATTGTGACTATCTAAGGCAGCAGTACGCTAAGCTTGTGTTGCTAACAGGACCTGTCCTGCCAGAAACAGCGGCCACAAAGCTAGACGAAAAATGGACTAATTGGTTATGCAATTTTGAGCAAGGTACTGTGGTGTATTGTGCATTTGGGAGTCAAAATATACTACAAAAGGACCAGTTTCAAGAGCTGCTTTTGGGGTTTGAGTTATGTGGGAAACCATTTTTGGTGGCACTAAGTACTCCAGATGGATGCGCAACAATTGAAGAAGCTTTGCCAGAGGGGTTTGAAGAGAGAGTTAAAGGGAGAGGGTGGGTGTATGGGGGTTGGGTGCCACAAACATTGATATTGGACCACCCATCTGTTGGTTGTTCTGTGACCCATTGTGGTTATGGGTCCATGTGGGAGTCTCTTCTTAGTGATTGCCAAATAGTATTGTTCCATACCTTGGTGATCAAATTTTGAATGCCAGATTGATGGTGGAAGAACTCAAGGTTGCAGTGGAGGTAGAGAGAAAAGATAATGGTTGGATTTCAAAGGAGAGTTTGAGTGAGGCCATTATCTCTGTGATGGACAAAGACACTAGTGGGATTGTGAAACATAATCATGCCAAGTTGAAGGAGGTAATTACTCGCGAAGGCATGCAAGAGAGATATTTGGACACTTTCATTCAGAGCCTACAAGGTCTTTTGGATCGATTGGGTGACTGTATGAACTCGACTACACCTTAATTCCTTGCCCTAAGAAGAACAGTAGATGTTATGTCCACTCACGGGTTGCTAGTTGCTGCTGGAGTCCTACTGCACCTATGGCAAGTCCTGTATCAGAAGTGGATTATCTAGCTATATTTTATTCATAATTTTATGTATTGCTATTATTTGTTTTATTTTATATGTTGCTGTCATTTGTTTGAGTCCTTGGTGTTGATAATTGATTAATGTGTGGGATAACATTTGATTATCCTTATCAGTTAGGAACTGTTTTTGGGAGGTCTGGTATTTCATCCAAGTAAAACCATATTCCCCTGCTTTTCACAGAGAGCTATGGCACTTCACCATAGCTCCCCATGATAGACGAAAAATAAAAGTTAAATAATACATAAATACTTAAATTTATGTAATTCAAAGTTCATTAATGATGTCATAACTATAAAAGTTAGATGATTTACCATCACATGCCAAATAAAATGATGTAGTTTTGGCTTTTGAAAATTTTCATACATTTAAAAAAA
The DNA here is from genome assembly GCA_028535165.1 of Quercus tomentella. NCBI lineage: Eukaryota > Viridiplantae > Streptophyta > Magnoliopsida > Fagales > Fagaceae > Quercus > Quercus tomentella. Next base: position 36,637,534 of record JAPQVY010000012.1, read on the forward strand.
AGAAATCCATAAAATTAAAAAATAAAAATAAAAATAATAGAGCAGTAAGTGTCCATAACTTTAGTGACATTCTCAATGTAGTTTAGTGGCCACTATTTTACATTTGTTTCCTCTTCCTCCTATTGCACTTATAGGAAAATCCACTTACAGTTACAAACTCATTATTACACACTCCGTACACACTTTATTCGAAATCATGTTTTGAAAACCCAATTTCAGTTAAAATTGTAAAATGTTGAAATATTGTTTTAAAACACAATTTCAACCCACATGGCAATGTGTGTACATTGAGTGTGTTATAATCATTACTGCAAACTTATTTAGCTTGATAGAGATTGGAAAAGTGGAATTTGGGGTTATTATAGCTTCATTTCTAAATAATTTGTTAGCTTTATTTGAAAATTCCTCAAAACAAATTATGTGTTAGATTTAATTTGGTTAAACTTGGCAATGGAAATGGGCTTTAAATATATTAATTTATTATCAGATTCCATGTTAGTTATACAATGGCTAACAACTTATGGTGCTTATGTGCTGCCCCTTGCCTCTTTAATTATTGCTAATTGTAGGTACCTTATTAGGTGAGAATGGATCATCCTTCCATTTCACGCCTATTGTGAGACTAATGAAGTAGCAGATAATTTAGTAAAAAAGGAAAGTATGCAACACATGGCGAGTTGTGAGTGCTAAAGAAAAAGAAAAGTATACAACAAGACATAAATTTTGTATATAATTCATTCCTGAGTTTTGTGCTTGATAAGTACCTATGAAGAGGTTCCATATAGGCATGCTTAGAGAATGCCCGGTTTCTGTATATGTAAACATATAACTGTCTTTTTTATTTTTTATTTTTTGATAAATCATATAACTGTCTTAAATTAAAATAATACCCCCTTTTGTATAAAAAAAATATATGTGATATACTAACAATTATTATATAATATTATATCAAGGCCAAGTTATATGGCATCTGTAACTTTCGAAATTGCAAGCCATAATATGAAATCTTGCAAAAGTACCATACGCACAGATTAACAATAATACAAGGCTATCATTGAACTTTGAAAATTAATCAATCATTGATACACGTCCAATCAAAATCATCAAACTCATGCATGGACTCTCGTTAATAGAATTTTTTTTTTTTTTTTTTGATACACTCGTTAATCTATCTATCTATATTATGTATAATAGATTCTCTTCTTTCAACTAGATTTTTTTGTCTTTCTCAAAAAAAAAAAAAAAATTGGACTTTTTTGTGATTCAAAAGTACCCTCATTAATGAAGGATAACTTCATTTAAAAATAGGGTCATAAATGTTAAATAACAAATTTCATTTTGAATTCAAAAGGATAATTTCTAAAATTTAAGATTTTTTTCCCTTCACATTCAAAAAAAAATTACAGTTACTACTTTCTCTAAAATTTATTATTTTTATTTGTTTGAAAAATAAATATATATATATATATATATATATTTCTAAATTATAATAGATACAAATTATTAATTTTTATAAATAAAAAAAATTGAAAAGCATATGAACATAAGCTTGCTCAAAGGCTATTAATTGTTTAATACTTGCAGTGAAACAGACTGGTAGTACAATTTAACAAAATAAATTTAACGTTGGCAGCGATAATTAACTCTATAATTACGCCGAAAGACAAAACGTGCAAATTCAATAATTTATGCAACAGTAATTATAATTCGACTCTATAACTACACAGTCTACACTGAAAGACGAAACATGTTTAGCAAATTCAATAATTTATGCAACAGTAATTATGAGATCTCGAACAATCACGGTACGACCTCTCGTCCAGTTGCCAAGATTAAACAAAGTTACATAAAAATTAACGTTGACGGTTGACACGCAACAACAACAGTACAAAGTAAACCAAACACGAGATTCCTTTCACAATAATCACAAATATAAATTAATTGAGAATTAATTTACTTTTTTTTAGAAGACTTAACTAATTTATTTTTGTAATTATATAAACAAGAATAATATACTGTTCTAATCATAATCATAAACAATAATATAAACGAGTTCAATAGGCAAAGAATAAATAGGTTTTGCAAAAAATAAAGTAATTTGTAAAATAATTAAATAACTAACAGGTAAGAATGAATGATATGATGAATAATTGATCAAAGTTTGTATTTGACATAATGACCTTAAGACAGATTTCAACCCTCATATTATTAGTGGTATTTTCAGACTCACGAACGTCTACTTCCCAAAATATAATGACCAATAGCACATAGAAACACAACAAACAAAACTGTGTCTCTCTTTGGCTTCATGCAAAATATGAAAATGTTAGGGTCACAAAAAATACATAAATTTTGTCGTAACTTGCCCACATGGCAAGTTATGAGACCTGAAGAAAAAGTGTTGGAGCCACAAATTCACTACTCATAACTTGTCATGTGGACAGCGCCAAAATTGTGTATTTTGTTGTGGTACTAGCATTTACCGCAAAATATAGTTTTATGAAGAAAATATAAAATAACATTTTGGAAAAACACCACGTTATTATAAGGGACTTTTTATTTGTGTTGTGCCATATGAACAGACACATTAATTGGGACGGCCCACATGGACATTAATAATAATAATAAATATTTTATTTAATATTGGGACGGCCCACACAGACCCACACCCATAAAGAAATAAATATACATATACACATTATATACATATACTATCACTAAAAAAAACTGTGCCTATAGCGGCATTTGTAAGGCGCCACTATAGGTACTAAAAACGCCACTATTGTACCGCCACTATAGACCAATTTTTTTTTTAAAAATGCTATAGCAGCGTTTTAGAATGCCACTATAGGTCTACCGACAAACGCCACTATAGCCAAAAACCACCTAAAAAAAAATTTGATCAAATGTTTTTTTTAATTGGATTAAAATTGTAATTAAATTAAAAGATACAAAACAAAACAAAGAACATAAATAAAACAAAATACGTTTAGCAAAATACAAATCCAAAAAACTAAAAATTCAAAAAAATACAAAATACAAACACTATAGCCCAGCAAATTCAAAATAAAACACAAATCCACCAAAAAAATTCAAAATCAAACACAATATGCTCACGTTCAAAAAAAAAAATAATAAATAGCAACTCCACCCCAACACATTTAGCCGCCATAGACCAACCTGCAATAAGAAATCATCAAATAGATTTTGAATTTTTCACTACTTTTTTGGTTCTATTAACAAAGATATTATCACACTTGAGATCTCTATACCTATCAATAATAAAAAGCCAAAGAATTCACAAAAATTAATCAAGGAAAAGACCAAAACAATCATTAAAAATTTTTAAAAAAAAAAAATTACTTACTTGCAACAATACAACCAATGGCATCAAACACAATAGCACTCTTTCTTCAATCACAAATCCCATAACAGTAGCACCATTTACAAATTTAAACAAAATTAACAAGTTGCAACACCATCTTCAAATCCAAAACCCACTAACATTAACACCACCACAAATAAAATAGGGGGAATAAAATCAAAATGGAAAGGAAGAGAAAAGAATAAATCCAGGTGTGTAGTGAAACAAGAGTGAAAGAAGGAAAAAAAAGAGAGAAAAGAAGAGTGGAGAAGCTAGCTAGACGTGGAGAAAATGGATTGATAAGGTGAGTGGGAGTAAGGGAGAAAAAGAAGTCTGAAGAAGTGGAGATAAGGGAGAAAAGACAGCAAGAAAGGAAAATAAAAAAAAAATGTCCGAAGAAGTTGTCTTGACGTGGAAAAATGGATTGATAAGGTGAGTGGGGGTAGGTGGGGTTAGGTGGGTTTTGAATTTTGAATTTTGTAATTTTTTTAACACTTTTTTTACGTACATACACACACACATATATATATATATATATAAAAATTTAAATAGAAGAATGATTTGTTTAAAATATTTTCACAATATTTTTACCACAAATCTTAAGTGGTTGGTTATTATTGTTAGGACAAAAAAGTAATCTTAGTATTAAGTTCAAATATGAACCAATAACAACTAACCACTTATGATTTTTTGTGAAAATATTGTAAAAATATTGTAGACATAGCATCTCTAATTTAAATATAAATATATAATAATCTATAGATTTAAATAAATATATATTCTATTCAAATATTCTGGAATATGCCATAGAATATTCTTGGCATATTCCATTTGTTTACGTTGAAACTCAATAGCCATTCAGTTTAAGTTTTTTTTTTTTTTTTTTTGTCTGTTGGGTAGGGTCTATAGTGGCGTTTGACAAACGCCACTATAGGCCCTCATAAGAGTAGAACCTATAGTGGCGTTTGCACTATAGGTCCCCTATTTTACTTTATTTTTTTGCGGAATTCTTTTTCCTAACGTTTTGTTTTTTTGGTGCTGGGCTATAATGGCGTTTGCAAAACGCCACTATAGGTTCTACTCTTACGAGGGCCTATAGTAGCGTTTGTCAAACGCCACTATAGACCTAACCCAACCAAAAAAGTGCCTATAATGGCGTTTGACAAACGCGACTATAGGTCCTGCCCAACCAAAAAAAAGTGCTTATAGTGGTGTTTGTCAAACACCGCCATAGGTCCTGATCTTACAAGGGCCTATAGTGGTGTTTGACAAACGCCACTATAGGCCTAGTTTTTTGTAGTGTATATAATAAAAGTTGAGCTTAGAAGCCGTAATTACACAAAGTGACTTCACCAAATTACATAAATTTTTTTAGATTTTTAGATTTTAAGAAAAAATATATATAATTTTTCTTCTATTATAATTTCTAAGTTGGTAAAAATCATAATTTGATTACAATCCAAATTCTTCATCTAATCTATCTAATCCTTATTTTTTACGTGTAGTGTTGAAATAAAATTAGATTAACATTATTATTTTTATTTGTTAGGATATATTTCTTAAATTAAGGGATAGTATTTAACATACAAAAATTTAATTCAGATAAAATTTTATCATCTAAATTTTAGAATTTTAATTCTACTCTAACTAAAAGTCTATTTTAAAATTTTTCTAAATTTAAATCTCATCCCACGTTTTCATTGTTTTTATTTTCCTCAAGTTGCAACCTATATTTTATATGTTAATTATTATTAAATAAATAATATTTTATTAGAATATCAAGTTACAAAACTCTTGATTAAGGGATTAGATTTAACAAAAATTATAATCCTACAAGATGTAATCCATATCAAAAAATCATAATCATAAACATCTGCCTACTCACACCACGAAAACAATACAAGAGTATCTGTGCATAAGAGGAATTATGGATAGACTTACAATTCTTTAAAAACATTAGGCATGAAGAGTTGGAGGCCATCTTTCAATCAAACTTCTATATGATGTATCTAACACCTTTATAATATAGGTGTGACCTTGAATGAAATAATAAAACTTCAATCACGATGCTAGGTGAGTAATGAAAGCTTCAACGATGCTAATGGATGTGTGAATTTTCTTTTCTTTTCAAGTTAACCTTTTTTTAAAGTGGTTTTATTTTATAATGAGACATATTTTTATATAAAAGGGATAATTACAGTAAACCTACCTGTGGTATGACCCGTTTTCACTTTGCCTACCCATGGTTTAAACATTTACACTTTGCCCACCTGAGGTTAGTATTGTTAGCCTTCCGTAACCCACCTCTCCGTTTGTCATTAGAAAAACACATTTTTAGGCAAAAACAAATATAACAAGAATCAAAAAGCTAGGGTTTGAATTTTTTTTGAAAGAGCTTGGATTATGGGGTTTTGTGTCTCTATGCAAACTACTAGTCCTCTGCTGAAATTCCTTTGAAAAATAATCAAGAAAGAAGGAAGGCAAGAAAGATAGGGCAGCAGCCAACAAGGACAAAGATAGCAACACATGTTTCAAGAGTTGAGTTCAAGGGTTTGGTTGTGTTTAATGATCTATTTCTTTAACGAATAAAGAAAACTCACAATTACAATGATGTTTGGATCCTAGATGTGAGCACATGTTCATGGACTCAGCTTGATATATGTGGCCAACACCCCAATGGCCGATACAATATTTCCACGTGCAAAATGTTTGGAAACCATTGGAATCAAGAAAAGAGACAGTTCCCAAGAGAGGGCGAAAATAACTTGGTACAAAATTATCTTGTAGATACATTGCATCCAAAGAGAAGAACTGCGAGTTCAAAGGCGTGGGAGGTTGAATCAGAACAAGAAGAACATTCTCTTTCACTTTCCTAGCATTCATCTCCCTCACAATCTGATCAAGAATAGACCCCACTTAAGAAATCTGCTAATTCCATCTTAGGCTCAAATATTTTACATTCTATGCAAACTCAAATATTTTACGATCTCTCTATGCAAACTCACTACTCTTTCACAACCTCTCTCCCTCTCTCTACTCAAATATTTTACAATTCTTCATGAAAATAAGATCAAAGCGACTACCCAGGCCTTTCCCGATGGGTCGATCTCTCTGCTCCAAACGAACCCATTGACGATCAAGCATGGTTCTACAATCCAGGTCAGACCCACTTACTCCATGTTCGTTTCCCAAGAAAGCCAAATGGAAAACGAAAATTATGAATCTGAAATGGGTTGTGGGAAGAAGGGATGAGTGAGACAAAGAGAGAAATCAGAGATTGACAGAGAGATGCGAGTGAGATAGAGAAATGATGAACCAAATGTGTTGGCTTGTCCATTTGATCTTGTTTTGATACACATCTTGTTTCTCTACAAAAACCCCCTCTTTGATCTTGTTTGTTTGAGTTTTTTCTGTTATTTTTTGTTTTTAGAGGAGAAAGACATAAAAGTGAAGATAAAACACATTTTTACCCCTGATTTTAATAGAGGTGGGTAACGGATGGGTAACAGATTGAAGTTCAGGTGGGCAAAGTGTAAATGTTTAAACCACGGGTAGGCAAAGTGAAAACAGACCATACCACAGGTGGGTTTACTATAATTATCCCTATATAAAAATTTTCCTACTTTCAATTTGATCTTTGCTTTGTTTTACATAGGGTATACAAATTATTTTTTATTGATTTTACTCATTATACAAATTGTTGTTCACAAGAATAGCCCAAGAAAGGATGCACTATCGGCATGCAAGACCTCACCAAAAGGTATTACTACTCAATTCTCATCTTATGTTAATGTTAAAGGAGGCATTTTCAATTATCCATGAAAAATTATTGCCAAAGTCATAACTCTTATTAACATGCGTGCAGTTACGAGTGATTCAATTTTTGGCTATGATCTCCAAATTTCAAGTAACATACTACAAGTATTGCAACCCTTCTATATTTTTCTTATATAATTGGTGTTATTTCTATATAGATATGGAAGTGGGACACTACAATGCTTTGGGTTAGAATATTTGGTGCATTTATCAATGGTTTTGCCTAAAGGGCTTGGATGCTTATTGTTCGTAGTTTGCTTCTTCATTTTGGTATTGAATGTGCCAATCAGGTAAATTAACCTTAATCTCTATCTTTAAATTTCATCAGACAAAAATCAATTTGTTTTAGTTTCCAATATTTAGATTTGCATGTCTTAGTGCATTGTCATTTCTTTTTAGAAAATTTAGGTAGATTTATGCTAAACATAGAGATATGGTGTTTCATAATAACTCCTAATAGAATTAAAATTCTAATCAATAATAACCGGAATTATTTACGATTCCCCCCTTTTTTTATCCACGTGTCATTTTGATTAGGTTTTGTACTTACAATAATTTCATGTAGTTTGAAATACTCTCTATGGCTTAACTTTCAAATTTGTTTATAAGAAGTTATTGCCATTTTGAGATCTTCATTCTTCTTCTTTTTTAGGTATTTTAGTTTATTTCATGCAATTCATGCTTTTAAATTAAGCGATTGGGAGTAATATATATATATATATATATATATATATATATATATATATATATATATATATATATATATATATATATATATATCATATGATTTAGTTCCAAACCTTTTTTTTTATTCATTTTACTCATCATTTATTTATTAATACTTATAAATATTTAATTTTGCAAAAAGATTCGTAAAGGGTTCTATAAAGCCAAACATGTGGAGTCATGAAGTTTCTAAAAGAAAAAAGTTTTGAAATCATAAATGGTGTTTATATAAACTGACTCAATTATATTTATAAATTAATGTGGTTTTATTAATTAAGTCGTGCATCGCACAGGCATAATACTAGTTTTAAAATTAAAACTTTAACCTATTTGGGACTCATAGATTCTATCAATTTAAACCATCTTCTATTTGGTACTTTAAAAGTCAATTTCTCATTCACTCCTTAAATGGTTTTAGATAAGTCACCACATAACATTAGTATCCAACAAAACACTTGTTAAAACCAAATTTTCCAACACTTATAACATCTCAACATAATAAGAAAATAAATCAAAATTTATGTCTAATTTTCAATTATCCTTCCTAAGCATGGCATGAGTTTGCAACTAGTATTTGTTATTTTAAGTGGTTAGTGACACACCTTACGTGGGAGCTAGTCCCGGCACAATATAAGAGAATAATAAAAAGTGAAATTGACATTTATATTTTATGGATGGAAAAAACAGGTACACTCTTGATCTTTTGTTAATGTCACACTATTCCCACCAATTTTTTGTCGCCGTACCATTGAATTATAATATTGTCTCTTTATACACATCATGATCTTTTGTTAATGTCACACTATTCCCACCAATTTTTTGTCGCAACCATTGAATTATAATATTGTCTCTTCATACACATCATGCTTAGAGCACTAGCATGTGCTAAATGCTAATTTTTTAGCATTTAGTACACCAAACACTAAAAAACACACTGCATAAGGTGTTCTAAATGTTATATATATTTGCAAAGTTCTAAAAAAAATTTATTGTTTTTTTTATTCTCCCTCATATATTTTATTATTTCACTCTTTTCTCTCTCTTCCCACTCCTCAATCCTCTCTCTCTCTCTCCTCTCTCTTATCTACCACCATCCCCACCAGTCTGAAGCCGCCATTGCCACCTTGGTTTAAAGCCACCATCTCTGCCTCTGCTAAGCCCATCTATTCCTTGATCTGAACCCATCTCAACCACAGCCTAAAGCTACCATCATCGCCAGTCTGAAGCCCATCTCTCATGGTATGAAGCTGGTATATATAGAGGTTGTGGCTGTGGGTTGTTGCGGTGGCAGCTGTGGGTTTGGAGTGGTGTTGGTTATGGGGTTGTCGTGGGTATTTGGCTGGATTTGATTTAGTTTGTTTTGAGTTGTGTTTTAGGTTATGGAGAATGCGTTGGTGGTTGGTGGTTGTGGCAGTGGTTGTTGGGTGATTGGGGTGAGTTAGTAGTTAATATTATTTTAATGTGCTGTATATGTTATTTTAATATATAGAATTGAAAAATAGAAAATTTAATGTAGAGTATATTGTAAAATGGTGTGTTAAAATAATAAAGTAGCTTTTTAATGTTTTAAAATGACAAATTTTTGCAATGGCAGATGCTAGTACTCTTACAAAATATCCAATTGATAAGGGATTAATAATTATCTTATATATAAAATATTTAAATTTCAAATTTCAAATTTTTTGCACTTAAATTATACAAAAAATATATGTTCATGATTGAATAATAAATAATATCTTAAGGCCTGTTTGGTAATTTGATTGATTTTTTTTTTTTTTTGAACTATAAAATGGTGGGTCCAATACCTAAATCTATTATTTGGCTGCTATTTTCTAAATACATTTTCAAAAAATTATATCCTATTTTCCATATCCAAAACAAGATTTTGAAAAATGGTCAAAATGATGTTTTCAAGATAAAAATATTTACAATGACATAGTTGTAAATAAATTGAAAACAATGGACCTCACAGATTTATCTAAACTCTTCTATCTCTTAAATTAAGGAGCTCATCTTTATCACACAAAAATTCTCACACTCCAAATTTGAAACTTATCATTATAAAATTAAAATAAAATAAAAAAAGTACAGGAGCTCTATTCTCTTATCATTATATAAAAATTTAAAAAAAAAAATGTAATCTACAAATTCTACACGCCACTTTTTATAAATTTTTATTAAAAAAACACAAAAATAGAAATGGAGTCCCAAACATCTTCTCCTTTTTTTTAGTATTTTGAAATTTTTTTTCCTTAAAAGTGGGAGCCAAAAACTATAATGTAAAAATTATTATCTGAAAACTAGTTTCAATTTCATTTTTTTGAAAATCATTTTCATACTATTTTGAAAACAAAAACAAAAATCTTCCCTCCAAACAAGCTCTTACTAACTGGAAATTTGGCATGTATGTAATCCAATCATAGGATTTTCAAAATTTTAATTTAAAAAGAAAAAACTGTTAAAATAATATAGTTGTTAAGTTCAACCAATGACCGGAGAAGTTTAAAAAATTACATTTTTTTACATTAATCTTCCATTCCACTTATGCATACCCTTCTAAGTTATTGAAATGGACAGTTGATTTCCCAAAATTATAACTCTACTTCTCCCCTTACTGTATGTTTTCGTGTTGTATGACAGAATTTGGCATTGAAAAACCAATTTACCCATCTCTCTCTCTCTCTCTCTCTCTCTCTCTCTCCATTTATTGACTTTTGAGATTGGAAAAATGGGTAAATTGTCTTTCAATATTTAATTTGGTCAAAATTAACACCAAAATAAATGATAACAAGTAAATTGTAGAAACGTTTTTTTTTTTTTTTTTTTTTTGTTGGGGGAGGGGGGGGGGGTAATTGTGATAATTTAAGAGGTTAAAAATAATTGGAGTGAAAGATTAAGGTGAAAAATTGTAATTTTCCATTAGGCTATGTTTGGTTGGAGGTGAAATTCAGAGGATAGAAAAGAATTGAGAGAAAATGGATGGAAAGAGTGTTTGGTTGGGAGGGGAAGAGGGAAGGGGAGGGAATTTTGGTGGGGCCCATGTGCTTTCTCCCCGAACCCACCAAAATCTAATCTCTCCAATTTAGAGAGATTTTAGGAGATAAAATGGGGGAAGATGGGGGTTTTAAGAAAACACCAAAATGACCCCTTCCCCACCCCTTCGTACTATGCGAGTGTTTCAACTTTCATGTTTGTTTTGTATTTGGTCTCTATCCTTTACACTATATTTCAATTTGATCGATATATTTTCAATTATGTCAATTTGGTTCCTAACTTTTCAATGTCGTATCAATTTAGTCCCTGTTGTTATCTCTTTGATGAAAATTGTTTACGTGGCTAACAGCCAAAATAAAAAATTAATTTTTGTTGATATGGCAATAAACTAATTTTTTATTTTGGTTGTTTGCCATGTCAGCAATTTTCATCTAAGAGATAATGGCAAGAAGTAAATTGACAAGACTCTAAAAGGTTAAGAACCAAATTGATACAATTGAAAGAAGGCAATTTGCATTTAACATGATTTTTGAAACATTTTCATTAGTAAGCACGTTTTTTAAACTATTTTGTAAACTAGCATCTTGAGTCTTTTGAGACTCGAGTTCTAATGCAGGCGTGGAACAATTTGTCCACATGGAACTCGAGTCTCTTAGACTTGAGATCTATAGAAGTAGATCTAAAAAAGGAGAAGTCTTTGAGACTCGAGTTTGGTGACAAACTTGAGCCTTTAAGACTTGAGTTCTAGTAGTGGTGTAATTTGTCCACATGGTAGGTTCTTGTAACTAACTCAGTAGCTTGCTTATGTAACTATAAATAAGCAAAGACGCCTTCATTGTAACTAGTTGAATTTAAATCCAAGAAATCTCTACCTATGAGAGGTATTATTCCAATAGTGTCTCTTGAAGAGTTAGTTCATTCTTTCTTTTCTCTAAGCAACTTAGCTTTCTAAAGTAGCTTTCATTTTCACCATTTTCCTCCATCATAATTTGTTATCAGAGTTTGAGATTCATTTCAGAATTCAAGTCCTTCCTAGTCCTTTCTATCCTATAGAATAAGTCAAGATTCAATCATTGCACTCATTTTCTTATTCTCTACTAGTGACCTTAAGGATTTATGTAGATGGCACCAGTAGTATACAATAGAAGGAACAAAAAAATTTCGGCAACATGTGAACCTAAGGTGCAGGTTCATCCCAGGCAGCTGCAACCAAACCAAGAAGAAGAACCCCCAAGTGACATTGGAGCAGACTGTGGAGATACTAAGGGCGGCAGATTGCTACCTTGACTGAGGAATTAAGGAGAAGTCAGCTTCATCATAACATAAGTGATTTTGAACAATCTGAAAATGTTGATGCAGATAGTAACAGAAACTTCAACAACCCATTAAACCAATCTGTGAAAAGAAAACAGAAAGTGCCTGTGCAAGAACCAAGGCCAGGTCTTGTGCATTTGCAAGTTCCTCAAAGAGAAACCAAAATGTGAGCCAAACATCAAAGTTGACCTTCCAAAATACAAAGGGAGCGTGAATACTGAAGAATCTTTGGATTGGTTGAATCAAATTAAGAGGATCTATGAGTACCATGAAGTCCAGGATTCTAAGAGGTGAAGTTAAGTCTCCATAAAGCTAAGAGGGAGAGCTTCAGCCTGGTGGAACAACTCCAAGTTCAAAGAATTAGGAAGGATAAAGGAAAGATCTAAGAATGGTTCAAAATGAAGCGAAAATTGCAAAAACAATATCTGCCTTTCAAAAATATGCAAGCTATCAACAAAAACTATTCTTGCAGACCAAGAATGATAAGGGAAATGCAACAACTAGTTTTTTTTTTTTTTTTTTTTTAATGTGGCATCTGATTCATCAAAGGCAGCCAATACATGCAAAGAAGAAGGTATAGCTTTATTCCTTGATAACACCTTTCTAGCATCCAAAGAAGAAGAAGAAGTGAGTGATAGCATATTGCCAATTGAAAACAATTAAGAGGAAAGAGGAAGTGAAGTTAGAGTTTCAAAAGGTTGCTTAGGGTTCTTATCAATCAATAGCATTCATCCATGACTAACTAGTAACTACCATTAGTGAAATGTCCACTACCAATAACATGTACAAATATAATTATCATAGAGGCAAAAGAATGCTAATTCTAGTAAGTTTGTCAGTCTGTGCACTATGCATCATTCTAGAACTCCTACAGAATACTAAACAAAACAAAATAAACACATGTTACAATAAAATATTTATAATTAGCACAAACAAATAATAATAGCAAATATACTTACATAATACTAACTACTAACTAACTCCAAGTAAAGAGCAGCATATCACTCATCATTATCCAACACAACGGTGCTTGGATCCTCCTCCATAGGCATTAGGCAAACTGATGCAATTTCTACTATCTCATTTAAAACAAAATGATACTTAAGCATTGAGCAAATAAACAAGCAATTGATGCATACAATAAACAAAATGCGCTTTTTTTTTTTTTTTAACACCAGTGTCAATCTCAAAGCCCTCCATATCCTCCACATTATCCATGCACTCCCGAAGATTCATTGGTCTTTTTTTCTTCACATCCTTCAACTAATTATGGGTACAAATAAGGGCTTCAACTGTATTAGGAGATAGTGAACTACAGAATGAATCCAAAACACGCTCCCCCGTACTAAAAGCAAACTTGGATATGATAATAGAGACATGAATAACCAACACATCACGGGCAATTTGGGAAAGGACTTGATATCTAGAAGAATTCACTTTCCTCTGCATCATAATGTCTAAACCTTCCATGTTGGGATCCTTAAAAGATTCTCACAGATACCTATCCAACTCAGATTTGCATTCTACACTGTCTTCATCCACCAAGTGTTGCTTAAATCTGGTATTATACCTTTTAAGGTGATCAGAAGCATTACCAACACTTGGATCAGAGTCCCTACACAATGAAGCACTACTACCATTACCACTAGAACTCGATGCTCCATTTTGACCCACTCTCTCCATATACAATCTCTTCGACGCATCTCAAACCCTAGAGCTCATCACATCCCCCTTGTCCTTCCCATACCATTCCCTGAACCAAAACTTGACATACTTCAATTTATACCTTGGGTCAAAAACAACAGCAACAAAAAGTACCAAATTGATATTTTCTATACTTCCCCAATACTTATAATTTTTTTTTTCTTCTCTCCTACCATACTCCTCAAAAGAGGACCCCCATCAACACTACACAACTGCTACACTTGATCTTCAATGCTGAATAGCTCATGGAATCGACAAACAAGGACCTAGAAAATCTAAGTGTCACCTCATAAAATATGCCAAGAAATGCCACAAAGGTCTTGACATTTTCCCAATCAAGATAGTGAGGACCAATGGGCTTTTTCCCATTTCCATCCGCTTCAAAAAAAATGAAGTTTGTAACGTCCATCCTCCTCTTCCAACCTATCAAATGCTCTCACAAATTTCAAAGCACAATCTAACATGAGATAAGTTGAATTCCACCTTGTTGGCACATCAAGGGATAACAAACATTTTGCTTTAATTTTCTCCTTATCAACACATTCTTAAAACTTCTCAAACCTTCTGAGAGAGGCTTTCACATATCGCATTGCATCCTGAACCTTAACAATTGATTCATGAATGGATTTCAACCCACTTAACACTATCAAATTCAAGATATGCGCATAACAATGCATATGCATGAACTCACCACCCAATATGCTATTATCTCTTTCTTTTGTTTTCTTCTTCACATAATCGATTGCCACATCATTAGAACTAGCATTGTTTGTGGTAATCGTAAACAATTGGTCTATACCCCACTTCAACAAACATGACCCAACCGCCCTACCTATGGTGCCCTTGTCCCCTTTATGATTACCTATAGGGCAAAAGTTCAAGATTTTCTTTTGGTAAGTCCAATCACTATCAATGAAGTGTGTGGTGACTACCATGTAGTTCAAGTTTTGTATGGAGGTCCAAGTATCTGTTGTCACACAAACCCATTGCCCAACAAAAGCCCTTCTCAAAATATCCACCTCACTAAAATAAATTTTCATATAAGCCCTTGCAATAGTAGTGCGATTGGGAATAGGAAACCTAGGTTCAACTATTTCCATAAATTCTTGAAAGTCTTGACGCTCAACAAATTTAAAAGGTAGTTCATCAACAATGATCATCCTTGCCAATGCCATCCTTATCTTTTCTTCACTATAGTTTGCAACCACTAGCACATTTGAACCACTATCCCCTTCCTTCTTAACTTAGAAAGACAAAAAATTTGCTTATCATCACGGGAAAAAATGCCACTTCTTACAAACATTCATGTGGTGCAACATTCTTGAAGTACCATTTGTCTTGTCATGGCAATTATATTGATTTTTACAATAATTGCATTGTGACTTTGGTTTCTTGGGATCACCACTGGGCAACTTAGTGTAAGTGCTTCCATACTGTAGATGGGTTCTTACCACCCTGTTTAGGTGGTAGTGGGGGAAATGATGCACCAAGTCCAATAGGTGCTGCAGGTTCAGGTGGGCTAGCACTACCAGGAGAAAGGGGGTCCCCAGGTGCATCAAATCCAAATGGAGCATCGACTTCCATCTAATAAAAAAAACTCCAACCAACAAAAAAACAAAGTTTGCACAACAATGTCAAATAATAATTTTTCTAGTAAATACAATGTCAAATAACTTACTCTCAATCAATAAATATCACAACTAGATCCAACAATAGCATTAATTACTCAACTAGGTCCAACAAGGCAACAAGAATAGTCATCAGTCATCACTTAACAATTCATAATGTCACCAAAAACAATAACAGTAGTCAATCAGTTTCTTCTCAAGATCAAATTTATTTTTTCACAATCTACCAACCAATGTAAGTATGTAACATCCCATATTCAGTAATTAAATAAAATAAATTAAAAAAAAAATCAATAGCAAAGTAAAACAGTAAAAGAAACATTGATATAAAAAATTATATTGATTTCCTATAAAATTTTCCAATACATATAAAGATAATAACATAAATTAAAAAGGAATTCTTTATATTATTCTCAATATAAATATAACATAAATGCTAATTATATATATCTTAAAGCAGTGGTTACTAAATATTAAAATAAAAATTCCGAATAGTGATTGATTAGAGATTACCTCTAAAAGAAGGATTGGAGAAGAGTGAAAAATCTCTCAGTCTCAATCTCCCTAAAAAATTAAAAAGCAGGAAAAAAAAAAAAAAAACTAGTACTTTTCAGGGGGAGAGAGAGAGAGAGAGTGATTAGTGTTCAGTGATAACTCTAGACTCACTCAATCTACCTAAAAAATCAAAAAGTTGGAAAAAAAAAAAATAGAAGACTACTAGACTCTAGACTCACTATTCAGACTTTGGAGAGAAAGTAGAGGGAGTTACCTATGGCAGTTGTGGTGACCGGTGAGGCAGAGTGCCAGCCATTCCGAGAGCGATGAGCCAAGAGAGAGAGACTGAGGTTTGACCATCTGAGAGAGTTAGGGTTTTTGGAGAGAAAAAAACATATTTATACTTCACAAAACCTCGCCCAAAGCAGCGTCGTTTTGGGTTTTGTGTTGTGTTTTTTTTTTTTTAACCTCTAAATGAAACGACGCGTTTCTTTTTAAAAAATAAAAACCCAACCTTTTATTCCTCATTGGTTCAGTTCGAGTGTTCATCAGTGAAGGATTGCAGCTCCAGTGTCATCACCGCACCGGCATCGAAACGAGTTTTGCCCTCTACTTGCCAGCATCGGCTTAGTCAATTGGCACCAGTGTCAGGATGGAACTGTCAGCGAATGTGCATCACTTGCTACCCTATCATGCACCAGATCAACTTACAACTTGAGGCAAGTGTGTTCCAACCTATGAAGCACAAGTGCGAGTTTGGGTTCGGGTTCGGATGCGGGTGCGGCAACTCGGCAATTTTTGAAAAAGTAGGGTACGGATACGGTGGGATACATTTATTAAAAAATTATTTAAAATATTTTTATTTATATTTTCTATATATTGCTAAGCATACTTTTTCATATAATTGTAAACATATACCAATTTAAGAGCAATAGTAGATAATATAGTGTATTTTGACAAAATTTGAGATAAATTTAGGGATTAGGCAACATATATATATATATATATATATATATATATATATATATATAATTTTTTATCTAAATAATCAAATAAATAAGATTTTTATTTTAAAAAAGAAAAACATTTACCATGGTAAAAGACTCACAAATTAGGTAATTCTAAACAATCCAGCTAATTACTTTTTAGTTTTTCCTAATTCCTAGATGCACCCACGTGAGAAGCACCCACATCCTGACATCCCCACCTACTCATTTTGTTTACTTAAATTTGTAACCTTTATCTTTGAGGGAATTTGCGGAGTAGTAGTGTGAGGGGGTTCTATATAGTAAGTTAGCCAACCTTTGAAACAATAAAGAAAAATAGCATCTCGAGTTTTAGAAACTTGAGATCTAATTAAAAATCGAGTTTTAGAAACTCGCTTTGGACTTGCTGTGAACTTGCTGACTTGGATTAAAAGTCCACGTAGATCTCGAGTCTTAAAGACTCAATTTCTACATAGAAAAAACCGAGTCTTTAAGACTCAATATTTAATTAACATAACTCTATAGAACTCAAGTCTATAAGACTCGAGTTCTCGTAGGAATAATTTTAGACATTCTACAAAAAGTTTATAAAAACACGCTGAGGTTATCTTGTCTATAAAGACACGCTGAACTACTCTTGTCTATAAAGACAGATACACTCAGCCTCACTAACCTCTCACTCAAAACAAAGCATCCTCACTAACTCAGGTACACTCGGCCTCACTAACCTCTCACCCAAAACAAAGCTTCCTCACTAACTCTGGTACACTCAGCCTCAGTAACTCTCACTCACCCATAACTCTCACACCACATTGCCTCTCACTCTCACTCACCACACTACCTCTCTCACTGCTCTTCCCTCTCAACAAATTCATATCTCAGGTAAGGGTTTTTTGATTTGATTGGCATTTGTAGTTGGGTATTAGTTGTCTATGGGTTTGGGTTAAAGAGTTTGACTATTTATTTTGTAGATAGTTAACATAACTTAGTTAAGATACCAATATTGTGAATTATAGAACTTTGTTTTGTTAGTGTTAATTTTTTAAGTATTTATTTGCATGGTCTTTGTTATCAAAATTTTATTCATCATTTCTAGGCTCTTATTTTTATCATGATCTTACAAGTTTTTTGACTTTATTCATCATTGTTTTGGGTATGAAATGGGTATGTAATCATGCCCTTTGAATGGGTATGAAATGGGTATGTAATGAAATGAGTGACTTACTCCCTTCGAATGAATTGTAATGAAATGAGTATGTAATTCATGTCCTTTGAATGAGAATGAAATGGGTATGTAATGAAATGAGTGACTTACTCCCTTCAAATGAGTTGTAATGAAATGGGTATGTAATTCATGCCCTTTGAATGAGAATGAAATGGGTATGTAATGAAATGAGTGACTTACTCCCTTCAAATGAGTTGTAATGAAATGGGTATGTAATTCATGCCCTTTGAATGTGTTATGAAATGGCTTTTTTTGTATTGGGTATGAAATGGGTATGTAAATGTTATAGGTATGTAATTAGATAAAATGTTGTATACTTTTGCATTTTGGGTTTTTTTTTTTTTTTGTATTGGGTATGAAATGGGTAGTTTTAGCATGACGGAAAAAGGATTTGGGTATGAAATGTGTAACAAATGCGTAATGAAATTCATACCCTTTGAATGAATTGGAATTTGTACTTTATGTAGTTTGACTAGATAAAATGTTTTTTAACTAACATAGTAACTTGACTCTTACAGGTTCACAATGCCTGAAATTGAGATAATCCTATACCACGGTGGTCCACTTAAGAATGCCAATGCGAACAAGGGATTGCCATTTGAAGGGCCGGGTATAAAGACCTATTATACCCAAATTGATCATAGGTTGAAGACCCTTGATGAATTGAAGATGATAGTTATGGAAGAATTGTGTGCGAATCTTGCTGTACACAACATACAAATTACTTATCATATGCCACATGAAGTCCTGCAGCACCGGATTAATTACAAGTATACGACGATAGAAACAAACAAACATGTAAAGATCATGTTTGACAAGTTTGAGAGAATACCTGCAGTAAATGGTATTGAGTTGTACATACAGCTGGAGCCGCGTGCAGAAGTTGGTATAGAGGAAATCCAGCAAACAACCACAAGTTTACAGGTTACAGTTCCGGATGCTCAATATGAGTATTCTACACATGTAGAGGATGATGATGATGATGATGATGATGAGGATGAGGATGAGGATGAGGATGACAATGACGATGACGCTATGTTGATGAGACTACTGCCATTAACGGTGAAGATTTTGTCGATAGAGATAAGTTTGAAGAGAGGATTGAACAAAGGGACTTTGGGGACTTTGAGAGGGACATTGATAACGATGAGACATTGGACGGTGGTCAACCCGATGCAGAGAATGTTATTAGTGTCCAAAACATTACAGACACAATCCCTGCCTACACACCTCCTACCTTGTCATTTTCTGCAAATACTTGGTCAAATATGGTCAATCCTTCACATATGGAGATACCATTTGTGTCTACTTGGAGAGAGGGGATGAATTTGTGCAAAGGGTTGACTTTTGCCAATAAAGTGGAGGTGCAGCGCGTATTAACAATTTGTGCCCTCAAGGAAAACAAACATTTTTTGATCAGTAGGTCAACGAAGAAAAAACTTTGTGCGAAATGCATGGATGAGTCATGCAAGTGGTATGTCTGCACAGTCATGAAGCCCAATCTCCACGAACTATGGATGGTTACCGTGTATGTGGGCCCTCACACGTGTATACCGATTGGAGTGCAAAATGATGGTAGAATGATGAATTGTAATTTTATTGCATCAGACATCTCTAACAAGTTATGTGAGGATCACACTACCTCGATTAAGCATCTCAGATCTATGATAGAGGCGAAATATCAGGGCCATAAGCCTTCTTACTACAAGGTATGGGATGCGAAACAAAAGGCGATTGGGAAGATGTTTGGGAATTGGGAAGAGTCTTACCAAAGATTGCAAAAGTTGCTAATGGCATATATTGATCAGGATCCGACTACCCAGGTATTCTATCATACCACACCCACCGGTGAAGATGACACTGTATTTTTGCATTTTGTGTTTTGGTCTTTCGGTCCATGCATTGATGGATTCAAATATTGCAAGCCGATTATCAGTATTGATGGGACCCATCTGTATGGTAAATATCAGGGAAAGTTGTTGGTCGTAATGGCAACCAACGCTAACAACAAGGTATTCCCTCTCGCCTTTGCTGTTATGGATTATGAGTCAGGGTCCAGTTGGAGGTAGTTTTTACAATGCCTCAGAGATACGATTGGCCATGTGATACCTGACGAAGGCATTTGCATAATTTCCGACTGACATTTGGGTATCAAAAACACCATTGTAAACTGGCCTAGAGGGGATGATGGAAGAACACGGGTATTTCATAGATATTGCCTTCGACATGTTGCTAGCAATTTCAACACACATTTTCAGAACTCGACTCTAAAGTCAGCGGCGTTGAAAGCGGGATATGCTACTCAGGTAGTTAAATTTGATACCAAAATGGAGTCCATTAAGTAGGTGGAAATTGAGGCCATTAGGAATTAGAAGAAGGTGACGGGGAAGGATGGCAAGGAAAAGAATCAAAATTATCTTCTATACACATACCTTATGAGCGAGTCTGTGGATATGTGGACCCAGTCACATGATGGTGGGAGACGTTTTGGGGCAATGAGAACCAATATATCAGAGTGCTTCAATGGTGTACTGAAAGGTGCACGGGGCCTTCCTATTGCCGCACTGGTTGAGTTCACTTGGTCCAAACTTGTTGAGTATTTCCACGACCGGCACAAAGAATACCATTATGAGTTGTCAGAGGGTAAGAAATGGAGTGAATATGCCTTTGACACGTGGGACGAAAATAAGCGTAAATCTGAGAAACACTATGTCAAGGCATTTAGCAATGAACAGATGATATATCAGATAGTTACTTCATTCAACACGTGTAGCGCAGGAGGGGGAAACCACAGTTATGAAGTTCAATTACGGGAAAGAACATGCAGTTGTGGGAAATGGCAAAACATAGGGATCCCGTGTTCACATGCAATTAGAGTGTGTGACTATTTAAATATTGATTCGACCACATATATTCACCCATGTTATGGTTTGGACAATGCCCTTAACACTTATCAGCATGCATTTGCGGTTCCTAAGTCATAGTCATTGTGGAGGGATCCCATGGGGCCAAAGTGGTTCCCTAATCCAACATTGTTGCGGGCCAAAGTTCGACCAGTGAAGTCAAGAATAAGGAATGAGATGGATGGAGTGAGGAATAAGGATCGGGAACTGGGATGGCAGAGGGAGGATGCAGATTTGATAGAGAGTCAATCCAAGTAGACATGTGGACTGTATCATGCTTTCAGGCATAACCGCAAAAAATGTCTGTAGTCCCATGGCGCTTCCACAAGCAGTCATGTTCCACACTAGGTAGGTAGACAGCAAAAAGTTATGCATCGGTTAAATAATTGTTGTTCATTCTATGTTTACCTCATGTTTACTATCTTGTCTCCTAACGTGATTAGTCCATGTTTTTCAGGCATGCTTCTATGGATGACGTTTTTGTTGTGCGGACCGCCGATCTTAGGAAAGTGACTACGTTGTAGCAACACCAAAGGATCTTTGGTGTTGCTATTTCAGGAACAAAGTTTTGATGTAGAGAGGGAGAATGAGAATTGAGAGCTTACCACAATCTACTTTTTGGTTTTTTAGTGAAGAAGGTGAAAGAGAAAAAAAAAAAAAAAAGGATTTAACAGAACTGCAAAGTATAAATGTAAATGCAATGAAACTCCATTTCTGTTATATGGGTTGTTTAGAAAATGATATGCATGCATTTCAGTTCAATATTCCTTGTTGCTTGGATTTCATTGTGAGCTGATTTGGAGTTTGACTTTGTACTTACATTCCTTTACTGGGATAGATTTTGTCCATTTTAATGTGTTGGCATATTTGAGTTACAATAATATTGTTGTTCTTATTAAACAAGTAGAATCATATGTTTATACTCATTCCTAAGCACCTATGCATGAATGTGGGGGCAATTTCACCCTTATCCAAAACTCCAGGGCCAGAAAATCTTATTAAACTTCAATCAAATCAGGCTTTAAATCAGTCCTAAAAATGGTACTATTTTTGTTACTACTCAAGATTGGCAACAGAAATGTCAAAATTATTTGAGATCATGCAAAGGGGGGGGAAAATTCCCAGTGGAACTCAAGTTTCATAGACTCGAGTTCCACTAAAAAAAAACAGCTAAAAAAACAGAGCAACCATTCTGCCTAAACAGAGCATTTTGGCATTTGAATCTTGAGTATCAAATACTCGATTTCCTTTTATATTTTTTTAAGGATCTCGAGTTTCATAAACTTGAATTCCACTAAAAAAAGAGTTTTACGCTCAAAAAATAGAGCAACCATTCTGTCTGAACAGAGCATTTTGCCATTTGAATCTCGAGTATCAAATACTCGATTTCCTCTTTTTTCTTTTTAAATCTCGAGTTTCAAACACTCGAATTCCTAGTGATTTTTTTTTTTTTTTTTAAATCTCACATTTTTTTTTCTTTTGTACAAATGAGCTTTTTTTCTTAGCTATTGCTTTTTTTTTTCTTTTTTTTGCCATTTATTGTTATTTACTATTAACTCCATAACACCAAATGAGTGCTTTTGGCAATATAGTGAAATGAGATTAACTCCAAATAATATGAGACACATAATCTTTTGATATAAAAAATGTTTCAAGTACCATTATTTTCCTTGCGTCGCCTAACAAAACATAAAATCTCTGATATATTAGGTAAGAATATCCACAGCTCAATACATAGTTCTCTCTATCAAAAATTTGCAATCACACTAAGAAATGGCACGGAAACCAAATGTAGAAGCCCCTTTTAAGACAGTAACCAAAGCCAGATATGTGCCAATGACAGTGCCGATGTCAAATATTTCATTGAGCTTCCAACTGTCAGGCATTGGAGATGGCTTTACCCAGTCCTTTGAAATCGTCATGATGGTCCCTAATACAAATCACAAACATTTTGATCACTTTTCCCATATATGGCAAAGCCTCAATGGTAGTTAAAAAAATCCTTCATTCAAATCTTTATCAATTTAATTTATTTATTATGAGAAATAACAGATGGAAGACGAAATTTTTAACGTCTAAAAACAATATAAAAGAACTTATCAAAAGCGAACAACATAAAAGATGTGTTTGACTAGACTCAATTTTCATGACTGGATCCCATAGTGCAAATACCTTCAAAACTTCAAGGGGATGGCAAGCAAGTGTGCTAAAAATTCCAGCAGCTGCACCAGCCATAGCTATTGGAGAAATCCAGGAGAGAGAAAACTTCAAATTGAAATGACCAATTTGCAATCTTGGGCATTCTTCCTGATTCCATTTCTCCTGTGCTGAAATGGAATCAGGAAAGCTTAGAAATGATTGGATGGACAGTAGACAACAACAACAAAAAAAGCATTAATCCCACCTTATTGGGATAGTGAGCACAATTGATATGAGCATGTTGACATGGAAGAGTGGCACAGAAAGAAAGTTAATGTTTAAATCTAGATATATTTGCAAGAAGTTGGTGGTAATTCTCAACAGGAACAAGAAGAAAACGGTAGAGATGCTTCAAACTATGAGTCAACTTAATCAAGTCAGTGATTCAGCAAATACCTAATAGGGTGAAATACTAGAACTTATATTAATGGATGATGCTTTGTTCAATTCAATAAATTAAGCTGTTTGTTAATATTCATGCAATCGCCTACATAATAATAATTGAACTGTGTGTTTGTGTGTAGGAGAGAGAGAAAGAGAGTACCTGGACAATGACTAGTGACAATTAACATGTAATTTTTCATTCTGGTTTTCCCTCTATTGGCAGGACAATGACCAGTACAAAACCTAAATGGAAGGCCAGCCATGTTGAGTGTTAGCAGCAAGAAAGTAACAAAACTAAATGCAGATAGGACACCACATGAAAGCTTCAAACACAACAATATTGTTTTGATTTTCAGATTCGGAAAGTTGGCAGCTATATAGGAAAGGAGAGTTATTTACAATCTTGACATGGCATTATTAACACCTCACTTTAGAGACAACCAGAAAGGAAATGTGGTTGGAAATGTCACTAAATTTTCCTTCTATAATGCTGAAGCGTTATAAGACCAGTTTCTACACATTGACCATTCAATTTGGTTCTTTAAAATTTCGAAGAGGTATAGCACAGCTCAAAGTAATAACTACTACACACTTGTGCACACGGTAACAGGTTAAAATTACAGCTCAAGAGCTCCCTAAGTGATTGCATGGATAATATCAACGAAACAGTAGACTTAATCATTGGATATAAGATTCAATCTTTTGGGAGACAATATCATAATGGGAAAAGCACAAATCATTGTACTTACTATTGCAGCTTCTAATAATATACTCACAGGTTGAGGTCAGGCCATTAAAGTTCATTTATATGGGAAGAGAGAGGAAGAGAGAGAATGAAGCAGATCTTTAGTACAGAGAAAGTGTTAGTAAAAGAGAACTGATTATCAGTTGCAACTATTTATCTTTTTAAGTCCTATTATGAGCTCAAAAGAAGCTGAAAATTAGGATATTGAGTAATACAATGGAAGAGATGCTTGGACAGAGTATCATTGGGCATGTACTCAGCTACCAAAAGTCGTTCATCTCCTTCAGCACAGCAACCAATCAGATTCACCAATCTCTTATGCCTCATCTTTCCCAATCCTACCGCCTCTTCCGGATGACCATGACCAAACATTTTTATCAGCATCATACTCAAAACCAATTTGCTCAAAAAGCCATAAAATGTGAGCATTTTCACTTGAATGTCCTAAATGATGATGAACTAAAGGCCAAACATTTCACTTATACATTTAAAGTGGTCATAAAATAATTATGAAAAGCCCATATAGAATTGAAAGAAAAAAAAATCCCAAAACCCTTGTTGGTTCATAATCCAGGAGTCCACATTTTAATTCCATTTTTTTTTTCACTTCATTCTTAACCAAAGCAAACAAAAGCATAAACCAAAAAGACATTTTCCATCTCTTTTCCCAATTAGATATTTTACCTGTTTCTTTCTTTTCCTCAGCAGCCAAACAGGAAAACCAAATAAATAAATAGAAGAAAAAAGAGATTTCATTTTCTTTTCCTCACCACAAACTGTTGAGCATCAGGCCAAGACTGTTTGGAGAAGCGTTTGACAGCGACTAAGCGGTTGCTGTCGAGCTTGCCTCTGTAAACCACATTGGGAGCTTTCTCTCCACTCTCGGAGACAATGTAATCAGTACTGAACCCATTGGTGGCCTTGCGGAGCTCATTGAGTCCGTACTCTTTGAATGCTGGGACTTGGAGCTCTTCATTAACTTCATCCCCATTACCTTCAAAACCCAACATTTATCATCAATATTTCAATGTCACTCATTACAAACCCCCAAAAGAAAAAAAGTGAGAAAGCAAAAGAAGCTTTTAGCTTCAAAAACCTATAAATAAACAAAACCTATCAAAAGAAGCTTTTAGCTTGAAACTGATGAAGTTCCAGCTTCAGTGGCTGTAAATGGTGTCCCTAGCTCTGGACTACTTGGAGTCACTACCGGCCCTTTAATAGAACTTAAAGAATCATTCTTCTTTTTAGGATTCTTGTCAGATTCTTTGTCTATCTCTGAGGGTAATGGGCAGGCTACTTCAGAATCAAGGCTTTTAAAGCTTCAAAATCAAGGCTTCATCATGCTAATGGTCTTTTAATATTTTAAGGTTTCAACCAAACAGAATGAATGACACAGTTGTAAAATATATAATTTTACAAAAACCAGAAATATTACAATGTAGAAGACCCAGGGTTCACATGCTTGTCTTAAATTCAATTAAAGACTGGGCTAGCGTATCAATCCAGCCCCAACAACCCAAGAAACAGAACAAGAAAAAACTCAAGTGCATTCCTTATCATTACAGATGATACATTCAATCAATACTAACTCAACTGTTAGTGATCAAACTGTAGCACTTTTGACATAAGGCAAAATTAACATAACAATGGCCTTTCCTCAGAGAATTAGGCACAGAAGGGATTAAAATAGTTATTACATGTGTATGTCTATAATCACAGGAAAATTGATAGTCAAAACTCTAAAACAAGAGAAAGGATGGAAAATTATACTTGTCACTGCTTCCTTGATCTTTCTCACAAACTCATCTTTTTTATTTACACCGTGTAGTTCCACCCTTGCCATCTGTTTTACACTGATCAAATTTCAGCTCAACATTAAGATTTAGATCCGTGTGGTGGAAATAAAGATCATTTCACAAAAAAAAATAAACAAAAAAAAAAAATTTTGGGAAAATATGCCAACAAAAATTAGGGGCAGCAGTCCAAATACTCAAGGAAGGGGAGAGGGGAAAAAGGCCATCATTTGAGAACAAATATTTCTAATTTACTGACACCCTGTTCAAGTTCAAAGATCCAGGAGTCACTTTTAAAGTTTAAGTTCAAACATATCATGGAAATTTGGCTCTCTACTGTCCTTACATAGGAAGAAAGGATACCCAAAATGATGGTCTTATAGATGTGTTGAGCGTGTAAATTAGCAATAGTGACAATGGCATCAAATGATTATAGTTGCAAGGCATACACTGAAACATACAATGAAGTGCACATAGCCTCCATGTACTGATCTTTAAAGAGTGAAAAAAACCAAGGATTTTAACAACTGAAATGCTAATCCAGAAGCATAAAGTCACAGTTGTCTTCTTGTATACAGAATGCATGATAGTTCAAACCAAGTCTACATCATCACAAACTAGTCATGTGAATGATAGATGCAATGGAATATTCGTGTACACAATAAAAATGATTTTACCAAATTACAAATTTTCAATATAGAAAAAATGATTTTCATGGTATACATAATTCCTCTTTGAAAAGTCAGTTTTATTGAAAGTAATGAGAAGTCAAATATTAGAAAGGGTTAATCTTGTTAACCAATTCAGAACATAAATATTAAGAGGAAGAGAGGGGGCGTTGTTGGGGGTGAATGAAGCATAAATTGGGAACAAGATCAATTTAGAGGTTGATGTTTCCGCTAGACCTCGAGCCCAGCATAAATCAAGTGTACATGGGAATCAATAAACCCAGGAACCACAACTTTTCCTCCAAGATCTAACTCTTCAGTCCCATCTCCTGCCAACTCCTGCATTCATTTGATTAATGCATGGGAAGGAAACTTTTACAACTTACAGACACCAAAAAGTATCTAGGAATCAATTTTATCGAATAACTAACAAAGTAACAATGACATCCATTTACTCTTTTTCTACCATGTCACATTTTGGTGGGCTTATTATTCCTCATGTTTTCATTTCTTTTCTCTATTCCGTCACAAACCAAACATTGGGAAAAGAAGAGGATTCAACATAGGAGTATTTGCTAGTAACCCATATAACTTCTAGCAGTTCCAGCAGAACCTCCTCAGACAATGAAAAGGAGATAGGACATCTAGAAGACCAGTCTCATGACTTACCCTTAGCCATTCCAAAGAGGAAATCCAAGTACAGAGGAAAAGAATCCTCTGAGAATTTCCACAGGAAGAGAATAGCCTTCAAGTATTATAGAAAACAGAAGTTCAAGAACAATGATTTCTACAAGAAAGGAAAATCCAAATCCATAGGAAACCTTATTCCCAAGATAAGAGGAAAATGTTTTAATTTAAGGTACTTAAGATGTTGAGTTTTAGCACTTATGAGGTTAAGGGTCTTGGAGACGGAAACCTCTTGGAGACTATTGATATCTCTAGGTTCTGGTCTTCTAAGGAACTTAAACCTAACTGGTTGGCCAAAAGAATGGGTAGTGATTCCTTCACTATCCGTGATGAAAGGGTACAGTAGACACATGAAAGGGTTTCCTAAAATGATCATATCTGTCATATTCTTGACAAGAACAAATGTGGTTTTGAAACACGTATTGTCTTGGCAAACATGGGCTTTTGGGATTTTGAATTCAATCTGCATTTTTCCTCCACTTGCAGAAGTTAACCTTTCTTTGGTTTTTCTGAAGTACTTAGAGGGAATGATTCCTTCCTGAATGCAGTTGAGATCAGCACCTGAATCTATTAAGGCTATGACCTCAAATTCAAAATCTTTGCTAATGACAATCCTGACTCTGGAATGTCATTTCTGGAAGTTAATCCTACTGATGGTCTGTAAGAACGTCTTACTGGATGGTTCTTGTACCATTGCAGCTGTAGGGTTAACTATTTCATCTACTTCATCATCTGAAGGGTTCTGTAATGAGGTTCCTTCCTCATTGCCTTGATGAGAAGTATTTTCCAAATGTTTGACTCTCTGGTCAAGGAGGGTGTGATCTACCTTAAGAATGGTTAACTCTTGCTTAAGGGTTCTCACTTCCGACTCGGTGTCCTTGAACTCTTTTTGGAGGTCTTGGATGGTAACTTCTTTCTTTGATTTGGCAAACCTACTGTAGATTTTTTCCAAATCAACTTTGGGTTCCTGAAACCTGGGTTTGGATGCACTGGCTTCCTTAACTAGGGTTTTATGGAACTCACTAAGCCTTTGGATTTTGGTAGCTGGGTCTTTGATCTGTTCTATGAGATCTAAGAGGAGCCCTTCTTGCTTAGTAAGGACATTGATAGTCTTGTTCCTGCAACAACTATCTTTGCATGCTAAAGGTTCATCCGGGCCACTAGAGGTACTAGACGATGTTCTAGGAGTAGATGACAATTGGTATATTTGTCGAATCTCTCGGTCCATAGAACTACTGGGAGACTCACTTTCTGGATGGTCAAGTTCTAAGATTTTGAGAATCTCATCACTAATAAGGGTGTTGGTAAGGGATTTGGCCTTAACTTGACACTCTTTCTGGTAATGACCTCTTTTTCCACAATTAAAACATTTTCCTCTTATCTTGGGAATAAGGTTTCTTATGGATTTGGATTTTCCTTTCTTGTAGAAATCATCGTTCTTGAACTTCTGTTTTCTATAATACTTGGAGGCTGTTCTCTTCCTGTGGAAATTCTCAGAGGATTCTTTTCCTCTATACTTGGATTTCCTCTTTGGAATGGCTAAGGGTAAGTCATGAGACTAGTCTTCTAGATGTCCCATCTCCTTTTCATTGTCTGAGGAGGTTTTGCTGGAACTGCTAGAAGTTATATGGGTTACTAGGACATTTAGTCTGGGGTCTCTATAGGTTGAAGTGTGGTCGGGTGAAGAGATGACTGGTTCCTTCTTTACAGGTTCTTCAAGCTTATGGGAGACTATATCTATGGCTTCCTGGGGTGGATGATGAGGTCTAACCTCTTCTGGTGGGCTGGAACCTGTGGCATCCTTGTGAGGAAGTTTGAGCTGGTTGGTTTTGGTAATGACACAAAATTGTTTATGCCATTTAAAATGGTTCTCAAAGTATTCAAAGAAAGGGACATTGCTGAATATCTCCTCCATGAATAATTTCCATTTTTCCAAAACTTCTTTCTTTTGTTCCAGGTATGGTTGGCTCTATAGGCTTCTCTTTTGACTCTATTCTTTTCTGAGTTAAACTCTTTGCCTAAGGCATCCATATCTGGGGTGAACTCCTTTCACAACACCAAGAGTTGATGATCTATATCAGTTTCTTGCTGATAAGGGTTTCTCATATTAGTTCCTAATGGTGATGGAGGCTTTTGACTGTCCTGACTAGTGCTGTCTTCTTCTTGATCAGCAACTGAGTCTTGCTTGGCTGTGTAGCAAAGGGTACTAACCTGGGATTGGATTCTTATACCTTGAAGTTCAAGGCCTAAGTCTCTCCTAGATTTAGGAAAGGGTGCTAAGGGCCTGGATGAGCTACACTAGGATGCAGGTCTATCTCTAAGAAGGATAATTGGCTGCCTAAAGGGTTGGTGTAGATCTATCTGGGATCTAGACCTTGGTTCGTCAAAATCTAAGGGTGTCCTAAACCTAGATTGGTTAAAGCTAAGTCTAACCGTTCCATCAGCTAGCTGTTGGACAAAATCCAGATCTGGGTTTCTAGAAATTCTAGATAAAACTCAACTTCAGAGATTTCTAGGATCCCTCAACTACATCTCAGATTTCTATCAAAATCTTAGGCAGCAATGCAAACCTCTTTTTGATAGGCTTCGAACCAATCCTCCTCCTTGGACTCCTACCCATATTGCAGTTGTCCAAGAAATCAAAAAATATGCCAAGACTCCCATGCTTAGGAATTCCTTCAGAAAATTCCTTCAAGATTGTCCAGACAGATGCCTCTAACATTGGTTATGGTGGCATTCTCCTTCAGCGTGTCAGTCCCACTTCCCCTGAACAGATTGTCTGTTTCCATTCCGGAATTTGGACTCCCACTCAGATTAATTATAGTACTATTAAAAAAGAAATTTTATCTATAGTACTATGCATTTCAAAATTTC